>JAHLSL010000047.1:11277918-11326282 GCA_025920805.1 Petroica traversi
ACTCCTTGAGAACCCTTTAGCTGGTCTGTATGTTTCTCCTTGTCTCCACGTCAGCTGAAGGTCCCCAAGAAACATATGCCCATTAGATCATTAGCTTTATTGCAGAAAGTAGCCAGACAGCTGGTAGTGGCTGTTCAATAAAGACTTAGCCTGCCTCTGCACCAGCAAGAATGAGATGGAGAATGAGGAAAAGAACATCCCAAGGCACATTACCTGTCTGGAGCTTACCCTTGATATGTCAGTGTACTTAGTCAGTGTGAGGGGTCTGACAAACGAACTCTGACAAATCTTGCTGGGGCAATTTAAGACATTATTGCATTGCACTGTCTTTCAAAACCCTTCACAAATGTTAGCACCACCGAGCAATCCAGCAGGAAAACTTGTATTGTGCACTGGCCCCTCCAATTCAGAACCTAGCAAGTCAGCCTAAAGCCTTCCTCAGTGCTGGATTAAGTTGTCAATTCTGAACCAAAATGGCTGAGGTCTAGACAGAAGATATTGCCTCCACTACAAGGAGCATTAACATCTATCACAAAGATGAAAGAGGAAATGACATCTCAAAGCACTGCAGGTACTAAGCAAATACAAATCTTTAATATTAAAATACATATGCAATTTGTCTAGCAACAAACGTGAGTCTACTCATGCAGCTCAGAATGCTCTCTGAAACAGCACTAATTTTTTGGACTTTATATATCCCTGACACATAAACTGAATGCCTTGCAGTGAAAAGAGGGACATGGATTACATGTGGATCCCGTCACCAGATAACAACAAAATTAAATTCCTTTCACACACCACATTTTGCACTTCTGTCCAAAATTGGAAAGATTCCATAGAGTTAAAGACTTGCCACATGTTTCCAACTCTTCACAAAAGCTGAGCATTCACACCTAGAGCTGGGATTCCAGATAGTTCCTATCTTATCTGCTAGTGATACAACCAGCCAAAAAACCATGACAGATCCCAGAGAAGACATCAGGTTTAAAAAGCTACCCAAAAAAAAACAACCAAACAAATCTCTATTTGCCCAATCAGATGTACATGTATGATGATAATAATAAAAGATGCACTTTGAGATATGATTCTTCAACTCGTCTTCTCCAGACCTAACTCACTGTCTTTCTATCCAAGCTGATATTCAGGAAAAGATTTAGTTAATTGTCTGCAATATAACAATTTTAATTTTTATCTTCTGTAAGCATTTAAAATATATCTCATCTTCCAGATTTTCTCAAGGGACAGTATCTACACTCAGTAGTAGAGCAAGAAGTGCACAAAGCTTCTGTTTGCATTCCAGTGTTAGAAGGGCAATCCACATGAACCAGAGGTTTGGCTAAACCCCATGCAGACAAACTTCTGCCATCACCTGCCCTTCCAGAAGGAGCAGAGCAGGCAAGACACCTTGAAAGGCAGATAACAATTACCCCTTACCTTTCTGAAGAGGCCGCCGCCAATTAGCACATTCCTGGAGCTTCGGTATCAGGCAAGAAGACGAAAGGGGGGGGGGGGGGGGGGGGGGAGGGAGGAGGGAGATATTTTCTTCCTCAGCACAACAGTATTTCCTGAGGGGAGGAGAAAAAAAAATTAAGAAAAAAGGAAGTAACCATTAGCTTTCGTGATTTTTGAAGAGGTTACAGATTGCAACTCTTGCTTGACAGAGCTACTGTGCCATTACTTCTGCAGTTCCAAAATACCACCTTAGGGCGTCCTGTATTTTCTCCATTGTCACCCTACCAAAATAGGGAATATGAATGTCAAGTCAACCACTACTAAGGAAAGCAAAGAGACCTTCCTGTCAGAATAGAATAAAGCCCCATACTAGAAGGGGTTAAAGTCCAATTCAAAAATATTCTCTAACACTTATTCTATTAAGTAAGCATGCTTCAGCCAAGCTCACACCCACTTCTAAAAATTCAAATGAGCCACATTTACTATCAAAATAGTTGGCAAAAGGCAAATTCCAACATGCATACTGAACATACAGGTATATACCAACATTCAAGTGCTTATGTACTCTTCTTTGTGAGGATCATACCTGCAATTACGAGGTATTTGCAACTAATCACAAGTTCTATTTCTTTTTAAGACAATTTTCTTAAGACAATCTATTCCAGTTATATCAAATATTTCAGTAACAGCAAGACAAAGTATTTGTGTGGAGTATTTTAAAGTCAGAATGAAGGGAAAGGTATCTAAAAAAACCTTTTTACTAAAGATACTACTTAGAAATTGAGCTTCATTCCCATGAAACCACAATTCCTCACCTCAGACCATCTCTCTCTCTCTCTGCCCTACTGCTAACACGACTTTAAAGAAACTTACAGACACACAGATTTAATGGGCCCCTCCCTACCTCCAGTACCTGCCTCTGATGAAAGGCAGGAAAATCAAGTGGAAAATTATTTTAAAGGGTGCATGCAAGACATTAACATCTTTGAGGAAATGGCAATCAAGGTTTTCCATGGGGAATGAGCAAAGGGAAACACGTCCAATCTATTCTCCATCATATTTTGTTGGCTTATAGTCATACAGAAAAACTCTACTCTTTTCTGTCGTATGGAAAATCTGAACACAAGCTCTCAAAATAATGAAAAAAGCTTATGCTACCTTACATTTCCACACACACTTCTGCCATCCCTCAAAACAACAATTAATCCATCTGCTAACAGCACACAGATCCTAGTCTCCCGGAAGAGGTTTTAAATAAGGGGCCCCAACAGATAGCAAACAACATAAAAGGCAGCACTTCTATCGCAGTGACTCCCTCAAAGCCACCACGTCTGTCCAATTCTAAATGGCCACAGTTCCTGCATTTCTCTAGGGGACAAAAGCTCTCTTTTTCTCTCCTCCTGTCAGCAAGACTTAAAGCTGCAAGAGTAATTCTGTCCAGATTCCCCTCTAGATAGGCAATGATTTAAAGAATTCATGAAGTAACAGTGGCAGTGTAAATAAACAATGAAAAACTAAATAAAGATCACAGAAGACAACACAGAGAAAATATGCACTAAGGAGAGAAAGAACAAGCTCAGTGATTCAAAACCTCTTTTGCCTTGTTATGAGCACCCATAAATAGGCACAGCAATAATATGACAATGCGAAAGAATGGATCCTGATACAAAAATGTAACTACTCCAAAACCTGCCTCCTCAACCTTCTGCCTAAAGGCAAACCTTCCCACAGTATTTAATTTCACTTTCTCAATGTCTTACACCCTTCAATTGCATTTCTGCTTTCTGTCAGCTTTCACCATCTTGTCCTAATTGATGCAAAGCAACTTAAGCCGAAACCTGGAGAAGTCAAATAGTTGTTGTTTTTTAAAAAAAAGGGAAACAGTGCTACAGCCCTCACTGCAGGGACGGGAGAAGAAATGACCCTTAGTGAATTGCTCCTGACACGTGTACATCCCGAGGCTATGGGCAAATCAATACTTACTGAGCAGCTCAGCACAGATCAGGTTGCAAAATGCAAGAAAAAAGAAATTGTATCACCCCCTCAAACACACACTAGTTTTGTATCCCTAAATCAAATGAATCATTTGCTTTTCTTTTTCATTATCAAATCAAAAGGATTCTTTTGACAGTATTTTTCTCCCTGCTAAGAACTCTCCCTCCAGATCTCTGGTAAAGTCTGTTAAGAATTAAAATACTGGTTACATTTAAAGTGCTTAAAAATTTTGCATTTCCATCTTATGACTAGGAGGAGAAATCATTTAAAGCAGACATGGAAGATTTGAAGAAAGCATATTTTTAAATGAAACATAAAATCAAGAGATGGCAAAAAATAAGTCTGAGTGCAAAAAAAATGAAGTTTTTTTACAACACTCTCAGGGAGACAAATCTGTCTTAAGTACCATTTAGAGACATAGGTTTGACTCAACATCATTTGCTCCAAAGAAGGTGAGATTGCTCTGTTCTCGAATCCTCAGGCAAGAAAAAAAAAATAAAGTGATATAACACATTATCCAAAAGTCAAATTCTAAGTGGAGAAACCTTGCAAAATGACTTACAATACCAAAAGATTTGACTAAATTTCTGGCAGGGCCAGAGATAATTCGTATGTCAAAATGTTTTGGGTGTACAGCCACTAGAGTAAGGAAATAAACAGAAAACTGGGAAACACTGTATCAAAACCCAACAAATTGTTGACATCAACATTAGATAAATGACTAGGCATATGTTGAGTCAAACACCCTCAAGATGGTGTGTGAGTCAACTTCTGCAATGAATTTAGCAAAGTTGTTTTCCTACATCAAGCTCAATAAAAATAACCTTCAATTATACCAGCTAGGACTGTGTTCTCATTAAATCTCACATGATGTGTGCCCATTCTGGACAGTACCTGAGCTGGAGATTTAAACATGGAGTAGGGATATGGAATGTTATTTTGACTAATCTTTTCTGAATGATGATGCCAGATTTATTCTTCCTGCTGCACAACGAATGTTGTGTTTTTTCCAGGCAATGCAGCCCACTTCCTATAGATAAATGCAAAGACCCTGCAGGACATTTGCCAGCATCTAGGTCTTAAGTGATCCAGAGACTTTTTACATTCAGAAAACAAAATTTTGGGCAAGTTATGCCCCTCAATTCCAGTCTGCACTGCCTGACTGGCAAAGAGCTTGCTCACCTTATGTCTGATCCCTACATGGAGCCCCCAACAGCTCTCAGAGGAACTCCTGTGCTCCCACAGTACTCAACCAACCTGGGTGATTTTCTGGTTTATTGCATTTTCTAGCTATACAATGGCTATTAATTTAATTACGCTGAGGAATTAGATCAGAGTACTGCTGTACTCAACAGAATCTTCCCCAAACTTTGTCCATAACATGGGCTTAAAACAAGGTGGGAATCATTATCACCACCTCTTAAAACTTACAGAGAAAACCAAAAAGTGTTCTCAAGATTCTTCAATCTATATTAAACTAACAACTACTTTTTTTTTCAGGTGAATTATTTGCACATTCACAGTGCATTAATAGATATCACAGATTTCTTTTCTTTCCTGTTGATTTTCAACCTTTTGATCTAGGAGAGGTAATAAACCAACTATTTCCTTAATATCTATTGAGGGAAGTAGCAGTCTCCATTTCTCATTGCAAAATACAAACAAGCAAGCTAAGAAAAAAGAAAATTCAAATACCTACTCTTAAATAGCATGATGAAACTGCAAAAGAACACTCAGCCTTGGGTTTTGAAGCCAGGAACCTCTCCTGCTTCTGCATTAGGCTCTTTCTCCAAGCTATTTTCTAGTACCTACAGCTGGCACAGAATCAGTATGAAATGGAACTTTCATTTCATGTAACATTTCATGAAAACATAATATAATGTTTACCTACAGCATCTTTAAGAGAACAGGCAAATTCTCATTTATTTTAGTATGATTTAAAGGCATATCCCCATTATCCACGCATATGTATGTGTGCACATGTCTCATACATTCAGCAGGGTAACCCACCACAAACACCTGTGCTGGAGACATTTGTGAAGAAACAAGCTTCTTCAAAGATAATTACTATTTTCCCAGAACTTATCTGCACAAACACAGGAAGCTCTTCTCAAAGCTCTCCTCAAGTATCTATTACAAAAAGCCAAGAAAAAGTAACCAAAATATTGTTGCAGAAGCACAGACAAAGCAGAAAAACATGGTAAGAGTCAATGAAAACACAGATCTCCTAAATAAATATTCCTTTCATTTGCTTTAGTGAACTTGTGGGACCCACCACCAAAAGATGTCTAAACAAAAGACTAGATTTTACTTACATGAAATACATTACCTAAACAAGTAGTGTAATTTTTATTAATTTGAACTACCTTTAATTCAAATGACAAACGTATTGTATATCTTTATATAGTGGTGTTCATACCATTGTTTCCTATGGCTTTAATGTTACAGCTATCTGTATTTCCCCACCTGCTTTCCTCAGATCCTGAGAAAAGTCTTCCCAAAATGACATTTGTCCATAAGAAAAATCTGAGCTTTCAGAAGGCCTATTCACATAGATGCATTTAGGTAACATCCTTATTAAAGCATACCAACCTATGCATGACATTAACCTACCAGTCTAACTGCAGTGACCCCACCAAGAAGGAAAAAAAAAATTAATTTTCTCTTAATCACCTAAAAAGGTACACACCTAGCACAAGTAAGATTTATACACCATATTTTATATGTAAAACCTGGAGGACAAAACCTAGTGCACCAAAGGACAATGAGAGATGCTCATGACTTGAAAAACTTGGTCCCTTCCAAAAAATCTGGGTGGGAATAATTTTGTCAAACATTTATTTCTCCCTTTTAAGCTAGGAGGAAGCAATATCTTTCTCTAAAAGCCTCATCCCTCATCCTTCCCCAAGCGATTTAGGTGACAGGATGCTGATAAACCAGATGGAGTGGGGCCCAGGACCTGGGACATAAGGGTCAGGAAAGTCAGGTGCATGGGCACATCTGGGAAGGCAGCATCCTGCTGGGGCGGCAACCACTGCTGCTCCCTGCTGCCAAGTGGCCTGGGTGCTGCTGGCACTGGGCTTTGTGCTGACTTCACAACAGCCCCAAGGATAAGGGGTGTGGGCAGGGGGTGTGCAGAAGCAGGTTTTTTTTGCAGCAGCTACCTCTATCTTACAAGCCCTATTTAATATTTTTCTTACTCTTAATTAAAAAGAAGATACACTTCATGTTGGGAATGGGTATTTTTTGAAGCTTGAATCATTTAGCCTATTAAACCCAAGCCTGTAATATGGGTGTTATTTCTTAAAAACATACAGTAAATGCATTAAATTATTGATAGTCATTAAACAGGAAAAAAATTTAAACAGCTCTCAGCTTTTATCAATCATTAATGCAGTTTCCACTTGCACATCTCACTGGGCTGCTATCATATAGCACAGAGCAAAGAGTACAAATCCTGAAGGCATGAATTCATTTTCTCTTGATGCAGAGTAAAAATATTCTTGGCAGCAGGAGAGAGGCTAAAGCATGAAGCAGAATGGTTGAAAGGAGGCTTCTGTCTTTTGCAGTAAACAGGTAGCAATACAAGGGAGCAGCAATTTGAGGCACCAAAGCCCACCCACTTCTCCTGCAAGGGCCAGTACCAACGTCATCAATCACCTCCAACACCTGGCAGCAGCTACAGCCAGCCCAGCAGTGTTTACAAATTTGATCCCTATTTGAAATACATGTTAATTTAATGGCATGTGGGGAGAACAAGGAGCATTGAAGTGAATAGTAAAGGATCCAGCAACTTGAGCGAGATGAAGATTTCACCCCAAGCTGCTCACCAGCTCGTGAGGGAGTAAAACCAATAACGTGCAGAAAACCCCAACTCGTCACACTGACAGCGTGAGCTCAGAGAAATGATGGAGACTGGGATAGTCTCTTGAAGCTATTATGAACATTTACTGGGGCAAGTCATAACTGGAGCTAATGCTTTCAGCAGGTCTGAATGACTCATGTCAGTGTGGGGAATCTGGAGACAGATGCCAGCTGGTGGCACCTTGCCTGGCTGCAATAGGCCAGTAACCAGAGAAGGAACATCCCACTTTTTGTCCATTTTATGCATGGGCTTTGAAAACCTGTCTTACAAGAGCTGCTCTCTTAACTTCCATCCCTGGCAATTTATTGAAACTCACTACTTTAAAATGCAACGAAGAGATAACACAATCCACAAGTAAGGTGTGACTGCATGCAAGGACCAACCTGATGTACCTCCACAGCAGCAATCGTAGGCGAGCCATAGCCATCAAAATATCAATGCAAAACATGCAAACCCCAGCTCTGGCTGGCTAGTCAGACAGTGAAACCTTAGCCCTGCAGCAGCCCTGCTACTGGAACCCAAATTAATTTGTTTTAAACTACCTTGTGTCTGTTTAAATGAGCTGTAATAATAGCTCTGGAGCAAAGTGCAGACACATCCAAAAGCTAAACACAATGCTGAGGACTGCTGGAGAAATGTGTGCCCACACCCAGAGCCCACTTAGAAACACTAGCAGGAACAACCTGTCATAATCCAAGTGTTCCACTCCCAGCGATGGCTTCAATCCCTTCAAAAAAACATTTATGTCCACGCAGAAAAAAATGAATGTTAGAGATTAGGAAAAAGTACAAAAAGAATCATTGTCTCTAACCAAAATCTAAGTCCTACTGAGGTTAGTATTTTTTTCCTGAAAACGATTCAAGAATGCACTGAGTCGAGCAACTAGATAATGCCAAATGTTGATATGAAAGCAGCCAGGAAAAGCTGCACTCACTGGAAAACATTTTCTAGGCTGATTGTTTACAGGCAACTATGTTATAAATTACAAAAATATTTATTTCCAACAATCATTAGTGCAAATCTACATTATGTTAAAAAAAGAAGTCAATTAAGACACATCTCATTACATTGAGTCCCAGGAAAGGTAGCACAGTATTTAAAGTAATACTATGAAAGCTATTACACCACTGAATTGATTTCATCATATATCAACAAACTAAGTAATTTACAATAAATTTCAATATAATATTAATCTTTATCTATATACAGAACTGTAACAGTAATAGCCCACATTATTAATGCAGCACACAAGCACTAGCAGCTTTCGCACCAGTATCAATCTGAGAGAGATGCCCACTTATCCTTCAGGCCATAAACAGTGTGCCCTGTGCTACCTGCCAAGAGAAAGAAAATGGAAATCATCGACAGGAGGTGCTTGGGCCAGCTCCACAGCTGCCTGCATGGAACCACTGCTGCAGCTGAAGGAAGCACAGGCTGAGCACCCAGATTTGCCAGGGCTGACACCCCATCCCCACCAGCACAATCTCTGAGGTGAGACAAGGAAAAGGGTCTTTTTCAGGTGGGTGTTTGTGCACATGCAAAAGTATTCCCTGCTTGTAATGCATCCTTCTTGCCAAACCTTTTCTTTCATTTTTTTTTTAAAGTATGTAATCGTTGGGTTTTTTTTAGACCACTTAAGTTCCCATCTCCTCCCTACACCCCACTGAGAATGTTCATTTCAAGCAGCTACAAGTGCCATGTACAAGTCTGGCCTGTAAAACACATTAGCTTTCCAATGAAGTATCTGGAATATTTCTTTTGAACCCACAATCTGGATTTCTAGCTAAGAGATGTGGAAGCACATCACCCCTTGCTAACCAATGCAAGGCTTGTATACAATAACACAAGCAAAGGTTACAAAATAAATCTCCAAACAGAAGTCTCAGGACAACTTCAGCTAAGCCTAATGAAAAGCAACTCTGAACTAATAGTTAAAGCCTTTCAAAATCTCCTTACTGCTTGTAAGGAATACATTATCAGAGAAGAGAGATGCATCCTTAGTACAGAATTGCATGTTTAACTGAAACATCACAGATCCACTCTCAAGGCTTAACTTTTGACTTCTGATAGTTTCAGAGAGGGGGCCTTTCTGAATTGGGTAGTTGGGTTTGATGCAGCAGTCTCTGTGCATACTCACCACCCGCCCCTCTTTGTTCTTATAAACTGATTCCATGATAAAAGCCATTTAAAATAACAAAGCCAAACAACTGTCAAACTACCACTAATATGAGCCTTCAAACAGGTTTCCATTTCATAAATCACTTTGGTGATCTAGTTTCACACCACCCCAGGGAAAGTTACAAGCATAACAGAGAAAATTCACTATCAATATGCAGAGATCATTTGGCAACCATATCGCTGCTAGTAAAGACCTGTGCAGTGGCACCATGATTTCAGTGCATTGCATATGCAGGACAGAAGAGCTCTTTAAAACAAATGCATTAGCTCTGGGCTTGCAAAATCATCAAAACACAGCCAGTCCTGCTTCAGGTGCTTGGTCATCTACTCCTCCCTGAACCTGCACATAGTGGGCATGAAGAAGATAACAGAACCAAATTAGTGGTGGGTACTAATTTGGCACCCTTGCTAGGAAAGTAATTTCAGTAATTTTCAGAAGATTTGCTAATGACCCCAAGGGTTCAGATAATGAACCCAATGGTTCAGAGACCTCAGATATGGAAAGCATTCCTCTGTTGTTAAAACTTTTTCTTGTCTCCTATTCAAAGGCAGTGCTATGTACATCATTATGTACACTACACACATGTTTTCAGGTATTTATTACATTAATGCTTCCTATTATTTTGTAACAACAACCTAAACTACTGATATTTTTGGTGCATATTAATAAAACAAATTCTCTGTTCAGAAGTTCTGGTGTTTCTTTCCTTTGTCACAGACTTCTGCTGTCAGTGGTCAATGGATGAGACTGAGTATTAGTCTCCAAGAGGAGGAGGGAAAAAAATCAGTGAACCATGATCTAGGTGTGTGTATATAATAGGCCGTATTTTCTACTTCTAGCACATTTCCTTGTCCTGAAGCTCAGATGATCACAAATAGCTCTCAGCCAATACTTTTCCTCTGGAAATTAATCCAAGAGCTAATTTCTCATTACAAGAAATTCAGCCTCAAGAATTTAATCAGCAGCCAAAGCAGAGGGGCAAAACAACTGTCTCCAAAGGACTCTACAAAGATGATCTCCTGAATGAAGCTCTTATTGCTGACAATTCTGATATGCAGCATATGGATGCCTGATATAGTATGATACAATTCATGACTTAATACTATATATTCCTCATGCTCCAAGATCAGAGGCTTTTCCACAGCTCGTATTTCCCACATGGATTATTTTCTCCTTTCATAAAATAATCTGAAATACTTTCAAATAGAAAAGAAGTAAGTTGACCAAGAAGTATTTACTAACTGGTTATCTGAAGTTACCAACTAAAGCAAGTATTTTCATAATAATTGCAGTTAGGGCTAGTTTGTAATGCAGGTTCAGAATTTCTGTCAGAAGGCTTCAGCTGAACTTCTGTGAACAACAACAAAAATGCAGTAGTCAAGAGAGGCCAGTCAGGATTGAGGACTGAGGACTGACAGAGCAGCCAGACCCCAAAATGACCAGCAGGAACCAAGAGTCTCTCAGCCAGAGGCTCCAAGTGTGCAAACAGCACCATGGTAGGAATCACTTGACTCCCCTGGGCTGTGTACAAGCCAGACAGCAAAAACAAGCTGTGCATGGCTCATCCTGCATCTCCCGTTTGGTTGATCCTCACTTTCACATGGCAGCAGTAATCTCTTAGAAATATCAGCTGTAGTTCATATTCTAAGAATTTCAATTAACACAGACCAGAACCATTGCATTTCCCTGAACCTTGCACACAAAACCCCTGGTTTTTTTCCATGGTACCACCCACTCCCTGCTTCCCCAGGAAGCATCCCCATGTACTTGTCATGCAACATCCCACACTACCACAAAGGTATTGAGCTGGTAGGATAGGGACAGTTGATGGGTTTGTCATCAACATCTTGGAAACCAGTTTAGAACACAAAATTTAAAAGCTGCATTAGCTGCAGGCCCTCTGTTTATGCTGTGTGTCAAGAACTGAGTCAATAGAGAATGATAGAAATAAGAGAAAGAGATGGGGAAATTTTTCAACATGACCTACAGGATTTAGAAGGCTCAGTCTCATGGTGTCTAAATCACTTAGATGTATCAAAAAGCTACTTCTGGTCTTTTTTTGTTATTCTATTAGATGTAACTACGAACCGTTATCCTAAAATTTATGCACAAATATCACTTGTCAATGGGATGTTAAGAAGCAGAGAAAAGGTGCAATTTTTACAGTCAGACTGTGAGAGAACTTCCCATCACATTGTGGCACGCATGCAAAGCTTCTCAGCAACTTGTTCCATGACAATAGATTTGCAAAGCAAGAACTGAGGGGATTATTTGATTCAGCATCTAGTCAAGTGGCCAATTCCTTCAGCAATCAATACTAATCAGCAAGCTAAAACCTTGTAAGAAAAATCAGACAGAATCTGAATCCTTCCTGCTGCAAGAAGCAGAGCTTTGAGGCCTTATGGTCCAACAGAGACACCTCATACACTGCAGTTTTGAAAAATGAATTTAACCTGGGTTAAAAATACACCCCATGCTTCTTTCCAAATGCCAAAACACAAAAGCTCACTTTTCCAATGAAATTCTGAGAAGATACAAAATATATATAACTTGGGTCTAATAGCATCTATTTATTACTTTTCACTTCAGCTGTGCAGAAAAGACTTTAAAATGAGCACAGGGGGCCAGGGAATAAGAGCAATACATTTCAGAGCAAAACACAGGCCATCTTCACACACACAATTTCTGCACTAATAACATCAGGAATTTTGCTTTTTCCTATTATTAATATATTTCAGAAGGAATTATTAATAGATATTAATTACATACATAGCTATGATACTATGCACGGGGAAAGCTGAGTGTTAAAACCTTAGTAAAACTTACGAAAAAACCCAGCACCTGTGGGGTCCTCAGGAAAACAAAACAAACAAACAAAAACCACCCAAACAAAAAAAAACCCTCACAAAAGGCATTCAGGCTAGGTTTTCAAATGCCCCTTCTGTTCAGTAAAAGCCCATGTTTCATGCACTTCTATTTCCTTTGATATAATATTAAAACAGAAGCCTTCAGTTCATCAAACAGACCAGAGGGCCTTTGGCAGCTGTTACGGCCCGTATTCCAGTTGTGTTTTAACAAACCTGTGAGCCCTTGCTCATCTGTCTTTAAAAAGTAGAAAGTACACAAATCTGTTTCCCCCCCCATTATACGGTCACTCCAAATCCCACTGCAATTACTCAGTAGTCCTTGGCATAGCTGCCTGAAAATGACTGAACCTACATTCAAAGAGAATAAATTGGCAGGCAAGCCATGTTGAGGAGGTGGAGGGGGGGAGCTGGGAACACATTGTTTCCAGGAGTGCCACACACTTGGACGACAGGGCAGGAATCGGACAATGCAATGATCTGGGAGAACAGAATGGCTTGTCTGTGCTTATCAGGGGACAGCTTGCTTGGATAACAGGAAGCATAATGACTTCAAGCTGCAAGAGTAGCCAGAATCAGAAGGAAAAGTACTAGGGTTTGGGATTCCTAGAAAACAGCTGAAGAAAAAAGAGTGACTTGTAGCTGTGGACTGTTCTGCAGCAATAACTCTGGCAATGAGGAACAGCTGGGCAAATCTGAAACAAAAATACCAGTTTTCCCAGAAATTCACCTTCAGACTCAGCAGAGTTTGACACACTGACAAAACCTGGATTTTTGTATTTTAAGTAAAGCTTTAAGAACAATTCAGACATGTATTTAAGTTACTGTGAAACATAGACAACCAGATGTTAAATGCCCTACGCTGAGCTAATCTGCCAGCACACCGAATACTCAGTTCTGTGCCCTACTCCTCATTCACCAAAACATACACAAATTATTTTCAGCAGACAGATCATTTCTTCCACAGCCCTTTTTAGATTGCAGACAAGTAAATATAAATGAGTATACATTGCAGATACACTCATGTTTTTAAAGTTTAATATATAGCTATACTTTGTACCTATTTACATGCATTTGCTATATAAATTCACACTTGTTTATGCAGAATAAAAGCTCGACATTTTAAAAATGACCAAGTTACAGTTTTTGCACAAGGCAATGGTGATTAAAACCTGAATATTTCATAGTAGCGAATCACACTGCCAAGTCTCTAGAGACCACAGCAATTTGAATTGGCATAAACTAATGTTTCCCAGTCTTCTGCTGATTCTGTAATGAGTTATCTTCCAGCCCTGCCAATCATTTCTCAGAAGGCAGCCCCCCCACTCTCCAGCTCTTCAGCTTTATTCACCGCTCACAAGTGCTGGGAAGGCTGTGCTGGCTTGCACAAGTGCAACTGCTGCTGTCTCACAACAGCAGCTTGTCTACACTTTTGTCAAAGCCATCCATGCACGTCCTCAGCACTTTCATGACCCTTGTCTGCACAGAGCCCATTCTCCCAGCAGCTTTTATCTTCCCAAATCACCAAATAAAATAACTTCTAGATCAGCAATGATGGAAAAAAATGCAAACCAAGCAGTTTCAATCCCTGTACCCACATTTAAATGGGCTGCCCCTCTAGATGCATGAATCTTTTCACGCAGGCACCTCTGCCAAAGAAGTCTCTGGAAACCTCCTGATCCCAAATGCAAACACATTCCCCTCATGAAACAAGTTTAACCTCATGAGAAGATAGGAAAGGAGCTGCTACACACAGGTTAGAGCTGATGAGCAACAGGTAATGACTGGAGCTGTGCCAAATTTGGGTTACACCAGCTTTTCTTTTTTTTTTTTTTTTTGAAGGTACAAATGGGTTCACACATTCAAGTTTCCTTTTGAGTTTACTGTGCAATTACCTGAACTTCAACCAAAACTCTGCCAAAACAGCAGAGTTGTAGGGACTTGTACGGACTTGCCAGAATGGCACAAGAACTTTCTGGCAAACGTGGATTTAGTTTTGCTTGGGGGGTTCAAACAAGTACACTTGCAGGTAACTAAAATGGATAGGAGGTTAAACTGGGGACTACTAAACTCACACGTTTTTTCTTCCAAAAACTGACATGACATTGCCAATCTGCTCTATGGTGATACACTAATTCTACAGTTAATGAAGTCAAAATTTTTGTTTTTATATTAACACAGACAAGACAAATTTTGCTGACACCTAGGTTTTAACTTTTTCATTTTTCAATCTCCCACAGGTCCTCAACCTCCACTTCTAGCAAAACATGTTTCTTTTACCTTATAATGACCTTGTTTAGGAGAGTATTCAAATTGCTGACAAGCCACATTGCTTCAAGCTGGCATCTTCCCTCCTATTGCCATCAGTTTTTATTATCACACAGCTGTTATAATTTCGTGTTTTAGCTTTGTATTTGGCCATTTCTTAAGGACAATAAGCACAAAATCCAAGGTTCAATGACTATAGGCCAAAGATCCCAAAGACTGATGAAAAGCACACAAACGTATTGATTTAGTAAGATGTAACAGGTGTCATCACATTATGAATACAGTGACCCTGAGTAAGTTGGCTCCAATGGCTGAAATAAAAAGAATGAAAAAAAAAAAGGTCTTTTCACTCATTCTAACAACACCAATGTCAGCCTATAAAATCACCATATCGAGTAAATGAGTTACCAGCAATTTAAGTTTTTGTTCTGGAACAGAGAAACAAGAAACGAGAACTTGCAATAGAAATTTCTAGAAGTAATAACCTCGTAATAGAAAGTCAACAGCATTTTTAATTCACGCCAGCTCCCAGCCCCCCAAATGCTATCAACTGTTCATTAACCCATCAGTTTTGAGGCCCCATACACCACCTCTCCCTGTGACTCCAGCTGTGTGAAGAGGAAGCACAGGAGTTCTCTGAAGGATCACATGGCTGTTTTCAATCCCCTAGGAGCAGTGGTCTTGCTCCACCCTTTCTATTACTAATATTATTCTGAACTCAGACACAAGATGGTCCTTGATCAAATTTTCAGAAGTTGAAACTTCAGCAACACCCTGGAAGAAAGCCCAAAACGCCTAAATAAATCAAAACCACGCAGAACTTGTATCCAACAGAGCTGTGTTGTCCATTTCCTCACAGCTTCTATCTAGCCAACAAATTACAACCAATTAAGTCCTTTGCAAGGAAAGTTTTCTGTTTACAGTAAGGCTGAAGGGGAAAAAAAAAAAAGAGCTAGGAGGCATTACTCCAAATGTATTAAAATAATTAATCCATCCACAAACACCACTGGAAATTGCCTTGGGTTTCTCCAAAGGACTTCAGTTTTGTTATTGTATGTAATTACAGTAATCAAGGGTTCCTAACCAGGTTCTGCAAACATTAGGTCAGTTAGAATAAAGGAAATGGATTCTTTCTTGCAACTCCTAGTTTCTTCCCTTTCACCAAAAGAAAACATTAGAAATTTGACATGTAGATCAGTTGTTTACTTGTTTTAGTCTCAGATCCTCACGCATGAAAAAGAAAAACCAAGCTCATAACTTTCTCAGTGTCTTACTTCAAGAATGCTAAAAAAAATAAGCTCAACTTCTCCATAGACACACATCCAAAAAAATGAGAAAAGTCAAAAGGTACTAGCAACCTGAAACATTAATTTCAGAATTTAGAATTTTGAAAATGTGAACCTAATAATAAATAAGTACTTGGAACCTCTGTCATCCTTTCCCAATTTCAGTGTCTCCTCACTGTTAGTCTAAAGCATTTTGCTTTCAAATGTTAAAAACTTTACATACCTGAGAAATGCTTTTATTAAAACCAGTTTAGTACCTGGTGATGCAAATGAGCTTTATTTTCCGCATAAGGAAACTCTGCTAACACAGTTCAGTACACAAACACTTAAACATTAATCTAATGGTCAAATCTAAAAACACTTTCTGAAAAAGGTGAGTTACCATTCAATGAAAGCAGGTTACATGCTCATTTTATGAAGGCCTTGATTCATGGTATTCAATAACCCATCAAGCAATTACGTTTTTCTGGAAGAAATTTTTTAAACCTTTTAAAAGAACCTCCACTGCTTTTCAGATTTTCCTGAAAGACGATCCTCAAAAGCCTTTAACTCAATCAGGGCTAAGGAGGGCAGAAAACAGTAGTAGCAGATCTTTCAGGACATAGAAAGGTGCTTCAGAATAAACTTCCTTGCTTATCATCTGTGTGATCCCTGCACTCTGTTTAATATGGGCCTCTGTCCCTGGCCAAAATTCAAATCAGTATTGTAAAATATTATAGAATACTTTGCAAAAGATTTTTAAGCTCTCACAGAAACTTCTATGAATCTCATGGTACAGCACTTAAGCACCAGTGAGCAGGCTGTGAATCCCAAAACAAAGCTGGCTTATTCAAACAGAATAACTATGTATGATTTCAGATGACTCTGGATGAAGAATCCAGAAAAATATTTTGCTACAATGTTATACCCTGAAATTAAGGGACAGCTGAAGAATTAACCATTCATTTCATTCTGAAATGCTTTGCTGAGTGGAACAACAGCTAAATAATTATATGTATTCATTTAAAAACAAAAAAACCCAAACAACTCAAACAAATAACCCCCCCCCACCCCATACCGTCCATCTTTTTCACTACAAGTAGCATTTGTAAGTAGACCACCAGATTTCAATTCTTGACTTTTTGCCAGAGAGCTTTTGCAGTATGTTTCTCTCAAAAAAACCCTTATCTCTGAAGGTTAAGACAAGCTTGACAATAATAGTCAGATGGCATTTATCTGCACAACAAACTCAGTTACAAACCATCAATATTTATTTGACATAAATCTCAAGCCCTCTTCCAAGTTACAACAAGTTATATAAATTAATCTTACTCAAGATATTCATCAACATATTTTCTGACTTTAATAACAATACAGCAACATACACCAAGTACCCCTTGTCATAGTCAGCAGCTGTTTGCACTTAGCTTCTGTACCTTAATCTTATATTTGGCTAAGCTAACAAAATTAATATTCCAGCTTCCTTTCTTTTCTCTTAAGCTTCAAGGTAGAACTGCGTCAAGTTAAAAATATAATTAGTAAGTTATTACTAACATAGAACTTGCACTGATCAGAGGGAAGCGAAGTGCTTGAAGTGTAAAATGCACTGGATGTTTTTAAAAATGCAACAAATTCAGAAAGAACTTCCAATTACAATACAAACCTTTGGATCTTCCAAAAAAAACAGGTGGGCAGATATTTGAGAAAAACTATAGCAAGTGCTACCTTTAGAAAAAATGAACAGATTTTTTTACGGCTTCTTAAAACATCAATATTAAATTGTGCTCTGATATTTTCACCAGCAGTTAGGTCACAAGATGAAGACTGTAGAGCCATAGACCAAGTTCACCAGTTTCCCTCAAGCCCAGAATGAGACAGCATGATATACTTACAAATTCCTGCTCTAGTCCTAAAATTCTTATGGCACCAAAGAGATTCTTATACCCATTTCCTGTTAGGAGGCACAGAGGCTGGGAAAAAGTTAGCCAGCAGAACACCTGAAGGTTTTCAGAGTTTAATTCAGCAGCTGATGATATTTAAGCATATGTCAATGTAAGCACTTTTCTGAGTAAGGACAAAATTAACATGTGCTTGACTGAACTTGAGCTCAAATAGACTTAATTTTAACTCAAAACTGTCTGAATTAACAGTCACCCAAAACAGTCCTGAATATACTGTGGCTCTTTCTACATACGTAGTTTTTAGAGAATAAAACACTCTGCTCTCTCTTTTTAGAGGTAACCATCAACATTCACCAATTGCCCCTACTGATTTAACACGCAAATACTTTGGAAGGGAAGAACACACTCCCCCCAAAGATGTGATATTGAGGATTTACCTCAAAGCAAATGGCTCTAAGATAATACTCACTTTACTCTTCCTGCCCACCAAGAAACAAATCCAATCAACCAACAAAATTATTCTAAGCAGTTTTAGAATAAACTTTACTCATTTAGTATCACAGTAAATCTTATTAAAGGTATAACTAATAAACTTTTGCCCAATTCTGAAGCCTGTAACTAAAACTCCCTGAATGCATGCCTCAAGACATCTAAATTACAGTATGTGCATGCTTTTTTTTGGCAAATGTAGTGTATGGTGGCACACAGTGGCTCAAGGACAACAGCATTATTGAGCTGTGTCAGTAAGATCACTGAAATAATTTCGACAAATAAGTGTTTTCTTCCGCTCATCAACATTTTTTTTCATCCCCAAAATACATAGAGAAAACTAAAGCTAAGTTGCAAGACCAATGATTACATGGTGTATCTTCAAAGAGGAACAAGACAAAGGCAACTTCATCTTATTCCATCCATTTTCCTTCTAGGAGAAATTGTAACTTTTTAAAGCTCCATGTCTTTGCTTGTTATTACTTTGTCTTTCCATCTCAAAAAAGATATGAAAATCGGTTGTAATTCAAGGCTAATTCAGTCTCTAATTAGTTTGGAATCTTAATGGCTCTGATCCTATGTGTTAAAACTAATTTTTATCATGTCTGATACTTCACGGATGTGTCATGTTCTTGCTAATCTGGATCAGCACTTTTGGCAAAATTTTATTATGAGTTGAGAACTATGGAAAAATTTCAAATATCAGATCTTGTGACAATGCACCAGAGAGCAAACATCAAAATAAAGCAGCTCAGTTGATTTAAGGGATAGAATTTTTCTTCCCCCCAAAAAAAAAAAGAATTAGGGAAGACAATCCCAACAACTCCCTTTCAAAATTCTGTCTGGTTGTCCTTTGACCTTAGAAAGAGAGAGAAATTTCTATCAATTCAAAACTGTTCACTCTAACCACTTTTCTTAGATGCTGCACTTGACAACTACAAGTAAAAGAGAAGAGAGATCCTCTTTATCCTCATACCTGACTTTGAATCAATTGCAGTCTACAGAATAGCACAGACATTAAAAGAGGATGAAATATTTGTTCTACTGGAGCAGGTTTGGTTTTCTTGACAGGATGGGTCTATTTGCTGGGACTGTGTCACAGGGAGTGAATGCACTGAACCCAAGGAAATGCAAAATCTCATACTCTCAATATATACTCTCATCTTCCACCAATAGCACCTACTTAAAAAGCAGCTTCAAATTTACTCTAGTCTGATCCATTACCCTTGGGCACATTTTAAGGTGTAAAGATATTCTCAGCTGATTGGTACTATCTCAGTGTAGCAGTGGGTGCGTACAGTCACAAACCACTTTGCCTCTGAAGAGAAGTTTCTTTCCCAGATGTGACTGGTGCAAGCCAGCTGATCAGGCACATGTTAACCAGTCCGAAACCATCTTGTGATGGCTTGGCACCACATTCGGTGTTTCCAGAAAGGAAGCCAGATGTACATTAATATGGATAGAAGAAACCAGACGAATGAACACAGGCCAAGGCAGTAGAGATGTATGCTCTACATCACCCCTCATTAGACCTACCTCAAAGGGTAGCTCAACCCAAAGAATCATAGAATCAGTGAGGCTGGAAAAGACCTGAGATCTTCAAGTCCAACCTATGACCAAACACTTGTCCACCAGACCACAGCACTGAGTGCCACATCCAATCTTTTCTTAAACACCTCCAGGGATGGCGATTCCACCACCTCCCTGAGCAGCCACTCTAATCACCCTTTCTGGGAAGAAATTCTTCCTGATGTCCATCCTAAACCTCCTCTGATGCAGATTATAACTGTGTCCTCTTGTCCTGCCACTGGCTGCCTGGGAGAAGAGACCAATTCCCTCCTTTCAGGCAGCTGTGAAAAGTGATGAGGTCTCTCCTGAGCCTCCTCATCTCTAAGCTAAACACCCCCGGCTCCCTCAGCTGCTCCTCACAGGACTTGTGTTCCAACTCTTCACCAGCCTTGCTGCCCTTCACTGGACACATTCCAGAAGCTCAACATCCTTCCTAAACTGCGTGGCCCCGAACCGGACACAGCACTCGAGGTGTGGCCTCACCAGTGCCAAGTACAGGGGGATGATCCCTTGCCTGGTCCTGCTGGCCACACTCTTGCTGATCCAGGCCAGGATGCCACTGGCCAGTGGCCAAGCAGGCACCCTGCTGGCTCACAATCAGCCAACTATTAATCAGTAACCCAGGTCCCCTTCTACCTGGCCTCTGTCCAGCAGCTCTGCCCCTGCTCATAGTGCTGCAGGGGGTTGTTGTGGCCAAAGTGCAGGACCCAGCATTTGGTCTTGTTAAACCTCCTATCACTGTGTTCAGCCCATCTTTTCAGCCTGTTCAGAAAACAGGCAGAGCCCTCCTGCCTTCCAGCAGATCAACACTCTCCCACCACCTTGGTGTCATCTGCAAATTTTCCTCCATATCACGCACCCTGAAATTGAAACCTGTAACCATTGCAACAGGGGGTTGAAACCTGAGCTCCTGTTTGCTGCTCTGGCATGCCCTGAACCCCATGAAAACATCCACTTGAAGTATGGTTCAGGCCAGAAATTAGACTGACAGTTTTTAACTCCACTGAAATTTTCATGCCATGCTGAGGTATAACTTCACATACTCTGGCTCTACATCTCTGCAGCAGACTGCATGCAACGACTTTCTGCTTACCTTCTACCAAAATCACTAACTTGAAAAGAATGGTTGCACAAACTCCTACAAAAGGAAAGTAAGTGGACAAGCACACACACTCAGTCTAAGCTGAATTTGTTATTAAGAACTGGACTCCATGCTTTCTTTCACATAACCCTCAGCCAACTTATGGTTTTATAAGGTGCCAGAGGAATGTATTTCCTGTTATCTGAAACACATCACTTCTAGAGCACATGAACGGCAGTTTGTGTCGAGTGTCTACAATAAACTAAGAGGGCTGTCAAGTCTGATGGCATATTAGTTTGTCACTTGTAACAGGCAAAGCTGTGTGAGCAGATTAGACAATGCTACATAATTTAATAATTTTATCATGTATTCTACTTGACATTACCAGCTATTCCTCATGATTTCATCTGCCTATGAGACTACGAGCCAGATGCAGAGCCTTTTTGCTAAAATGAATACTGTCTATCCATACACAAACAACACTGTCTAACCCATAAAAGGCAAGCTTGGCTTTCAACACCAAAAAAAACCCCTCAACTTCAATTCCTGAAAACTCTTAAAGAAAAAAAATATTTTAAATCATACCATACCAAAAAGCCTCTGATAGCATCATTTTAATAAAATTATAGTACATAATATATAGAACATGTAGGTACAATATATATAGAAAGTCTATACATACAGACGTCTATACCTGCATTCAGTTATCATGAATTAAAGAAATAGATAGTTGTCAATGAATAGAACAAGGAGAGGCACCTCCATGTGAACCAGCAGTACTGTTTGAAAAAGCACATCAGCCACATGCTTGAATTTGCAAGCATTGCAGCTTGCTTTCTAAACACAGCTTCCAGTTCTAAGGCTCCAAGGAAAGTGGGAACAGACAACAAATGAACAGATAAGTTTAGGTCTTTGGGAGGATTTACAGACACACTGAGTGAACTACTTACAATGGGAATTAAAATCTTCCCTGGAAATACTGTTTCAGAATTCTTTACTCTGCATATTACTCATTTCAAAATACTGAAGGGATTAAAATTAAAATATTTCATTCCTGTTCTTGTGCACTTGGCACTTCTCTGCAGGTATTCAGAATGAAAAACTGGTTTTGTACAGATACAAAAAATCCCAAGGGGGAAAAATGGGCCAAAAACTTTTCTTTAAACTTTTGTTAGTTGACCGCAACTCATAGAATTGTAGCTTGAACAGCAGCAAATAGAGGAGTGTGGATAAGGCATTAGTCAAATCCAAACTACTGAAAAAGCGCTGGGTTATGCTGAAAAAAAACTCCTCTAAGTCTGATATTTGCCCACAGAGAATCAGCCTATCAAATTTTTAAAGGGCATTTCTTTTAACTAAACTCCTGCAATATATTTTATGCAGAGTTACATTACTAATAATTTCCATGGGATTTCACACAGGAGAAGTACCAATTACATCCTCCCTGTAAGAATCTGTGGAGGTAGAACAAGGGGCAAATCATTATGATTTCAAGGTTTATCTATAAAGCATCTGCACACTCACTTTGTTCATGTCAAAAATCCAAACAAGAAAAGCTGTTTCCCCCAAAGTTTGCTGAGATCACAAATTAACAACAGCTCTGTAGAAGGAGTTACGCCCTCCCCTGCAAGAGCAGCTCAAAGTATACACCCTGGTCCTCCACTGCTTGCAAGCAGCTTCCACTCCCTCAGCCAACTTTGGCCCAGGGCCACCCAAAGCTATTGCTAATGTGATGCAGTCAGAAACTTATCCTTACAATGGGCAAGGATTTGTTTTGTGTTTCTAGAAATTGAATTTTTTAAAAGAGTGTGAAGAGAGAAAAACCCACATCCCAACTTTGTGAACATGTAAATCAGTGTAGCCTATAATGAAAACTTGTTCCTCTCAACTCAGAAGAGCAAAGTGTTCAGATTCAAATGCCCTTATCAGTATTTACTCTTAGCAAACTAGTTGGTTTATTTTTCCTTTATGTTGCTGATATTTGTGTCACTTTCCAGCTGTTTATACAATTCTGATCTAAATCAGGGCTGATGGCAATTTGCAACATCCCCATTTGATTTTTTCAAGTAACTGTTCTAGGAAGTCTTTTGAATGAGTTATTCTGAAGATATAAAGAATTCCTGATTTACTAAGCAGTTTAAAACAAAAAACATGACAAAAAAGAGTCAGAAGGACTGGAAAAGCCACTCACCCAGTTCCCCTGATACCTCCCTGGTACAGGTAGTTAATCAAGATACTGAACAATTGCCTTCCTATTGTATTTAGGCAAGTTCCTTGATGATTAGTTCTGCTTCCAGTTTCCATCTGAAGTTATTATAATGACTAATAAATCACTAACTGTATAACAGGCAATCACTGCATTACATTTCTGATGTGATGCCACCATATACAGGAAAATGTATTTAAAAGTGAACTTGCCTCTTCTTTTAACTCTATTTCTATTACTAAACATTAAAAAGGTGCAGCTATCATTTCAGTCACCACCAGAAACTGTAAGGAAGACCACATATGTAGTGAACACAAGAGACAGAAGTGACAGAAATTGATAAAAACTTCATCACATGGCTGACACCCCATATATCAAAGCCCTAAATCTCATTCTCTGCTTGCCTCCAATTTCCATCAAAGCCTGCCAGCTGCACATTTATTGAGAAGTTTGTGATCTGACAGCTACTGTATTACCAACATTAATGATGCATCAGTCTCCAGAATTACTGGGGAAACAGTCCAATTGATTTTATTATTATACAGAGTTCCTCACATTTCATTTCAGGCAGCTTCCTACCACAAATTTTAGCAATAACTAAAAATGCTACACAGCTGATGCACAAAATGCTAGGGCAAAAGATGGTTACCACAGCTTCATGCCACTCCATTCTCCCTCCAGGAGAGCTCCAAATCACTCAGACACCACTGTGTAACACATGAGTTATTGGTCCATAACTAAAAGGGCTTACACATTATAGGGCGATAAACAGTGCAGCACTAATATTCACTGATTTGCCCAAGAAAGCTACAAAATGACACATGATGTCATCAGCTCCCCAAAACCCCCAGTTTCCTTAAAGGCTTCCAAATCTCTGGTTTTGACATACAATAAAAATTCCCCAGGGCAGTGGCAGGCAGGGGGGCAGGCAGAGATAACTTTCAAGATATTTCCATACAGACTGAAATTGTTTCCACAGGTACCATAAACAGAACATATTTTCTTTGCAGCAAATAGCCCACCTTAGTCTGTCCTTTCCATCAGAAAACTTTCTTCACTTACACAATTAACAATCACAGATACTAAAAAGATGCAATTCAAACAATCAAGCTTATAGGGCTTTTTTTAATTATGACCAACTATTTTAAATATATATAACTTGAAATTTCCAGTATCAGTTAGGAAAGGATCTCTGTGAAATATCCAGGGTGCATTTCCAGCAGTGCCCCAAAGCTACTATGAATTTTGTTTGTTTGTTGGTTTGGTTTGGTTTGGTTTGGTGGTTTTTTTTGGTTTTTTTTTTTTTACAAGCTTGGCTACAACACCTAGCAGAGAATGTTTTCCTGTCACTTTTTAGGTTTGAAAGAGACCACATAAATGCTGTCATAGTTTCAAGGTTCCATATCTCTGGGGAACGAGAGGGGGGGGGGGTAAGCAAGAGAAAAATACAGTTTTCCTTCTCTATTTTTAATCTCTTAAGTTCAACTTTTCCAAAGGTCAGGAACAAAATATTTTTAAGCCCTTGTATTAACAGTGGTTACTCACTTCCTTGGATAGACAAGATCTGCAGCATAGTGACAGGAGAAACACATCAGATGGAACAAACAAGAACTGCTGCCGAAGTAGGATGAGATCCTTTCACATTTACCTTTTTTAACTTGACAACAGCAATTCAGTGATGGTGAGTCTTGTACAAAATGAATTTGAGTTATTAGAGGAGATAGTCCTTCAAACGGATCAATAGGAGTGCTTTAAAAAAACTGCTACAAAAGAAAGCACAGTGTCTGCTTCTAAACTCCTCCCTAACTCCACGGCAAGACCTCAAATTAGAAGCACTACAGAAAAAAAAGCTAATCACTAGCAAATGCACGGAGTAGCAAGCTGCTTCCAGATGTGTAACACAACCCAGACCTTACACAAATAGGTGGTAGGAAATGCTGTTCCATTTTTCTTTCTTGTTTTCCTTGCAGTCCACTCTTTAAGGGACATGCAGTGCATTCATGCGTGAGGGACATGCACAAAGTCAGCCTGCATCCTTCTCCCAGGCTCTGCTCCCCAGGCAAAGAGCAAACACAGCTGGACAGAAGCATTACCTGTATTAATTACAGGATCACCTAAAATGAATCCCAGCCTAAACTGGGCTCAGATTCACAAGTTTAGACGTAGAGCCATGCTCCACACTGCCCACCTGACACCTCCCAGAGGGACAGTTCGGCTGTGATTAGCACCTTACAGACCACAGCCTGCAAAGCCAAGGGCAAATGAAATGGGCCCTCGTTGGCTTCAGTACAAACAGCTCAGCAGCTCTCAGACAGAAGCTGAAATGCCAGAGGAAGGGGCAGAGTAGAACAGCCCTTCTGAGCAGGAAATCGAACAGACAAGCCCAAAGCAGGACATTTAATGTGTGCTGGGTTTTTTGTTGTTTAGCTTTTGGGTTGTTGTTTTGTTTTGTTTTGTTTTGTTTTGTTTTTTTAAAGTGGTAACTGATTATCCACTTACATACATACATATATATGTAAGTGTAAAACTTTCACCCATACTTATATCTGGCATCAAGTGCAGCAGATACTTTCTTACCATTACCTTTTGGGGTATCCAAAAGAAGAAGCAAACCATTCAGGAAGATAGAATTGGTTTGAGAAAGCAGAACTTTCCAAATATCTTCCTGACTGCAATGAGCACAGGTTTAAATATCCACAGACAGTTTAGATGACAGTCACAACCAAACCCTTCTGCTTTACTGGAACAGCTTACACTGAAACACACACATTAAGAAAACCCCAAAATATTGCAATCATTTTGTAATACATGTAACAAACTGAATGCAGGAACCTAATAGAGAATTCATTAACTTGGGAACAAACAGTTCTTATAATGAGTTACCAGAAAATATTCAGTATGCATTTACAAGTTTATTCTTGAATCACTAAGTACAACTCTAGGCTCTAAGGTTGAATATCTTGGAAGGGGGAAGGGAACAAAAACCCTGAAGTATTTAAACTACCATCAGTTACTCCATAATTTCCCCGATCAAGAACCAAACTTACACTGTTCATGTGTGCATACAGCCAGTCCTGTTGTTAGAAAGCTGTTTTTCACCAAGCAAAGTGACGACTTCTGTGGGTTGAACACTAGCATGAGTAAACTGATAAAAATCACGTTAAACTGGGACTTTTATCTCTCTTATACAGCAGGTGTAGATGCAGGCAGTCATACTGCTATTAATGTTTCAGATTATTAAAAATACTGCTTAAGTGGAAAATGCTTAATATTCATGAAGCCTCTTTAGTATCTGATTAGGTTCTTCCCTTTCCACTGCCTTGTGCTTCATTTATTACATTTTCACCTGGGCCAAAATATCCAACTACAAAACCACCATTCTTTTGCTTTTAGCAGACACTAAATATTTCTAAATATAAAGGGATTTCTTTCCTTTTGGAAGCTGGAAAGGAACATTTACTCAGCAGGAAAACATACCCAGCTTTCAACTTAAACCAACAAATACTTTTAACAGACACTGACTTATGGTAAAAGCAACTTACACTAACGTAATCTGTTCTGATAAGCCATTATTACATATTATTATATTAATAATTAGGCTCCTGGGAATGGGCAGGAAGTACGCAGTAATGGAAGATGGGCCCTGGGAGACTGCACCGACCAACAGCAGCCCTGAACCCCGCGTCCTCAAAGCAAGGGTTCATGACTACCATGCACAGATTACGTGATGCCAAATAAATTATACCTCATGCCAAATAAATCCTTAGGGGAGAATGACGACAGGAAAAACCCATGCCTAACAATGAAGGCCATGATTTGACCCGTGTGGCGGATTTTATTATCATAGTTCATGCAGCTTTCTGAGGGCTTAGTAAATGCATAAATGTCCTTAAAGTATTAACTTTATTTCCTAAAACAATCTTGTTCTATCGAAACCGCTCCTTCAACTGTGGCTCCAGCAGGCTGCTGGAAATGAAGCGGGCCGTATGAAATGAGCTCATTTGTGCGAGCCACAGGCCCGAGCTGCATCCCGTCGGAGGCCCCTCGGCCCTGCCGAGGCGGCCCATTGCAGCGGGATGCTGGGGGTCGGAAGGGGCCTTTCCGCCGCTTCCCTCCGGCTGGGGAAGGCACGGCCGCTCGCAGCCGGGCCCGCAGCTCCCAGCCCTCGGCTGCCCACAGCCCCTGCTGCCTCGCATGGCTCTCTCCCCTCACGATCCCTCCTCACGACTTCTTTTTTTGATTGCCTCCACTCCCGAGGTGCTGCAGGGAGCCTCGCACCCCCTCCCCAGGCTCATGGGGTGCCGGGAGCAGCAGCAGCCCTGCCACAGCCCCCCCGCACCCCCAGGAGATGGCTCATCTTCCTCATGCCTCCGTTAAAAAAAATAAGCAAACTTGGAGTTCTTTTTAAAATAAACATAATTTAAAAGAATTTTAAAGATGTCTCAATTTTAAGAGTTAACAGAAGAAAAAAAAAAAAGTCGGGGGGGGTGGGGGGAAGAGGTGAAGTAGCTTAAGTTCATCTCCTCAGTGGTAATAAATAAGGCCTAAGCTTGGAGGCAAAGTTAACCACAATCCTGGGACTCGATCCAAGTCTCCCATGACAATAGGAAAACATTAGAACTCTAACATTCAAAATATTATTTAACTTTTAAAGCCTTAGCACAGTTCAAAGTCTCCTTTGTGGAACAGCGCTTTTGAAAATGTCGGTTGCCTTCCAGAGACCATTTCCTCCTAATCAGGCCCGGCATTATTTAAATAGCGAGGAATACCAGCAAGAATAGGAATCGCTTGGCTGAGCCAGGGAGGGAGAGAGTCCTTAATATGACTGCAGAATTCTTAAATGCTGGTAAAAGGCCTAATCCTATATAATGATTTACAAAATGACAAGGAAAATAGATTTACTGTGACAGTTTGAAAGCAGACCAACATAAATAAAATTACTGCTCACATGGTGGCAGCCTCCCCACTGTCCCCTCAGTGGTTGCAGCACCCATAACAGAAGCCCTTCACCACCCAGGCCTCCCTCACTGCCAAAGCCAAGGAAAAAACAACAAAAAAGCAAATTATTTGCTCCAAAGTCAGAATTTTTTTCCAAAGCACCAGCTTACTCTTGCCAGCACAGCAGTTCACAGGCAACAGTTCTCTGTATGGTTAATCTAGAGTAAAAAAACCCAACACCACAAAACTTACACCCAAGAGTTTTGAGCTTTAGTTTTATTCATTAAGTTTCCAACTACAGCACTGCAGCTGCAATACACGGGGCCAGAGCATGGCACCAAGTATGTGGAGACAAAACACACTCAACATTTCTCCAGCTAGTAAGTGCCATGTGGGTCAGGAAGGGTTGGTACCATTTATTTATGGCTTTTTTAATATCTGGCTGACATACAGCCCCACTTAACCATTTCTCTGCTGCAGGGCAGATGTGCCTCCCCCACCACCAGGCTGCTGTTCTGTGCTGGGGTCTGCATAACCCAGTTCCGCAGGTGCTGCGGGACAAGTTTTCCTCCGCTGAAGCGAAGCCATTCAGCTCCCAGCTGCCCGGCAAAACGCACCCAAGTGTGCTGGGGAGGGACCAGCTGCTCTTCCCTGCCTCCACAGCTCCAGGCAGCTGGGCTGTTGCTGTCCACATCAGCCCACACCCCCAGCTCCTGCAGCCTCTTTTCTTCAGTCTCGATCCTTCTGCATCCATACTGAGGGGGGAACCCCCCCCCCTGAAAATGGGGCCACCATCCTTCTTCTTCTAGATGCTATGTCCCTTTATACTGTTACACTCACTGCCTCCTCACAGCCAGTGTCGAGCATCTTCTGTAATGTGAAATTACTGAATAAATATGACGAATGCCCCCTCCCCGGCAGCGCCATGCCAAACACTGTAAGCAGGTCATTAACTGCCAAGGTCATCTTGTTTGTGAAAAAGAAAGGAAAACATTACCATTAAGACTCTAATACGGTAAAACAGCAGTGACAGCAACAAGGAAACATAAGCCTAATGTTTCCTTTAACCCTCACTTAAAAACACATTTGAAGTCATCTGATTCAACCACATGACTCTGCAAATTACCATTCATTGAGCAGGTTTGGGCTGGATTCAGCCTAGTTTCACACTGGCACCACACATGTACCCCAACATTTTGTGCAGGATCTGATCTCAAGGCAGAAAGCAATGAATTAATCTGCTGTTTCGAAACCTGTCATCAGGAGGTCCACCAATCCCCTGCCGCCCATCAGCTTTTAGGGCACATTACTGAATCTTTGCATGGCCATGTGGGACTTGCCTGGGTGCAGCAGCAACTGCCCTGCAATCCCCAGCAGACTCCCCAGCCTCCCCCCCTTTCCTGCAGGGAGCATATAAATTTTTCTCCATCTGAGTCTTAACTACTGTTTGTCTGCAGACTTGTAAAATACACTAAGAAATGCCTAATGAGACACTGATCTGGCATCCAAATGTTCTCCCCCATGCATTTCCCCAGCGGGCCGTTGCCTGAGCAGCACACACGTTGAGGCTGTAATTTGTTTGCCAGCTCTCCAAGGAAGGAAGGAAGGAAAGTGGGCGGGTGGGTGAGAGCTGGAGTCAGTGCAACATCAGCACATGGCTGGCTTGCACATGTTTTCAGTCACTCACTAGTAAGAAAATATATACGTATACACACACACAGAAAAATGCTAAAGGCCAAATGAAGACAAGGAGGTTGCTAGGATAACATCACTTCCTTCACACCAGGAGCTAATAAAATAAGTAAAAAACACAGCTCTCAAGACAAAGACTGAGACATGCTAAGCTTTTGAGAGCCTATGAAAATGCAATCCTTCCCAGTTCCAGGTAGCTGCATATCGGTACTACTGGGGACCTTGCAAATTATTTATCTTACAGTAGCACTGTAAAAGTAGCTTCTGCACACCAGCTAGGGTGTCCTGGGAAGAGATGGAAGATTCCATCATTAACCCTGTTTTATTACTGGGACAATCAGGCACTCGAAGTCTAAGCAATCTGTTCGAAGTTACTTTAGACGTTTGGAGGGGAAGAATTAGCTGAATCAGACAACCACAGCCTGGAGTTCAGTGACCCAAAGCCAAGCCTCCTGCCCTCTAACTGAGCACTTAACTCTTGCCTGAGAGAGAGCCTGAACATGTAGACAAAAGTGTCCCACAGGTCAGTGAGCTGTTACCTTGCCTGCTGCTGCCGGAAGGAGTTACCCAGGCGGCTGGCTTTGCATTCTCTGAATGCATCTTTAATACTGCAGCATAAGTCCTCGCAGTATTAACGAAAAAAAAAAAAAGGTATTTTTGAAAGGTCTTTAAATATTTTAAAAACCTGAAATAGGTTCCAGACTACAAATATTTACATACATTCTTAACTTTATGTGCAAGGAGTTTGACTAAGTTAAAAAAAACCATTTTTATGTCTAACCTTAACCATGTATATAAATATTTACAGGGTTGTGACTTTGATTTCCCTCCCCTGTGCTCAGTACATCACCTGGTTCTTGAGTGGCTGGGGTCAAAGAAGCAAGCTGCTTTCTCAATGTCATGCATTAACCCGATCCTGCATTGCCTGGCTTGCTAACAGAGGAGGAACAACGGGGAAATCTAAAACCTAAAACCCCAAGCTGCTTTTAAGTGGTTAGCATTCTGCAAAAACACTGTCAAAGAACTAGACTGAAACTTGAATATTCAACTGTACATATTCTGAAACCTCATGCAAATTAATCTGAGATGGTATTAAAGGGATGCTGTAAACCCATTTTGCTCTCTTCCTGCAAAAACTTACATTGGAGTTACTCACATGGGAGTTAGTAATGAGGCAGCTCATGTGCCCTCAGTGGTGTGCACGCAGATAAGCCTGTGACCTCTACAGACGGGGGCATTTTAAAAGCTTCAGGATTAAAAACAAAAAAAATCAAAACAAAACCCTAAAACTTTTACTAGTTTAATCCAGGTTTTAGTCACAATGATAAAAATTTGGAAAGATACAAAAGAAGTTCTATGAGTACGGGCAGCAGCATTCCCTTCTTGGTTCCCAGGAAGGACAGCTCACATGCTCTTCACCTTCCCCATAAACTCATAGCATAGAGACAGAAAAAATAATAAAAAAAAATTTAAAAAAATTGCTGCATGCAGCTCAATTTCCAGTATTGCAACAAGACTCAATCAGTTTAAACAGCACACTCGCCTCTTCTTTGGCATCAGTCACAAGAAACATTTAAAACCAGTAAGCTGTTGATGTTAATATGAACGTTACTTTTAGAGGTTTGTTTATGTGTTTGATAGCACTTAGGCTTCACTACTTTTAACTATTTCCTCCCATAGACCAGCTCATCTGCCTATTTCCTCTGTTTGTGCAGAGTCTTTGTAGTGAAATAGGACAGAAAAAAAAAAAATTAAATGCTTTAAGTGCATGCATTTTTGCTTTAAAACCACAAAGCCTGGCAGAGTGATTCATTAACAGTCTAAATCCCCAAACCATTTTCTCTTTAAAAGAAAATCCAGTATTTATTTTGTACTTCAGTATAAATAATATCTTCTACAACATTTTATTAATTTGTAATACACTTAAGTCTCACCAATAATTTCTGAAACCTGTACAGTTTTTACAGCTACCAGAACACAGCATCCCATCAAATTTGAGTGCAAATTTCCCTAACATGACGTTAATGGATGCAAACAGTCCCTTAACTTGGGTAAGGCTAGAGATGCAAAATCAAATGTCTGTGTACAAACTGATTTCAATAATAGGCTATGAGAGTTTAATATATTAATGAAAAGGATTTTAAACAATACAATTTCTCTAAATTCAATCAGTGCTGCTCAACAGATACAGTTATGAAATATCACAATGAATATTAATGGAAGAGGCTTACACTGTGTTATTCTTGATATCTTGACACACAGAAAGATTTCACTATGGTAATTTGTTTGGAATATGATTAAAAGAACCAATCACAAAAAAACCCTCAACAAAATCCCTGCAAAAATGAAACTGTGCGTTGATTTCTAGAAATAGTCTATAAACTTGAAAAACTTTAAAGAATTCAGAGAAGTTTGGAAGTCTCACTTTATGGTATTTGAAAATATCAAATTTTCAGAAATAGCATGCACTGGAATAGGGACCTGTTTCAGGCATTTTACTTTATCAGTTGTCTTAAGAAAAATCAGCATTTTCAATAATTCTATTTTTAATAAAAACAAAATTTGGAAAGAAAAATTAACATGAGACATGAAGGTATTGAGAATTTCTGTTTCAACCAACCATAAGTAATTTAATTTCTTTCCTGAGGTCCAAGAATAAGTTTGATTAAAAAAAAAATGAAAAGTAACTTGAGCTATTAAAAGTTTTTTTTACAATAAAGGTTGATGCACAAAACATCTGTGTATGGAGCTATCAGCTCTATTCCAGTTTGAACATTATTTTCTTCGTCAAAATCTCTATGCTGTGTGGCACACCAAAAAGCAATCTACTCAAAATCTGTTCACAACATCAGGACAAAGTCTAGCCCAAGGTCACCTGTGTATGAAGGTACTTGTTAACCTCAGGTATGGTCCAGTAGAATACTTCACCGAGATGGTGTACAGTGCCCACAGGTAAATGCACACAAATACAGGCCAGTTTAAGGCTCTAACTTCCTTTTTTATTCAGGGAAATTTTCTCCAGTACCTGAAGCTGGCTGGTTCATGCATTTCTGTTCAATGGGGGCTCTGGCCCTTCATTTGTGAAAGGCTTGAAGAGTGATAACATCCCTTAGTAACTAACCCATGCAAAATAAACAGAGAGAACATTTAATTCCATAGGAGCATGAGGCACTCCACAGATGTAACTCATCTACACCCACAAGCCAGCCAGAGTGACTTATTCCATACGCCCAAGGGGACCTGGCCACTTGCGGTCAGATCTGTGAGCTCCAGCCCCCGCGCTCAGGGTAACAGAACACCTCTAAAAATACAGATCAAAGAAACACAGCGTGCCATGGTCTTTAGGAGACATAACAAAAAACGATTTAGAATCACAACTAGCATTTAGACAACACGCTTAGTTTAATAATAAAGGTTATTTTTATTATCGTGGTGCCCAGGAGCTCCAGCCACCAATCAGGAATTCCACCGCAGCAGGACTGCACACCATGCAAAAGGCACCCTTTTAGCACAGCTTCTTCTGCGGCACTTCAGCCCCCAAACGAGGCTCTAAAGCTGCAAAAACTGAGCAGGGAGCAGGAGAGGCACAGAGCCAGGGGCTGCTGCCAGCTGGCCTCGGCAGAGGCCACGGCTCCCGGAAAGGAGCCGCCTGCGCTGGACCGCCTGCCCCGCGCGGGCACCAACAGGAGCTCGCCCACCAGCTACTGGCTCCCTCCAGGAAGGGTGGGAAGAGCAGATGCTAGCAGGAATGCTTTAGGGCTGCAAACTGGAGCTTGGCTCTCCCTGCCAGGTTTTAGCTTTCGATCCTACTGCACACTTTGTGACAATACACAGTCGCCTTTTCTGCTAGGGATAGGTGTGACAGAGGCATCCTGTAGCCACACCAACCACAGGGGAGGTTGGGCTTCAAGCTCCGTGAACCGCCTCCCTAACTGTACAGTGAAAAGTTCCCATGACCTGGTTTGACAGAAAAGGAAATAATGCATTTCAGTTGAAACACAGGTTGTTCAAAGTTGGGGGGGGGGGGGGGGGGGGAGGGGGAGGTGGGGGGGGGGGAAGTGTCCCCTAAGATCCACATTAGGGCTTTTAGTCTGTGGAAACTCGAGTCATCTCAGAGCCTCAGAGCTAGGGGTACTTGGTCCAAAATTGAAGAACTAACCAGAACAGCTGGCTTCAGTAGCACTTCATACACCAACTCCCACCTAACAGGACATACAAGGGCATTTTAAAAGGCTCAGGTTCTGCAGCAATCCAAAACTACCCATCCCATCCCCCGGACAGCACCAGGAAGCGAGGGGAGGAACTAGGCTTGATGGGGACTACTCTGTGTGATGGGTAGCCCTGGCCCTGCCATGCTATCCCAATGCCCTCAACCACACACCAGCTGGAGAGTGAGCCCTTCCAGCATCTTTTCACTTCTCCAGGTCACAGTGCTGGAAATGGCAGAGGCCTCCAGCCTCCCAAATCATACAATGGATGAAGGGCTTTAGGCAAGAACCTGCTGGAGTAGTGCATGGGCACAGTCCTGCAGAACTAAGCTCCCTTTGTTTGAGTCTTGCTTTCAGGACTTCTGACAAGTTCCATGGGCTGCTCTAAGAGACAAGAAGCAGTGCCCGATGTAGGGAAGGTTACATGCAATTTAGGTTTTAATTTAGTGATAATCTACCTGCCCCCAGCAACAGATACTCTTGTACTAATAGGAAAACAAGTTTATGCAAATCAAAATATTGTGGTTTTAATCACTTGATCCAATCTATTTACAAGCTGGGTTTATTATTTTCTGCTAATTTTGAGGCTGTGGATCTGTTTTATTTTCCTAGGCAGGAGGGCCTAGCAATCTTTCCTGCCTTCATGCCTGCCACACAGCTCTACTTCTGAATCCTCTGCTGCTGCCCATGTGCTGCTCACGGGGGATTCGTGCAGCCACACAGGGAAGCAGACCAGGGAAAAAATGTACAAGAAACACAAAAGAGTTTTTTTGTTTTCATCCTCATCAGTTCAGCAGTCTGATTCACTGTGCACCTGCACAAATATTTATCCTAACAGAGCATAAGGATGGGAATAACATGCAGCAAGGAACCGAGAGGCTTAAGAAGTCCTGACAGCACAAAACCACAGGACGGAAAGAGGGATTGTCCACCTTTCTCACAGAGCAGCATGTTCACACTGGGCATCATGGTACAGTTCCCTTCAGTTAATAGCATCATTTATTCTTGGCTAGGAGAAATTAATGAAGAAAGCCATAAAAGATGCTGACCCATATACAAGCCACCCACCATGGTGCAGTGATGGCCTCTTGCTTCCATGACACCCTACCTTTACTGGTGGCCATCAGCCCTGTGTTGGTGGCACACAGTCAGCACCACCACCAGGACACAATTTACCTATTCCTTTGGGGGCAATGAGAAGAGGCACAGACCTTCCCCTCTGTCATTCCTGCTGGCACAGAGGATGGGGGAAAGGGAAGGAATGTGGCCATGCCAGGGACACCACAGTCAAAGCCCTGCATTGCTAGCACCAAATCCTGCACACATTTGCACATTCTCCAGCTCATTTTCCAAAAGTCACCATGCCACCATCCAATGAATGGTACTCTTCAGCAAGTTCAGTATTAAATCGGGTGAGGCTGATAAGAGGTATTCAGTTCAATAGGACTTAGAGGGAAAAAGTGCACATGAAAGTGTCTGAACACATTGGCTATGTTATATAAATATTAAACCCCTGAAAAATAGCTTCTCTTTTACACTTGTCAATGTCAGAAGAATAATCTGTAGAGGAAAAAAGGTTTTCTCAAAAAGCAAGTTGTTGCACTGTTCTCAGGTGCATGAAAATGCTCCTTGTTTTGGGGGAAGTGCAAGGCGCCTGGACACTCTGAAAAAAGTGTCCCAGCCTGAAGCCTGTTAAGCTGAGCTCAAAGGGAGGTCCTGTCCCTCCCCCTGCTTAGCTGGGGTGTTCCCAGTGCTCCTTTCATTGATGCAGAAATCAAGCAGTCACAGACAGTGGTATCAATAGCTAAGTCAGCTGAAAATGAACCTTAACAAGAAAACAAGCACACATCAACAAAACCAGCCACACAAAAGGAAACTAAAAACATTCCAAAAACCCAAAAGTCTTCTCTCAATCCAGTGATCAAATCCTGCTGTCTGGTAGGGGGGAAGGGGTGGGGTGTAAATTGGGACACAACTATCTCATATTTAAACTATTCTATTCACAGGACCATTTCTAATGAATGTTTTATTTGTATGATTTATGTAAGCAGTTTCAAGTACAACAGAAACTGCATTCTAACCATAAGCAGAGCACTGCAAAACTGTAAGAACTCCTTGCAGACTCTCGAGTACCACTGTCACAGCGGGGACAGGACACCACTGCCAGGCACTGTGGGGGCAGTGCTTGTTAGGGCTCTGCTGTTCACCAGTGTGCTGCATTCTGGAGCTGCATCCCCGAGCCAGGGGAGCTTCACACCTGAGCCACACTCCCAGCACCCACAGCTGGGGCTGCCCTGCCCACACTGCACTCCCAACGTGCCCATGTGTGTGAGCAACTTTTCCCACCATGGATAAACTGAGAGCATGTGAATTCAAAAAACTGGTCTTCCAAGACTGCATATTAAAGCTGTGAATGTCTGCCAGCTGCAGACCTTTCTGTAGCAGGGCACTGGTGCCACATTCACTTGTCTAAGCAAAGTAGCAGTAACTTCTGGTCGTCAAAACTTCTAAGCCGTTAATTTATCAAGATTAAAGTATATTAACCAAAACCCGAGAGATTAAGGTTGAATTACATATAAAAAAGGATCTGAACATTTTAAAGCATATTCTGACATGTTATGCTTTTGGCAATAATTACATTATAGGACATGTGTTTGACACTTATTTTCTAGTGTTCAAAAAATATTTCAGTTGCTAGTTCTTTGCCATCTGTTTCCCATCATTATTTCATTAAAATAGTTTTCATCTCTCTTATAGTAGAAGAGCAAGACTGCTTCCTATGACTGGATTATCACCTCCCTTACTTAAACAGCATTATTCCAGGGTTTGTTCTTTTTTTCATTTATTTTTTGAAGAGGCATATGCACCTCCTCCAAACTCCACCCAGCAAGGGCTAACAAAACAAGCTTGTTAAAATCAGCCAAATACATCCACTTCTCTCCACCTGTCAAGAACACTTCTCCAAAGCCACTGAGGAAACTAAATCAAATAACTCATCTGCTGCAATAAGCATGGGGATTTTCCTCCCTGAAAGGGAAAGCTCACACTTGAATACACCTTGGATGAAAACCAAGGTCCAGTGTACAATATGTAGTTACACCTCACAAAACACCATTCCCAGGCAAAATTCTACAGCTCAACAGCATACACTGCTGTGAGTACCTGTGCAGGGGCAAAGTCGCCCTCATACAAGGAAGAGGTGGTTTCTGAGCAGTTATCAGGAGCGAGTGCAATAATTCTTACCTGGAAAATGCTGTTTGCAGCTGCTCACCGATTTGTCAGCACACACGCTGCTCTCACCTCATGATTTATGATGCTCTCTCCAGCACTGAGACTTCTATTACTGTCCTCGTTTATTGCCTGCAGCTGTCATTCTCACCAACAATTCTACAGTTGTTTGTAGGTGAGGTATCAGAGGTATTTAGTGTGCACCTAGAGACGTAATTTTAATCAAACCTACTCACAGGCAGTATTTAAACGTTAGAACAACTGCACAGAGTGCAGCAATTAATGTGGACTTGACCAACCAAAATTATGACAGCCAGAAACGTTTACTCATAAATGCCTCAAAAGGATGGATGTCCAACAGGCCTGTGAACACCTGCTGATTTGTAAATGAAGATAAAAATAGTACCCATAGATTAAAAAGCCTTCCGAAAGGTATTTGAACTCACAATAAATATTAACACAAGTTGAGCAATTTCACTTTCTATGGCCAAAATGTTGCTATGGCAGTAAATGCAGCTACATATTTCTTACCACGTATTTTTCTCAGCCAGCTATTTCCCCCTTAGACTAGTCAGGTTTTCTAGCAAAAAGCTAGAAAGCTGCTGAATCTGCCCAGTTTAGAGTAATGACAGTAGAAGAGGAATAAATTTTGCATCCAAAAATTTCACTTTTAGAGATATCAACGTTTTCTAGACATTAAAATTTTGCAAATCAGACGTTCTGACCCACGACAGTCCTTATTTAACTTTTTTTGGAAGCCACAAGTTGCTCAATGATTTGAAAAACAGGAAAGCAGTGTTAATAAATGTGACTACCAATCGACCACTCTGTTTTGAGAAAGGGTGGCAAACACCCTCTGTGGGTGAATGGGATCGACCACCACCTAGCATGGCATGAAAATGCAGCAGAAAGTAAGAAACAAGTCCTGGAGCTAAGCCTAACAGTACTTTCATGTGTACTCCAAAGATCCAACTCCTTAAATGAGCCAATTATAACAGCATCTCTATCCATTTAATAAGTTTCTGGTGCTTGTGAGCCAAAACAAAACCTGACAATATGAGCCCTAAACAGGCTTCTAAAGGCAGATTTTGCAAAAGAATTCAAATTTATTATTATTTAAAAATTATTTAATGTGCCTGGATTCTAATGGCTGAGTATTTTAAGGGTGGCAATCTTAAACAAGTCTAATCAATAGTCTAAGCACCCAAATCCACTTCCTGGATTGAAAGTTCTTTTATTCAAGACTATCCACACTGCGTAGCTTGAAAATGACACTCAAGGCAAAAACAATTGTGAATTTACAACCAAAAGGTAGCCTGAAGGCCATCACTGTCACAGTCAAGCTTGATTTATAGCTGAACAGATAGTGTCAAAATATAGATTACAAATTAAACACAACTCCAAGTAGAAAAAAAATTATGGTTTTACACTATGGTGATAAACCACCAAAGAACCTCTGGTGTTTGTAAGTTGTTAATACTTGCAAAATGTACAGATATTGATTGATCTTATTACCTCTCCATGTTCCACTCCCTTCAGTCGAGATGATGGGGTCATATTGACAGAGATGTGCAGAAATTGCAGTCACTGATTGTGAGCAGACATTAAACCCTGAGCTGGTGTGCAACAGTCTCCTTTCAGATTAAGAAACAAAAACTTCTTGTAGAAAGAACACTAATTGTAGCACATTAGTGTTCAGGAATAAATGAGTTATTTAAATCCACAGTATTGTTTTTCCATAACATTATTTATTAGGAAAATAGATCAGAATTGGTCAGATATGCCTCACTAGGAAAAACAGAAAATCCACCATGCAAAAGCTGACTTCACCTATATTTTTCAACTTAACACAGCTGAGAGGTCATTTAAACTATAATTGTTCTTAGATTCAAACCCAGATACACATTATATCCTCAGATGGTGTCTCTAGGATCTGATCACTCAAGCATGTGTATGATTCTTCACTGACAAACCACCTGACTCTACTTGTGCAACTTGCATTACTCATAAGAAATCCTTGGCAGAGGCAGACCAACATATGTTAATTACTGGGCTGCATTATAATAGGTCTGACATCTTGTTTCTCATCCAGGGTTTAAAATAAAAGGAAACAACAGTCCCTTTCAATACAAAAGTGCGTATTTTTACATCTCAGGCTAAAAATATTCTACGTTAAAAACACAAATAGATCAACTGCCAAAGAATGTGTCCCTTTCGGGGGGTTTAGCCTTATTAAACAATGAACGAAAGCAAAGGGAGGTTGGTATATATGTATTCACCTTTCCTTTACTACAAAAGATTTCTAAACTGGGTGCAACAGGTAAAATGGAAGCTTGACTCCACAATATTTAGTTTCTTTTATAAACATTTTTTCAGATAATGTTGACTGCCAGTTTCTACAGCAAAACAAGGTTTAAATTAATGAACACTGAGGAGAAGCATGACTAGAGCAAATATATACTTTAAAATATATTTTTACTTTCATATGGCAGGAGATATGCACTATTTCTTTATTTTATGATTTAATATGCTGGGAGATTGCTAGGACAAGATGCTAGCAACATTGCAAGTACTTCTGACTCACATTTATCTTTATTGAGAAAGAGATACTGACGGCTATAGCTGGAGTTTCAGAAAAAGGAGTCCACACTGACATGCTGTTTCCTTTTGGGTGACCAAATTAAAAGTTTTAAATCTGAGTTTCAAATCCAATGACACCATAAAATTGCTAGAAACGTGAAGTTTCATTGAAATTTCTAACACTAATATTCTAAAATCAGGCACTGGTACAAGATTTTCTTTCACAAAAGATGTTGCAAAAATGTTCATGCACTAAATTATTTATACATACATTTAGGATGCAAAACCTTTACGAGTACACTGAAAACGGTGTCTCAGAAGTTTGGGGATTTTTATTTTTTTTTCCAAATTAAAGCAGTGTATCCCACAGCTCTGACCAGAAACCTGCTGGGCATCCCTCGTTCCCTCCTTGCCCACCCCAGAGCCCCTGCACTGGGTGCTGCGCTGAGCAGCACTGGGCCCTCTCCCAAGGCAGAGCGCCAGCCAAGAAGCTCCAGCCAGGAGCAGACAGATGGTGGCCAATAAGGAAACTATCACAGCGTCTTAGTCACCATGGCAGAGCCTGGGCACCACACAATAGCAGCCTGACTATCATCGACTTTATCCTCCTTTCAGCTCGTTAATGTGTTTACCTGCAAGTGCCTGGTGCTCCCAGCTCCGGGCACACAGACACTGAGCTGTCTTGGGCGCACCACTCCAGTGCCACGGGGCTTGCAAGGACCCATCACAGCGCTAAAGGCAGATATCCAAAGGTTACAGAACACTGCCTTAAATGCAGCACACCAACCACCACTCTGTGGGAGCAGCTATGCTCTAGGGTAGCTAAGAGGAAACATGCCAAAGTCTTAAAAATAGATGTTCCAAGTACCAATTAGTTAACAAAAGAAACATCAACAGACAAATCCTAGATTTTCAGTGTTTTTTTGCATTCATTTGGGGATAAAACAACCTTGCTTAAAGATAAGACAAGCAGCACAATCCTGAATTTAAGGTATTTGTTTCACCCCAGTTCCTAAAAGCTCCACTCTGAACCCTCCAGCAGCAGCCACCTCCACCTTGTCCTTCTCTTCCCTGCAGACCCTACACATCTCAGTTGGTTCCTCTACAAAAGAACAATCTGCCAAGAATACAGGTAGAATAAAAATGACTGCAAATATTTTCAGAACCCATTTTAATCAAGAAAGCTCTGAAGCGCTAACGGTCCCAGCTCTGCCCTTTGCAGCAAGAGCCGCTGCTTCGCCCAAGCCTGAGCAGCGCCGAGCACCATCTGCTCTGTGCCCAGGGGGCCTCCCCACTCTCCCAACCTGCCCGGCTCCAGCCACTGCCACCGGCAGGGGAGCCCAGCAGCTCCGCTCTCCCTGCCGTACGGGCTTCGAGGACACAGCGATTTCATGTGAATGTTCTGAAATATTTATCTTCTGTCCTGTTGCTGATTCCTTCTGAAGTATAAACAAGATCCAAAGGGCCACCTCTTTATGTGTAATTCATACCTAAGGATCACCCAGAATGCAAGGATGGGTCTCCAAAGGAAGTGTTTATAATGCTCACACAAGTCCAAATATGGCACCATTCATATCTAAACTGTACCTTTGCTGAACACCAGATTTAAGTATTTGTTTTTAACAAACATTGCGAAGGCTCCCCTGGATTCATTCAGTACTGTGTCTCTTGCTGGTCACCAACAGCTGCTGTTTCGCTTGTCCTTTGCTAAAGAATAACAAGGCCAAACGAAACAGTGACTCCTGAGTTACACATAAACAAGAAGTGCCCGCTGCAGAGGTGGGACTTTTGTTTAGTGGAGTTCGAAGCCCTCCTGGGTATCCAGCTTCCCACGCAACTCCCATCAGCCTGCTGCCACAGAGCCTGGAGCAGCACGACCACAGAGCCCCCCCAGTTTGTCCTTCCTTCCAGTCCCACCTCAAAGCAGCTGGGACTGGGGACTGAAAGGCAGTGCAGAGCAGTGCTGAGTAAGCCCTTCCTCTGCGAGGGCTCCCCACAGCCACACAAACTGCTGTGGCAGAAGCAGGTTCAGAGCGAGAAGGGCAGCCCCAGCAAAGCAGAGGGCAGGTGACTGGAAAAGGACACAGCACCCACACACTTCTATTGCCAAAAAGCTGCAGGAAGAAAGATGGGAGCCCGAGTGTTTTAACTTGCAAGGCTGATTTAACAAAGTCCGAGAGGGCTCTGCTAGTGACCCAAAATAACTTCTCCTTACATAATGCTGTTATGATTTTAATGTGAGAGATGTCAGAGTATTACAGTGCCAAAAGCCAAAGTTACGCATTCATTTGGAAAGCTAGTATGCTCCCATCTCTAATGGTATCAAACTCCAGCTGGACTGCAACACAATACTTTTTAAATCAGTGATGTAGATTTTTGGAGAAATCTCACACTTGAGAGAACAAACAAAGACTCAAGTACAGTTCCTGAAACAAACACCTCAAAGCAGGACTGACAGCTGCTTTACGTCTCACCAGGTGAGACATATCAGAGTGGATATCTCAGAATCAAAAAAGGACTTGTGAATAGGATCAATTTGAACACCAGTTTGTAGAGAAACAGCCTTGACAGTGCAACACACATTGAATTCACCTTTTCAGTCACAGAACTACCATCCACATCTGTACATAAAAACCCGCTCAATCAGCATCTTGATTTTCTGTAAGAAAGGTAAGGTTTTGTGGCTTTGTAAAGCACCTAAAGGACAGTGAACTGAGCATGCAGATAGTCAGGATCACAAGAGCATGTACAGGATGACAGTTCACTGGCCTGACATCCTTTAGAACCAGCGTTCCAGTTTAAGAAAAAAAGAAGTTTAATTAAATGTAAAGTCCATGAACCTGTGCTAAGTGGAAGCTTTACTTGAAAAGGCTTGGAGAGACCCAAGCTATAAGGGAGACCTAAACATAAGCTGTATAACAGCTGTAAAGAAGTTAACTTCTGTGATCCCACTGCTGGGAAAAGACTTATAAGCATTAAACAAACACAGAATTTACAAGGACACTAAGAGACTGGGTAGACTGCCTGACAACCATATCATTCTTCTTTTCCCCTGCAAACCTGCGGGATAATAAACTCTTCTCTCTTTCTTCTATGGGTAGATGTATAAACAAACTGCTTTTCCAATAATTCTGTGTCAGTGAAGTCTCTAAAACTGCATTTTAAAGCATTTTTCCAGCCTTTTTTTTTTTTTTGGGTGGGGGGAGTAGGGTCGGCGCAGTTTGGTAAGACAGGGAGATAATCAAATTGCTCTTCCATTCACCTATAGATATACAATAGTTTTAATACTGAAGTGTAACAGTGCTTATTATCAAAATAGTCTAGCTGCAGGAACTTGTATTTTGAAATGTATTTTAAGCAAATGCATTTGCTAAGAAAATTTTCATGTTTATAAGGCTTCTTTATGTCATTTACAATAGCCAAGATCTTATAGCTGTGCAATACTAAGATAAACTAAGGTTTATGTGAAAGCAATGATATGTAAGGTATTTCTTCTTTTCACGTTATCCATGGGGGCATCCCACCTTCTGGCTGCACTAACAGAAGTGCTGTTCAGACTGGGCACAGAAGCAGCAGGTTGATGATTTTCTCTCATTTCCTCAAGAAAGTGGCTGTAGACGGAGGGACGGGGGTCTTGCCACGCAAGGCTCAAGCCTCTCCTCCCCATCATTCAACTCTCTTGTGTTTTTTTCCCCTCATGCATCACACTCTCACACCTCTAAAATAACCAAGAGCAGCTGGTAACCTTTGAGCTGGAGAATGCCCATCCAGCAGGTGGCTATTGGACAACAGTCATGTCCAAGAGAAGAGCACAGAGTCTGAGTTTCACACAAAATCAAAGTCATAAAAACACTTTACAAGCTTATGATGATTTCTGGTTTTGGTGAGGCAGACTGTGGAAACCCTCTTTGTCAGTGTGAGACCAGACAATTTCCAGAAAAGTCCCATTTCAAACCTTTTCAAGCACCAACTGCCCAGCAGTGTCAGCCTTGGCACTGTCCTGCACTTCTCCCTCATCCCATGGTGCCCTTATTTACACAATAAACCAGAATTAGATAAGTTCATGTGTTTTTGGAATGGGTGTTCAAAAACACGAAAAGAGAAACCTGCACTGCAGAATTTACTGATCGAGATACAGAGGTGTGCATTTCAGAGCAGCCTAAAAGACTCCACTGTTCTCAGAGGGAATGAGGAATGTAGCCAAGAAACAAGCAGATACACATCAAGGGAACTGTTTTTGCTACTAAATGGCCAATTGAAGCCCCTACTATTCTGTCATATATCTATGTCACTGCAGTCCCAATAAATAATGCTTTCTGATTAGTTATGAGACTATCTAGAAATCTCTAAGACAGATATCGTTCACTGTGCCAGCCAGTCAGTCATCAGAGCCCTGAAGTCTCAAAGGAATGAAAAACTACTTGAGTCCAAAAGACAATACAAACTTGTTGTCAAGGTATTGCTTTTTCTAGTACTCCTCAAACATATGTTTTACCTAATCAGCAAAGATGGCAAATGGTATTTCACAACACAAAGAGCTGCCATATGAACGAGGCAGTTTCCCCACATTTGTGCATCAGATCAAGCAGTCAGTATTCTCTTGTTAATGCTATCTGGACCAAGCTAACAACTAAACTAAATTACCAGAAGAGTTTACCAGTTACCAGGCAAAGAGTTGAGAACATGAGAACAAGAAAGATTTGAAGAAAACCAAACAAAGACAACAAACAATTTCCATACTGGTTTTACATGACATTATCAGATGCATCACTTTTGTGGCTTTCATTCTCGTGCTATCTTTGACAACACACATGCACTATCTATGTTTGAGTTGTTCCCCTTTCTGAAGCCAGGCCCAGAGCAGTGCTGCTTCTCCCTGGAAATAAAAAAGGCTTACAGCAACCACAGTTCCTCTGTGCCCACAGCCAATACTGACTACCAAAAATCTGGCATATAGCCCTCAGGGAGAGGGTAACACAACTGGCTGTGGATCTAGGGTAGGCTTCACAAGTCTGAAGAAGGACGTCATAAGATGAGGACACGAGTTATAAATCAGGTCTCCACAATCCACTGACATACAAGCCAGAACAAACAGGCAAACAAAAAATTAATAAGAAACCTCTTACACAGACTAACGATGATCAGTAGAGGTAATGCAAACTCACACTTTCATGAAATTTGCACAACTTTGTAGCACTGTGTAGCAATGGGTTTTGAGCAATTTCTTTTCCTCCCTCCCCCCCGCCTGGTATTCAGCCAGGAGCCTTCCGGCTTCACTTTGGGAATCAAGTCAAAGCTGGTCTGCAGAGTCAAAACAAAGCCTGGATTACCAACCAGAGGATATGCTGCCCACATTTATGTTAACAGAATGTTAATGTGATAGGTTGTATGTGACTACCCCAGTATTAGTACACTAGGCAAAATACAAACCAGCTTGATCTATAGAATTACCCATGTTAAGGACAGAAGTCTCTGTTCAAGCTTAGATATTTCACAAAATACTAAACTTTATTTTAAAAAGCATCAATCATCACCCACTGGAAAGGATTGCTTGGCTGTTACAGCATTCACTACAGGAGTAAAAATTAATTCCTCTGTCCTCTGCTACAGAACTAAAATGTATAAGCAACTGAAGGAAACTACAAGTATTCCAGAACAAGTGATCACCTATGTGAGCCTTCAGAAGGGCAAGTTCTTTTAAAGAATGAGTCATTCCCTGTGGAGTAACTTAATTTCTATTGACACTTACAGAAGAAATTAGATTGAAAGTGATTCTGTCTAAGAACAACTTTGCTTTTTTACTGGATACCTAATACCCATAGAAATCTGCCCTGCTCCATAAAGGGAAGGGCAGAGGCACTGTACTGAAGCCAGGAAACTTCGTATTTGCAGGCAATGTAGACTTCAGTGTATCTTAAACTATTAGAACCAAAAATAACATGTAACAAGTGCAAGGCCATCTCCCACTCTCATAATACACTACTGCCTCCAACAGTCTAGCTGTGGAGATCCATTACAACTCCTTGCCTGGACATTTCCCTAGCAGCTTATATTCTCTTAAAAATATTCGAACATTAGCCAAGCTGAATGTTAACAATCACGTAAAACCCAATGGAAATGAAGAATCAAAAACTGCTACATAAGAATTTTATGCTTTATAGTAAGAAGGGAGGAGGAGGAAATCAATATGGCAAAACAACCTTTTAAGCCAAAGACACCATTTAAAAGCAGAACTTAGTTCTAATACCACTGACAGACTCAACCTGTCATCGGCAAGAAGGCTTACATACTCTTTGAGTGAAGATGAGAATCGAGTGTAAGGAAAACATACAATATCTGAGCAGGAGGTCTGTCTGTGGTGGTCTATACTGATACAGTGTTTACTGTGTTTTCCCATAAAAGACACCTAAATGGATAAAGAGGGCTTGTGTTGCTTGTCCCACAACAGGCATTTGACAGGAACAAGCATAAACCCACTCTAAACTCTTCAGCAATATTCTCGCCACTTTGCTGTAATACAGGATAGGATTTCACAGAAATTGGTCTAACTAGGAGCGAACAAATCAGCCAATTGCATAGTGGTCAAATTTGCTACCACAGGCATTAACTGCAGTCCTACTTATTTATGAGAAACAGGCTTCCCAGGTAAAGCCATAACAACCCAAGCTCACGCCTCCTGCAGCATTTGATCACCCACGTTGTCAGAGCAGCACAGCAGGCACCACGAGTTCCTGGCCAGCCACTACCTCCATTTCTCATAGTCACATTATCTTCTGTGTGACTGGAAAAAGGCTGGATCTCTGTTGTTCTGAAACCTATCAACAGCATCAGGGAAGGCCAAAGGAATTTCAGCTCTTTTTTCCTCTCCCAAATCTATTTTTCTTCGTTTTCAGGAGAGAAACCAGGCTTTCCAGGCTGCTAGTACAAATATCAAGCTGCTAAAAACCAGCCAACACTGTCTCCAACTATAGTATCAGTGATGTAAGTGCCATCCATGAGGGTTTGGGGTGTTGGTTTGGTTCTGGTTTGGCTTTTTTTTTTTTTTTTTTTTTTCCAACAGAAAACCTTTGGAGCCCATAAAAGTGGAAGAGATTTGGGGCAAAGGGCAAGCAACTCCCAAGAAAAGTTATGAATGGAACTATGCTACAGAGCCTTGCCTTTCCACTCCTTGTACAGGAGAAATCATTCAGATGTTGCAAAAACGGATCCATTATCTTTTGTGGGTTTCTTAAAATAATCTAAAAACAGAATAGTACGCCATACTAAGATCGCAGTTTTATTTCATCTCAGAGAGCACAAAACATTCTCTGTACATACACACAGCAACTCACTTCTTTCCTGAAACAAAGTTTTCATTGATCCTTTGCCATAGACTCAATTATTGTTTCTAACCATGATCAACGTTTATTTAAGGTATTGTGAACTGTAAACAATGCAAACAATAAAAGCATCTGTCCATGTTGACATGAATGTAATTGGCAGGTTAGATACCTATATCAACTGGCGTTCTTTTTAAATTCAGAAAGCCCAAAGTAAATTAAAATTACAATATACAGAATAATCTTGAAATCAGCCACCTTTCGAGGTAGTGTTATCTTGTGTAGATAAAAATCAGTCTGTCAATTCAATCCCAGGAAATTCTTCATTGTTTCAAAACAGAATCCTAAAGACATTTTTTTTAAGCTTTTTTTTTTTTTTTTTTTTTTTAATGCGGTGGATTCTGCAAAAATCCTGGTCCTCCTTGCACCCATGGGGGAAAATAATCCTTCTCTTGTAATGTAGCAATTATAGATACATATGTAAAGAGTGCAGAAATCAAGGCACTTTGAGGCAACACTTTAAAAGATTTTAAAAGTACTTGACTATGGGATATTTAAGGGATTTCAAGTCAGGTTTTCCATAGCCTCACTGTAAAAATAAGCGACCTTTTCCTTCTCCTCCTCCCCACCCCAAACTCTGAGGAAAACGGCCACCAAATGCACTCAACTAGCCTCAAAGTCACACGTGCTCCATTGCAGATCTTGCTTTCAATGTCTCTTTTGTTTGATGGCTGGTGTTTCAACATCCTCAACTTGGAACAGAAAAAGGTCAGAGCGAGTCTTCTGGCATTCACAGACCTGCACCAGGCCCCGCCAAGAGAAGATTGATGCCATAGTACATTTTCCCCAGTCAAGAGGAGGAAGTGGAGCTCCAAATCTATGACCAACTATGTTTGTCAGAGTCATCCGTCTCCCAAGGGTGTTTAGCTTTGCTATATTCTTTTGTGAAACTTTTCTGTTGGTGCTAGTAATATTTTTGAGTTATATTAACTGTGCCATGTTACTGCCCCAGTATCACAGCTGAACTACCAGTAAGTAGTTTTAGCCATACATTCCAGCATACAGATTTTCTTATTATTATTCCCCTCCTGATTTTGCTTCACCCCTTGGTTATCCCCAGTGCCCTCACACCTGCCTGCTGCTCTTGCCTTTCCTCCCCTGCGTGGGGAGGAGAGGCTGCACCATTAAACTTCCAGTGTGCAAGGCCAAGGTCCGCTCCACAGCTAGAGAGAAGCTGTTGCTAAAGATTCCTTAAAAGCTTTGGC
>JAHLSL010000047.1:11331282-11345030 GCA_025920805.1 Petroica traversi
CCGGGGCCTGGCGGACCGTGCGGCCTAAAGGGCCGCTGCCCTGGCCGCACGTCCGAGCCCTGGGATCCGCCAAGGGAGTGTTTTCGCCAGAGGTCTGGGCTTTCAGGAGTCAGGAGCTGAGCGCTTCCAGCCAGTTCGCCTTCTGCTCCCGCTGTGACCCCTCGCCTCTCCTGTCACGGTGCTCTGCCCTCCTCCCCGAGCCACACCGGCCCCCGAGATTGTAACCTGCAGTCCACAGACTTGAACAGCGGACACTGTCCAGTCAGTGCAGCCCATTTCACTCCTGTGCCTGTTTCAGTCACAGACATCAAATGCTGTGCAGAAAAAGCCCAGTCTTTTAGGTAACCAAAAAGGGTGCTTAGTAATATAGCAGTCTCCTGAGAATCACACAGACATCAGGGCATCTTGCCTTAAGAATTCAGTTGCAATTAATATCTTTTTAAGGAATCAAATTTAATATCTTTTTAGGTGTCAAAATTTCTGTCCTGGACATGGACAAAGTCAAAGTAGTAAGTTTTGATGCTTTATTGCATGCTTGAAACCATGTCACAGAAATAGATGATTAGAAAACTAAATCTTTGTGCAGCAGCACCATTACAAGGTTACAAGGCCTGTCCACTATATTAAAGCACAGCTTCCACTGACGCCATCCAGGCTAAAAAGAAATTGGTAAACACACATTTAGTTTTGCAAGCTTTTTATAGTTTTTCTGCAGACCGTGTTCCATATGAGCACATCATGCAGGATTTACCAGCTGCATCACCCTGCCTTCTTTCAGCAACCAAGTTGCCTGATCAATACAGTACGTGGCTAGGAAAATGGAGGTCTTGCAGGAAATCATTGTAGTGATTTAGCAGGTGCCATTATGCCCTCTGAACCTGCCTCTACTAAATCGGGCTTTGCTGCATGCTGTTCAGAGGCACCAAGGGGGTTGAAAGTGCTACCTGTCCACAGGGGATGTACAACCCTAGCAGCCTTTGCCACTTGCAGTCATTCGAGCTCAGCCAGTGTTGCAGTGGCAGCACGTGTTAAGTGGTGTCACGGCCAGATCCCAACTGCTACACCTGAGCTTGCACCTCTACAGTCACAGGAGACATTCCTTGTTTCCTCCATAGGATGCAATGGTCACCCATGAAGTTTTGCCCCAAAAGTGGTTGCAGCAGTCAGCTTATGAATAGTGTTAATCAGTTTGTTTGTAAATTAAATTTATTCCCTGAGGATTAGGACAGCCTTAGTTTCCTCTGACCTGTGCTGATATGATTCGTGAATCGAGAAAGGTGCCGCTAATGTATATTGATGTGCTTTTATTTCAGCCAGAGACCAGGCTAATCCACTACAAAGAACAAAGAACTTTTTTAGCTGCTCGAATTCACTGCCAATTGCCTGCTGTGTCATAAAGGGTGGACTGGTCAGCTGGACTGAAAAAAAGAGTTAGGAGTTTACATGTATGGCAGGGTTGGCTTCAGGTATTCAGTGTTGCCCCAAGAACACCCCTCTAAACAAAGTCCTCAATTAGGCCAATCAGCCTAATTGTCTAACTCAGTTGCAATGTCAGAGCAAGAAAAAACAGTATTCACAAAATGACAAAGGATTGGGCTTTTTGTTTGTTCTAAGAGACCAGGTTGCTCTTCGTGTTCTTGACAGTTCTGAGAGCAAGAGATCTTGGAACAGCTTTTAAAACAGGCTGCACAAGCCTCGGTGCCTGATCTGGGATCCTGGCTTAACAGCATTCTGCTGCTGCAGTAGCAAAGCCGTCAGCAAGCAGGCAGACAGGCAGTTATCCACATTATTCCATGCTCTGTGGTGGGCCTGTCCACGAGGGATTAGACCAAATCTGCTAACCTCATTTCTGTTATATAACCTAAGACAGATCTGAACTCTTTTCTCCAGAGGATTGCATGGTAAACCAGAATCACCTCCCCCTAACCCTCTTCAGCTGCAGTTCAAATTAGGTTTTGCTGCTATCATAATTCATCCTGTACCATAATGAAAATGGAATTGATTGAGATGGCATGTAGACATTGTGTCTAGACATACCCATGTTACTTGTGTGCACAAATTTTATCAGGTATCTTCCATCAGTGCAGCTTTTTTTTTGGAGCGTAGGATTTAGCACAGCCCACGGAGGCCAAAGGGAGGGAGTGCATGCTTAGATCCCAAGTCCACACTGAGCTATTGGGTGCTACAGCCACTAGTATTTAGGCTCCCTAGGTTAAGAGCTTGGTCAAGTAAGCCCAACACGGACTGCGGGTGTGCACTATGCACAAAAGTCTGCCTGGGATCAGTGCTGATAACGGGCTGACTTCAGCACTGCTTTTCTGGTGGCTGTTTGCTACCCTCACACTCCTGGCACCACACCAGCTGATGCTCCCAGGTACACACATTTGGAAATCTTCTGAGCGTCATGGAACTATTCATCCGTCAGCACAAGTCTCATCTGCTTTTCTGTCACAACCCACAGGCTTAGCTTAACAAAATGCTTACTCTGATCAATAGTTGTGTTGAAGTTTAACAAGTCTTCTTCTGATATAACAACAGCAAAGGATGCCAGGAATAATACTAGATGCAGTAAAATTACACCTGTGTGAAAGTGAGATTAACTTTCAGTGAGGCCGCAGTCAGGCTGTACACATTGCACTGCGCACATGAGAAACTGATACTATGTCCATTTTTGTCTTTTCGTTAATAGTATGGGAAAGAAAACAGGGTTTATTTGGATTCATAAATTAGAGATGAAATTACTATGCAAAGGCATTAAGGAAATTTGCAGTTATGCAACTGGAGTCCTAGAGGAAAAAGTAAACAATCTTACTGAGAAAAACAAATTGTAAACAATTATAAGACATGAAGAGGGAAGTAGCTGGAGGTTTGGACTTTTTTCTCTTCCCTTTTCCTTTTGAGGCCTGAAAACATTTGCATGTTGTCTTAAATTTCAGGCTTTGGTCCTCCTCAACCTTCACTGCCTAAGTCACTGAGTCATTTGTGACTCACATAAGGGACTGGGTTCCTCCGAAGGAGCTTCCATGTGACAGGCAAGGCAAGGAGTACCAATGAGACATTTCTTGGTCACTGAGGTTACACATCTGGTCTTTTACGGGAATTTACATTGACACATCCTTTTTACAGTTATTCTTTCTAAACTAGGCCGTTACTTATACCAGTCTTCTGCAAATTGTTCTCTGTACCCCAAGCCCAAAACTCACCTAGGAACCCTGTGGGGTGCCATAGTAAGGCAACACAGACACTCAGCGAGCCTCCAGTCTTACAAACACAAGCCCCAAGCAACTCTGCTGAGTGATCTTGCACCCACACCTCAGTTATGCGTGGGGAATATTCTGAGAAGGATCAGAGTTTATAGCATTGTCCTCAGCTCTCTCATGCACACCATGCTGGATTAAACAGGGGGTTTGATTCGTTTGACAAAGAGAATAAAAATTACATGGGAAGATAACACTAAACACCAGGGTGTATGCCTTCAAGAGGCAAAATTACAGCTTAAAAACAAAAAACAAGGGAAGGAAGGGAAGAGAAAGCATGCCATGTTTAACATACTGAAAAGGACCTTAACGTATGTGAGCTGAAGAAACAGAGCATTGTAAACATGCTACTTATATAGTGCTAAAAGGATGCTTTTATGGGGATATAAACATTAGGTACCCCTGAGCATGCAAGCCTACCTTCTTGAGAAGAAAAAGACTCTGCCCTGTTAGAGCCAAATCCAAGTCCAGTTTCAAGAACCAAGCACATCTTCACTTTGAGAAATCTCAAATCAAAATTTGGTCTGGACTGAAGTCACTTGACTCATCCAAACCTTGCCCTTAAAACAAATAATTTCTAGGCATCCCAACTGAGATTGGTAAACAGGGAATCTACTCACTTCTGTCGTTATGAAATGCTTTTCAAACGACACTATGACAGTTTCAGGAGGAAAAGTGAAAAAGAAAACAAAATCTTATCCAAGTTGAAACTCAGGGGAATGTATTCAAGCAGAATATAATTAGCAAAGCTGGAAGATGGCCAGCATGAAATGCACAACATCATGACAAAAAAAAAAAAATACCCAAGGATTTTGAATGATCACAACCATCAGGACCTTATTTTTAATCTGCTCCATATAAAGCAATCAGATAACCTCATGTAACCCCAGACATGCCGTAGCTACCTTGAGAGCACTTCACTTGGTGTGTTAACTGTGATGTCCGTGGTATGGATTTCCATTTCATAGATGGCAGAGGAAATACTACTCTGTCTTTCTATCATCTACCTACTGCCAGATTTTGTCAGGAAGCAGGTCTTCTTTCAGCTACACTCAATTTTAATGGAGAAAGTTCATGAGATTTAATGAACAGCACATTAAACCTTGTGTAAAACATGAATGTCGCAGTCAAAATTTGACTTCTGTTTTCCCCCTTGTTTTCAGTTTTTGTGTGTTGCAGTTGGGAGACAGAGACAACAAAAAACACCAGCACCAAGTGGAGAACTCGGGTTCAGCTTTGGACTGAAAATCTGTGAGAGATTTTAGTCTAAACTGGCTAGGCTGACAATGTGAAAGGAGAGCAAACAACAGTAAAATAAGATGTTACTGACAAGACAGTGAGAACTGCTTCCTATCAGACAGAACTTGCCAGGACGCCATAATGGTTTGTAACACAGCTAGTCATGCTTAATAAAAAGTAGCTTTAAACACTCTTAGGACTGGATTCTCAATGGGTCCTCCAACTTAGCATGCAGCATAATCTATTTTTTCCCTAACCAACTGTATTTAGTACCACAAGGGATGGTTAATACAATTTCCAAAAAAGAAAAAATAAATTCATAAAATATGAATAAATAACCATAAGTTGTTTACATGCATAAATGTTCTGGATCATGGGATTTTATTCACTAACTGCCATACTGGTCATAAAACATGCCTGAGAGCCTAAAGTATTACTTTATTGCATTTAGCAACAATAATTAGCCCCTCCATTTTTCACTGCCCTAACAAACAGTATGGTTTACTACTGTCTACAAAGACGTGAAAAACCAAACCAAAGCAAAACCCACTCTCTTCCACACTGTACTCTCCAGAGGCATATGTGCAAGTGGCACAAAAGGCCACAAAGGCTTGATCTGTGGTCCATGAAGTATAGGAAACAAAACAAAAAAAAGCAGCAGATTATTTTCTCTCCTATTCTGGGGGACTACTTAGGGAAGAAAGAGCAGTGAAGAATTTTGTAATAAGGCTCTCTCACTAAAGTACCACAGGCAACAAATTCCTTACAGCTGAATAGGAGAATAAGTGCAAAACTGAACACAACAGGAAGAGGTGTGGTCCCTAATGCATCATTTGCTGTATTTTATTGTACGTGAGCCAAGAAAAGTAGAAGGCCACTGAAATTCCTAGAGAACAGAAGAGCCCAAAGAACTGTCAAATTTGCAGGCTTTCTAATGCTTGGGATATTTATGTTAAATACTTTCTACAATAAAGGAAGCATGTGTTTTGCAAGAAAAAGCATTCATGAGCTGAAATTCCCCTCATCATAATTCAAAGATTAATTAAGATAAATAATATAATTAAGTAATTTGGAAACACTCTTTTTCCCCAGTAGTAGACATTCAGCTTGACATAGCAGCCAAGGGGCATGTCATGAGGACTCCAGTCATGCTGACACTTGTAACTGGAGGAAGAGTGCAGATGCAAGAGAAATTTGGAAATTCTCTTCAGGTGAACTACAGCTGTGATAGAGGATATAGCTACAATTAACCTATAGGTAATCAAGTACTGTCCGTGTTGTACTAACTGCAGAAGCCTTGGCATCCTGGAAACATCGCTGGAAGTACGTCTTGTATTTTCATCTCACGAGAGCTCTAATTTGGACAGCTTATTGACCTACTTTCTGTATGTCAGTGCTTTCAGCATATCAACCCCCTCCTCAAACACTCACGGCTATTTCGAATGAGCGCAAGAAAAAGAAAGACTGTAGTGCAGATGTTGCTTGTGCATACAATCAATGCATCCCTCCCCCACTAAAGTTTAATAAGGATTGTTAGTATATCATTGTAGCTGGTAATTGTGTAGGTACACATGGTAATTGCATGTATTTGCACTAATTATGTAAATGCACAATAATTAAAGCTCCAGGGTTTTCATGGTAAATTTTTAAGACACTCATGGATTTGTCATGGCAAAAGTGTCAGTCATGTAACCTAGTGGGAAAACAGAGGAGGAGGAAGCTCAGGAGAACATACTTCTTCAATAAAATGCAGATATTTATATATAAATAAGTGGATAAAGGACATTATATCATCCAACACAGCTGTCATTCCCAGCCACACATTTTTCCACAGTCTTTTAACAGACTTGAAAAATAGAAAAACTAGAAAGAACTCCAAAATGAATGGAAGTTAAAACTAAAGATCAAGTACTCCCCCACTTTATCCCCCTAGCATCCCATCTTTTTAATCAGTGAAAGGTGGAAGAAGTGAATTTGTACTTTTTTTGCTATTGTTGTGATCACTTCCTAATATTACCGGTTTTCTCCCTCTCCCACAGGCCTTATCACACTCCACTGAACACGTCAGTGGAAATATCCTGGCACTGCTTGGTTTCAGATCGATCTCCCAGCATGGTGTGCTGTCTTAGTGCAAAAGTCACACACTGGAAATTCAAGTTGCTTTTGGTTTGGGGTTTCCCCCCTTCTTATGCCTTCCCTTAAGACTTCAGGCATTCTCCGCATCCTCAAATCTTCAGATACAAACTTGCAGGTTTCCTCTGGGGAGCACCCAGACCTTCCTTCAAGCAGGTCCCTGGTGCAACAGGCAGGAGCTGTGTGTCCCCACCACCCCACGCTGCAGCCCCTGGCTGAGCCTTTGCTGCCACACCCCATGAACATTTAGGCTCTGGGAGAACTCACTACACATTAATGACTTCAGGCATATGAAGGAAATGCAGCTGGGGAAACATACAGGATACATCTACAAAAACAGCAAAGTGGGACATGCATGTTCCAGCTGTTTAGCTGGTTTTAATCACCTCTGCAGCCAACCTGAGCAGCTCCCTAGAACAATCCCATTATCCTTATGCCAGGACCACAAGGGGCTGATCAAGAAGCACAGCACGGTACTGTGAAGTCAGAACACTGCTAAGCATTTCACACTAAAAAGCCTTCCTGCTCAAATCACAATGGTTGAGACCTTAATCACTGAAGTCAAGTGCTAGGTTTTTTAGCCATTGAAAATTGTCTACAGTCAAAAGACTTAGACCACTTATAGAGCATCAACCTGATTGCACTTAATGCAGAAATAATCTGTACACCATCTCCCCCCATTTGATTAAGGGTGTGCTTGTTGGTCCCCACAGCAGCACAGCAGCAGTCTCACTGGGTCATACACACAGCTGCCCACCTTCACTCACAGACACCTCAACGGAGAATCAGCACAAGAGTTTTAAGCCACTAAAACTTGACAGCTTAAGCCAAGACACAAAAGAGAGCTTCCTCAGGACTTGCAACAAAACTCTGAGAAGACTTATAACGCTCAAACCTAGACATTGCTACTTATTTAAATCTGACCCCATAGAGGTGGGTCAGAAAGCTCTCTGTTCGTGTCTTCTCCCATTGCTGTACCCAGCACAACACCAGCTACACTCCTTTCCTGGAGGAATGAGGACAGGCCCCTGGGGGTACAAAACATCCCAAACCACAACCTACAGTCTTGAGCCACTTGTAAAGCCGCACTCCAAACCTTCCTCCAAGGCTCCCTGGGGTGTACCCAGCTGCTAATTTCAGGAGGGCTTTTAGTACAGCTGTTTCAAATTGGCTCCTCAGCCACAGCTGGGGCAATAATGAGCTCTCTCTTTAATACTTCCTGGGCTGGAGGAGTTGTCAGGAGCACCGTTGTTTTTTTAAAAAAGCTTAGCTTTGAATGTCCAATCTGCCAATTGTTTTCTGCTTAAAAAAACACAACATAAAAAGCAACCTAATTCAAACAACCCCTTCTCACTGCAAATGTCCCTGTTTCTGAGAAGTGGACTAATATATGTTTCTGCACTTAACGTAAGAGGAAAAAAATTACCAGAACTACATTTGAATCAAAACAGCATCTTTTCCCTGATACTCTTTTAAAGCTAAAATTAAAGAAAAAATGAAGCTATGTGATAACATTTGGTCAAGTCTAATAAAAATTATTTTAAACAGAGCTTTTTGCTAGTGGGGCTCAATCCAACAAGAAAAGCTGTTGCAGACACAGTAATTTCAGCTTTGTTTGAACAACAAACATCTTCGAGGGTTTTTTCCCCTATGTTAATAAAAATTTCTATACTTATGCTTGATGGGGATTAAGTATGGTAAGGTATCATTTTAAAATTTTCAATTTGCTGTAATATTTTAAAATCAAGTGAGACTCTTTCAGGAGCAGAGAATTTCATACAAATGCAGTCTTTATGAAAAAAAGAAGCATTGCTAAAACAGTCAGCTGCTGTATTAATTTGCTTTAATTTTTCAGTAAATTCTTCTCTTCTTCAGATAATGGATGATGGATGTCTAAAACCATGGAATATGGGGTTTGAGGGCATGAACGGAAAGCAGACGAGGTGGGTTACAGCTGGAGCACATTTTCTATGTGTCTGTAGGGAATTTATTTCAGCTTGTCTTTGTTGTACAGCAGCATTGCCAGGTTGGGTTAGAGCTTTAACTTGTGCTAACGCAGGACCAAAGGTCTTTGGGATGTTTATGTCTAGTGGCAACTTGGATGATAAACACTTGCTTCCAGCAGAAGGGCTACCCAAGCAGAGTAAGCCTGCAATCCAGTAAGGTCCCCTGGACCCTGTGCTGCCCAAATATATTTGCATAGACAGGAAAAACCTCGTGCCTCTGTGTGAGGAAGATTTACATTTCACAAGGAGAAAAATTAATTTGCCTGGGCTCGAGGGATTTTTTTAAGACCTAGTGAATTGAAGGCATTTATGATATCTGCTAATATTATCCACATATGTCCTTTTGATATCTCATACTCCAGCTGCAGCACTGGTGATGCCAGGCCTGGTGCAAACACAGAGCTCTCTCTTCATATTGCCTAAATGTCACTATTGCTTTTCCACTACGTTTCAAAGATCTTTTTACAGCAAGGTCAGTACCACCATTGCCATTTGACAGGTGGGAAAACTGTGTCATCAAAAGGTGAAATTACACAAAATGGAAAATGACCAGAGTCACTTGGAAAACCAACAGAAGGAGGCAATGTAGATGTTTTAGTGCTAGTCCTACCTACTCGTTACTGCTCCAATGCAAGCACCTTTTTTTTTTGTGAAGCATCTCTCTGGTCAGTGCGAATTCATGAAAACAGTTTTGGTTAATCAGATTAACAAAAGCTGTTTGGTGGTACAACTGACATTCACATTCCTTAGCAAGAAGACTTGCACTCAGTTTGTCTGAAAATCAAGTCCTCAGCATGTGTCAAATTGATAGCTTGGACACAGAAATATCTGCAGTTAGCAAACAGTTTATTTTGAAATTAAACATCTGTGCCATTTTTTTGGCCTGTCTGAAAAAATATGAATAACATTGTTAAATATAAGTAGATCTAGTACATACAAATATATGCATATCAATGAAACTCCCAGGTAGTGGTTGTGAAATGAACTGGTTGCTCTGAGATCCTCACCCGAGGAATGCTGACACAGCAGGTTTTTAGCAGGAATGTTGGAATATACAAACCTTGTCGCTTTCAAACCTGTCCTCAGCAAAGCTGCCCTTTACAGGATATTTACTACCCAAGCACCCGGCAGCAGAAGATCCTCTCACGAATCCAGGCATCAGGATTTGCTCAAAAACCAGGGCAAATGCTTGACCAGAAGCTGCACCTGAACCTGTTTCTGAAAGGGAAACCACATTGTCAAGTGCCTTGTTCCAACAAGTCGGCAACAGTGTCTGCATGTTTTAAATCGCTGTGTTGAGTCATCGTCATTTAAATGGAACTTAAACCACCTGAGAATGCCGTCCTTGCCAACCTCCTACAAACAGCTGTGGAGCTTTCCCCTTGCAGCACAGCCCCATAAATTCATCCCTGGTGTGAGGCAGAGCTGGGCATCATTTCCTACTTGCTGTATCACAATATATGGCTACAAAGGGAAGTGTACTAGCAGTAGTTTGTCTGCTGTGCTTGTTCTTTTAAAGGAGAATAATAACGTTATTGTTCCAAGCAAAATTACACTTGTTCCACTTTCCCTTCCCATTGAAAATTTGAAAACAGAAAAGTAATCATTTAAGAAATCATTTTTTTAGCTGTGGGGTTTTGTTTTATTTAATCTCTATACATACACATTTTCCCAGTATACACACTGAAACAGCAGCCATTTGATTTCCGGTTAGTGATCCTACATTTTATGTATTTTGTTTTAAACTGTGGCTCATGTAGCAAGTTTTACTTAAAGGCCCCCTGACTTTTGGTGAAAATCTTTTTGTGAATACTACTTTTCTATATTTCTTCTCTGTATTTTTTATTTTGGCAACTGGCATGCAGCAGTTATACCCTATCAAAATAGTCCCAAGATGCAGAGTTGCTTTAAGACCTCTTCTTACTGCATCTTTAAGAACCAGAAATATTCCCAGAACTTGGAACCATCTATAGCAAATGTTGTATGGCTGCTACCGTGGGGGTTTTTTTGCATCCTGAATCAAACTTGTGGATAAAAACTCAGAACCAAAATTATTTCGACTCACACTCCATAATTTCACGTGATGGGAAAAGCAGAGGTTACCAGGGACTCCTCCAACCTTATGTTCTACAATGGCTTAGTAGGACTTTATCAGTGGAATACAGGGTACCCTCATCAAAGTCCTGAAATCACAAGGCACCTTTACTAAAGGAAATCTTAGTGAGACGAAAGTATGGATTCTCATGCTGCCTGTACTGCTTCATCATTTCCACAGGTGAGAGAAATCCCAGTTATGGGCAATCCTTACTAATGCAGCCCATCCTGTCTTCAGTGTTGCTTCCTTGTGTGGTATTTTTGAATCAGTCCTTGGGGACTGAAGGGAGACTTTGTCTGGCCCTTCAAAGCAGGGGAGAGACAAGAAGAGCAACCATCCATCTCTGTCACAAATGATGAAAATAGGAAAAAGTAAAAAAGTGATAAAACAATCCCTTAGCCTGATATGAAACATCCATCCTCTCTTGTTTTAAATTTAACTGGAGGAAAGAGTAGAGAGAAGTGACTGATCTTTTAAAATATGTGAACAATCTTTTTGCAGTTTTATAGGAATGTGGAAGACATATCTTGCCAGAGCTGGATTCATGTAATTCATGTAATATTTAGACACCTGTAGTGAGATTATTTTTCATGTTTTAATTTGAAAACCCTGCTCTTCTCAGTGTGTTTTGCTGTTGAGACTACTGAAGAAGGTAGCTATTTCTCTGGGGAAAATGTATGCGAAAAAACCTGGCAGTCTGGCCCAACAGTACTTAAATTCCAAGTATTATAAAACATATGTAACAAGAAGGCTGTTGCTTTCTTTTCAAGGAAGCTGAACAATGAATCCCACAGGGCATTGAGCAGAGTCAAACTTCCCTCCATTTTGGTGGTTTTATTCCGCTTCTGTGGCATGAAGTTAAGACCCAAGATATACAAATTGCTCAACAGGGAAACTCATGCAGCCCAGTTCCTTCTCTAGGGGACCATTTACATACCATTTATTGCAAGATTAGAATCAAGGGCTCTTTGCTCCCTGGCTATCTCTCTCATTCAATTTTATATTTGTTGCCATGTTTTTCTTAGTATATTGTAAATTGGTGTGCACTTATTTAGTTATTTGGGTGCCAAAGATCAGTGATGAAGAGTTTGACTTGAGAGCAAGGTGCAGGCTCATAGGAAAAGTGATAATAGTTTATAAGATATGTAAGGACCCATTTCTGCAAGACTGAGTCAAGTCCTAAATGATCTAAGAGTACAGCAAAGCCAGGGACATTCACAGTGAAAATCTGGCACCCAACTTCAGCTGTCCTCCTTCGGCAGAAGCCAGAGCATTTATGAATATCAGTCAAGCAGGTTAAGATCTGCCCCTTTTAAATGGTCTTTAACCATTCACAGGTGGGGCTTGGCAATACAGAGGACAAGCTTCTACTCTCCTGGAACAATGCTGCAAGCTAAAGCTGCTCCTCTGAAGTCAAAGGAACTGCTTTGAGTCTGGCTGCCAAGTGCTATATTTCTAATCTAGCTCTGCACATTTTAGTTTGATGGTAAGATTTCTACTTCAGAATTTGTTTTCATTCAAAGTGTGAATAAAAAACAGTTGGCACATTGAAGATTTCTCATGCATATTTAAAAAACCGTGCTTGTCATCAAAATATTCAACAGTAATATCAATATTGCAATACTTAGTATACCATAACATTGGAATCCAAAGAAATTGAAATGAGTCAGCATGAAATGTTTTCCTCTTATCAAAATAAATTAGAGTATTGAAATAATGCATTTCTGCTCTCTGCCTTTCAAAATGTCATTGAAATCACCACATTCTCGCAAAAGATTTGGATTTCCCTTTCCAACTGGGAAGTGTATGGTGAAGGCTCTCCATCACACGAGATGGCTGAAAGAGGCAGAAGGAAAGGATAAATGGGGCCATCTAGATTTACACAAAAGTAAGAGAGAGCAGGCAAGTGCTACCTGGTGTGTGCTAGTGGGTGTTAATTCACATGTACCTGCTTAGAGGGATCCGTGGGCAGCTCTGAACATTGTGATGTGTCCAATTTCTTTCTGTATGAGTAAAGAAGAATATGAAAACTTGAAAAGCTGAAGCCTGCTCTGGAGTAGAAAAGCCAGCCCTACTACAAAGAAATTCTTGTGCCTCTAATTACCCTTCTTCACCTATAGGTGGAATTTCCACTCCAACAGCTTTAGCAAGGAGCCTGTCAGCCTGGGAGGGGATTTCTGTTTGTCTTTGTACAGCAAACACTGGCTCTGTTGTGCAGCACCAGTTTCTGATTCTAATGATTTCCTGAATTCATTCTCTTTTGTACCTCAGGGAAGGAAGAAGTGATCCTCTTGAAAATTCAGATAATTGCTTTTATTTGATTTTTATTAAATCTCATTCAAGAATAATATGATGGCTTTTTTTTATTACATTGTTCATCACTGTGGCATTTTTAAATTTGCTTGTCTAAAAGAAAGAATTTACTAAGTCAAATATTTAATTCTGGGATTTTTGCTGAAAGAAAACTGGGAACTCTTTTTGAGGTTTGTTTTGATTTCAAAGACTTTCGTAATATTGGTATCTATCTACTATTATCTCTGCTTCCTCTCTTTAACAGCCCAGGCTCCTTCCCCAGCCCCAGCCCCAGCCCGTGCTGTGGTTTATTGCGTGTGCATCTGGAGCTGGCTGGGCTGGCACGGCCCCGGCTGTGCTGGGCTGCTGCAAGGGACGCTCTTTCTCCCCTGCTGTGGCTTTCACATCGCCTGGGCGACGCTGATAGCGGCTCTGGGGAAACTGCGGGCTCCAGCTCCAGCGGGAGATAAGCACGGGGTCAGGCACAGAGCTGCCATGGGGGTTATCCTGCCACAAAGCAGGAGGAAAGCCTCTCTCTCCGGCGTTGGCTTAGTCATGGGCTCTGGGGTCACCACTCACTGCTCCTGCTGGAGAGCAGAAACGTGTGGCAAAGTCCTTCCCTCCCTTCCTTCCTCCCTCCCTCCCTCCTTCCCTCCCTCCCTCCCTTCCTCCCTTCCTCCCTTCCTTCCTTCCTTCCTTCCTTCCTTCCTTCCTTCCTTCCTTCCT
>JAHLSL010000047.1:11345040-11436631 GCA_025920805.1 Petroica traversi
TCCTTCCTTCCTTCCTTCCTTCCTTCCTTCCTTCCTTCCTTCCTTCCCTCCCTCCCTCTCTCCCTCCCTCCCTCCCTCTCTCCCTCCCTCCCTCTCTCCCTCTGTCCCTCTTCTGTAGCTGATGTTACAGGTATTATTCTCATTGTACACATGGGGTGACTGATGAAGAGAAACAAGATGTTCTGCACTTAGGAGAAATAAAAGTAGACAAAATTCAGGACCAACCACTTCACGTTGCTTACATACAGTAAAGAATATGGATTTGAGAAATTTATTTATCTTTTTGCTGCCAGTGTGGCATCATCCACTGTCCTTTCACAAGTCACACACAGAGCTATTTGATGCATGGTTTTATGGGAGCTATTATTTTAAGAGTTGATAATTTAAAGTGTTTAGGAACATGAGATTTTTATATACTTTTAAAGGAAGTTTTCTCTTTTTCCATTTTATCACAGGAAATAACATCTCAAAACACTGTGAGGACTTTGTAAAAGGGTCTTTTTACTCTCAAAAAGTTTTTAACAAGAATCCAGTCATCTTAGTTAATCCCTTTAAACCATGTCAATATTTACTTTAAAGTGGAGTTTCAAATACTCTATGAGCTGCACTCTTAATCAGGACAATTCCCATTGACTGGGAATTACGGCTGAACACTGCTGGGGTTTACCTTGAGCCCTCATGGTTACAACTGGCATGGCAGTAAGGATGATGGGCTGTCTCTTGTTAGCTTATGCATCTGTCCATGAATAAGTGGGTCTCCCAGGACTGCTTTTAGTCAGCTGCTGGGCTCCTGTCACATCTGTGATGTTCTGTACCCCCCACAAGGTTTCCAGAAGGGCCCGTGGTCATTAAAATAATCAGCGTGGGACTTAAAAAACAGCATGCTCACCCTTCTCTGTTCATCCACATCTTTTTGGAAGGGATGTGGCAATTTGTCAACAGCTTGAGCCCTGCTCAGAAGGGTGACAGAGAGGACCAGTCACAACCCCCACCACCCTGTAAAGGGTTATGTGCCCTGAATGAGCAGCTGATCCCCATCCACAGAGCACAGTTTTGTTACCAAAAGCCTGTAAGTACAGACAGGACTTCAACAGCTCTTTGAGGATAATGGGCAGCTAGGGTTGCTTGAGCACAGGTGTCTTTGACAGAGCTAAAGACTCTCATTAAGAACTGCAGTCACTTTCCATGATTATCTGCAACCTATAATTTGTGAGAGAAGCATATTTTTAATGCTACTGGCACATAGACTTTTGTTTTCTAATTTTGTTGGAGTAATGGCAACAGACTTTGCACTGCAGGACAAAAGACGGACACCATTTCATTATGTAGTTACCCTATTTCACCTTCCCTTTCTTGAGGCAAGGGACAGGTTATTTCATATCTTGCTCTTCTCTGGTAGCAGATGTATTTGGATCAGAGGAGAAGTTGCATGGTCTGAGATGTGACTGACATTACATTCCTCAAGTTATCTGGTCAATGTGTGCTACTCACATTAGTATTAATAAGAAATTTTTGTTCCATTTAAAGCTGGATTTTCCTTTGCTTTTTTTTGCAACATGGAACAAAAACCAGTTGCTGTCTGTAATTGCTGGGAAGTTTAATTCAGTAAGTTCTCTGTTACTGCAGTGACACAGGGTATTCACAGTAGTCTGGTACCCTTTTTGTCTGTCTGTGATAAATCATAAATCCCTGGCCTTTTTTTAAAAATATATATATTTTTTTAAATATAATTCTTATTAATCCTGGGCAGCATGAGGAAGCATTTCCAAGGTGGAGGATATGGAGCCATCATGCTGAGAAGCCTTTTGTCAGCGGATATCCCTCACACCATTGCAGGAATCACTTTGGATGACTTGGGTGTCCCCTTCCAGTCCACATCCCCAGGTGGGGGAGAAGTTTCCTGTCTGGTAATATGGTAACAGAGAAAGGCCTCACCTCACTCTCATGATCTTCAGTGGGGGCACCACAGGGATATACAGAAGGCAATTGAAATAATTAAAGTCTTGCCTGCTCCTCAGGATAAAGCCTGGCCTTGGACACTTTGTTCCTTGTCATTTTCCTGACCATGTGTTACTTGGTCGCTCTCTGTTTGCACTTAATGTTACTGAAGCAAACTGAAAATTATAAAGCAATGACATATCTCAGAAGGCAGAAAAAGGTGAGTAAATATAAACAGTGAAGTGAAAGAATGTGACTGGAGAGCAGCAAGTGCTAAATGGTGTGTTTCACAAGAATTTGAGTGTGAGCTTCCCTGGGAACCACACATACCTCTGCAACACAGCTCTTAAGTCTCCAGCTAGTCACCCTTTCCCTTCCAGATTAGTGCTCATTTTAGGAAACCTCAGCTTCTGGCTACTGCTGGCTCTAAGGTATTTATTTTCTGAGAGACTGACTTTCACATCATGTAATAAATAGCTGGATATATGGGGCATGCAGAGAACTGCTGGGTGCATTTCAACTAAAAAAGCAGACTGGATCAATCTCTCTGCATAGACATATTTCTTTTTGTGAGTAGGAAAGAAAGCTATGGATGATTTCCCTGGGTTTTTTCCCCCACAAAGAGAAAAAAAAAAGTGGTAACACAGTCTCTTGGCTTTTAATTTCCTTTCTGGTAGAAGTTTGCTAAAGTTAAACATTTTCAGAAGTATTTTAAGCTTAAATAACTTTAAAGTAGATCTGGATCTGAAATTTAACTAAATCAGAAATGCAAAACCTTTTCTCATTGCTTTCTCCTGATGTTAAAGATTCTTCATATTACCATGGTACAGTATTTTGGGTTGTTGAGTCACCCCACAGAGTGACTCTGGAGCCCCCACCTGATGTCACAGCTGTGGCAGTTCATACCATATTGAGATTTCTTCCATGTTCTAACTGCTTTGCTGTATAAATGGGCAAAGGCACTGCTTCTTTGCTTGATCTCTTTGGAATCACTCAAAATGAACCAGCACATATCAGATGAACCCTACACGTTTTGTCTCTCAGGTTCTTCACTGTCTGGAACAGTTTCCTTAGGGCTCAAGAGTTTATTCCTGAAGACCACCCCCCACCAGGCTACTGAAGCATGCTTGTCTCTTCCTCTCTCCTCCCCAAAAACTTCCTTTTGGACATTATGAGTCAGTTATACATTTCCTTGTTATTGTCTCATGGTTGGTCAGAGGGCTGTCCATGTTAGTCTGTTGTCCTTGAACAGTGCTTAAATAGATGACAATTGATTCCAGTGTACAGTGGCTCTCCAGCCATGCTGACATTCAGGAGAGCAGTGCAGCTCTGCAGCAAATCTCTCCATCATTCCCATTTATCCTGATTTGTTGTTTTGGTGCATATGAATTGTATTCCTTGTGAAGGAAATAAAACCAGAAGTTATACTTGAGGTACACACCAATGGTGCTTCAATCCCTTTAGGGAGAAAAAAGATCCAGAGCCTACAACGTGGATTTGGGATGTCCAGTCCAGAAAATCAAACTAAATGCAGTCTGAAGTAAAACGCCAAATCACATGCACTGTAAATGTGACTGTGAGCCCTCACAGCCAGCTGCACTGTCCTCCTGCTCTGCTCTTTCTCTGCCTAATGGCTCACTAATGTAGGCAAAGTCAGAGGCACATAAAAGGTACAGCAGTTTTATATCATCAGCTTCCTAAAATCAATGAGTTCATAAGTTTCTGAGATCATTTAAGCTCCTGACTTATGTTTTCAGGCAGCCAGCAATATACAAATCATATAATCCACAGTACCTGCAGAGCTGAATTCATTAGATGGTGTTACAATAATTAATGGATTTGTATGTGATAAAAAGATGGGGTGAGCAGAGAGATCATCTATCAGTATTTCACCTATTGGGAGCTATGATTAAGTCCTTGAAGCTTTGAGATGTGGTCAGGCTGCAGAGCAGTTTAGGATAACAAGTGAAGACTGTTATCAGGTCCAATTACTTGCTAAAGGAAATTAAGAGAGGCAGAATACAATTACTTGAACTGGAATGTAGCCAGGGTGTTGGGATGATCATTTGCTGTATGACCATTAATGACTGTGGTAGAAAACTGTGGATTTAATGCCATGAGGTAAATATTCACTCTCACCAAGGAGCCTGCTCGTTAAGAATAATATGGATGCAGTCATAAAAGAATGTTAATTGAATCCTGTGTTTGGGTGAGCATTCATTTTCTGAAACCAAGTATCAGCACTAACATCCCTCAAAATACATAGAAATGCTGTTTAACATCTGTTGGGCACAGGGAATCAAAAGGGCTCTCTCTAATTTTTTTTTGTTCTGATGATAAGGAATACGGTGAAATTTCTATCGTTAGTGCAGACCAGCCTCTTTTGGAAACTACAGAAGCAAACATATAGGGATGCAAGCAAAACTGCTAAACAAAATGGATTTAAGGACTGGCTTGTCAGAAATACTAGATATGAAAACAAGATTTTAAGATTTCATGGAAGCCAGAGTGTTTAGCAAATGATGAACTACTGTGCCTTTTGTCCTTCTTCTGTCCTGAAAGTAGTAACAAGATTTTGTATGTCAGTAGTCTTTCATGCATTTAGATTACCCTTCAATTGAGTTTCATAGTACTCCAAAACAGAAGGATAAACACCATATGATAATTGCTTTACCTTTTACTGCGGTGCAACAGAAACATAACCACATTATCAAGAGGTGTGAAAAAAAATCAGTGTTTGGCAATGCTTCAGGAATTTGAGATGGTAAAAGCCCAGTTTATACTTTTAACATTTGAGAATAAAAGCTTTAATCCTGTGACTATTTCTGTGCAGTACTTAGGTCATCAGCTACCAAGATGGGTACACATCTTTTATACCCAACCTAGCAGCTCATATCAATACCCATTAGGATGCTGACCACTCCAGCAGTCGCCAGACTTTGAAAACTTTTAAAATACTTTGCTAGTGAGAGGTGGTTTGCTTAATTAGTGTCCACAGTGGCCAGGGCTTCACAGCTCACCTGAAGAACCTGGAATATGTAACTGCTCTGTGTCTCTCTTTACATAAAGCACAGGATCAGTCAGAAAGGTTCCTCTGCTGAAACAGGAGAGCTGCATCCACAGATGTTCCTACAAGAAAGAGCTTAGAAGAGGCATTATCAACTTGAGGAATATCCTGAAATTATGTAATTCAGGTACAAAAATAAATCCCAATGCCCACTAACATAGTTTATTGCAAGTTTCTTTCCTTTAGTAGACCTGAATTTACTCAAGGGGATCCTGTGCTTGTCAATGTTTTGCAAGGAAGTCTTGATAATCTTGATAACTGTGAAAAATGTTAAATACAGCTTGTGAAACTTGTTGGAAAAGAACTGGACTCTTAAAAATGCATGAGACTTGATCCAAAATTTGCTCAATAGGATAGTCTCTTTCACACAGCAGGTGAAAAATTTTTGGAAACTGATGAGCTTGCAGGAAGGTTCATCCAAACTCAGAGAAAATGGTAAAGACATTTGTGAATGAGGACAGGGGAGAGAGAGAGAGAGACACACAGAGAAATAGCAGTCTTTTTCCTGGAAGTTCCACAAGCCCTTTTGTGCTTCTGGAAGAGCCTGAGGTAAGAGACCTGTTTGATTTAAATCAGGAGAATCTTGTTAAAAATATTCAAGCCTCCGAGAGAGCTGCTTACATTAGCATGATTATTTAGTCTGGAAAAAGGGCTTCATTGCAGTCATCTTTGGGAGGCCCAGAATGCCAGCTGCAACTCCTGAAAAAGGAAATTCCAGTCAGCACAGAGAGGGCTCCTGTTCCCATTGCCCAGAGTCGCCTGTGCCTGGCAAGGGCTTCTGGAGGGTTTGAGCCCCTCTCACCTACTGCATTTCTACAAAGTCAGAAGAGTCCTGCCATAAGCACACATCCTTTCTGAAAGAAAGGACCAGACCTGCATCTGAGGCACCACTGACAACTTTAATAACTTATCTGGCAGAGGACAACCAGAAGAAACCGGATCTGGAACTGGCAAAGAGACCTCAAGGTCAGCCCTATTTCAGCACATTGCATTTCATAATGGAATGTGAACAATAAATCCCATCATGTCTTTAATAATTCAATAGTTAGCATGCTGGGAGAGGAGAAAGTCTGTGGTGTAGTGCATCAAGTTTTATGCCGTTCTCCTACTTCTGAGCCCGTAAAGGCAGCTAACAGCACTTAACCTAACACTGCTGCTATTGCTACACAGGAAAACATTCATTAAACTGCATAACTCTGAGAAGAAAACCCTTAATTCATCAAACTATATACATCAAAGGGGGATCTTTTATAACATCATTACATGAAGGGTGCATTTTTTTCCTTTTTAACTGAAACTTTGACAGGTCAGTCCCTCAGGCACCTTGTAACGGTGGTGGCCATGCCACAGGTTGTGAAGGATTTTATTGACCACGAGCCTTTCATACCTCTGCCTGGAATGAAGAGGAACTTTATTCTAGCAGAAATATACAGGATGTAGTGAGCAAACATGGGAGCTGGAACATGCTGCCCTGTGCAGTAAAGAACCTCCTGTGTGTGCGCTGCAGTGAGTTAACTGCTCCATGGAGCATCTCTGACGTTCTGGGGTGTTGGATGCTGTGCATGGGCAGCTCACAGGCAGGTGTGTTCCCTAGTACTCGTCAGAATAGGAGTTTGTGAGAAACAGAAGAGGATTTGGGCAGGTAGGTAGGCTAGAGGGGAGAGTTTTAAATGCCATTGTAGCTCCCAAATTTCCTGCTCAGAGCTGCTGAGATGATTAAGCAGAGAGGAGGCATCTGACTTTTTAAACAGATATAAGCTTACAGAAAATTTCTTCTTCCACATGCTTGTCCTCTGAGCTTCCAAAGGTGTTCTGTTTTCCTTCTACTCTATTGCAGCCAGGCCTTGGAGCAAAGCCAGATCCAGTCCTTATTTCTAGCCTCCTGGTATAGATCCATAAATAAAGTAAACCCCTTATGGCAGAGTAATCTTCAAGAATGCCTCAGCATGAATAATCTTTCATAGCAAAACTACAGCCCTTTCCCTGCAACTCGAGCCCATCTGATTTATATCTTTTGTTATTATCATTACGGACCACACTGAGTGTGACCAGGTTCTCCTGTTTCCTGGCAGATAAAACACGCAGTGCACAGGAGATAGCAAGAAGCAGTTCAGAGGCAGTGCACTGGGCAAAGTCCTCCTGGCACAGGTGAACTCTTCAGGCTGAGGCACAGTTATGGCTGTGGGGGTTTCTCTGCCACCTGCCAAAGTCTGAGGCAAAAGGAAAAACCAAATAGGAAGTAACATTTAAGTTTGGTTTTAAAATTAAGATGCAAATCTGCTACACAAATATCCTACAGCAGGCAAGTCCAAAGGGAGCGTGTTTCATTTTGGATCAGCTTAAATTTCTTAAACTAACTTCACTGACATTTGTCTTGTGCCGGTTAATTTACTTATGTCTGCTTTACACGCTCCCACTAAGCGCAGATAAAGTTCTCCACACAAAGGTTTACGCTGGCATGACAAATCTCAGGCTGTAACAGAAATGTTTTTGTACCACCCTGGCCCTGTGCATCAGAACTGTGCACGGTTATTTGTTCTTGGCGGAACATTTGCTGTGTCACAGGCGCGCTGTGAGGAAAACGGGAGTGAGCCTTTGCCAAGGAAGGTGAGAGCAGACTTGGACAGCTGAAGGGAGGAATGGAGGCACTTAACACCTTGTGGGTAATTTTTAGCTGACCCTGGCTTTCTTTTACCATAGATATTACTTAATAATATTTAATTAATATGGGTATTAAAAATATAGAGGGATTTCAATGCCCTCTGAAGCTCTCAGTGATTTTAGGAGTAGAAGAATAAAGTTACTGTAGAAAGTTAATCCAGAAATGTGTAGGGATTTTTCCCCCAAATTATCCTGCTCTAATCAGTTCTAATTCTCTCTTTCTTTATAAAAGAGAAAGAATGAGTTTTGTAGAGTATTTTGAGAAGGGTAAAAATTCTCAGTCTTCACTTCCCAATCGTCCCACACCCCAAACAATGCCTTTACTTGGAGACTTACATAGTTCACATATTAAAAAAAGAACTTAGAGAGTCCCCATTTCTGATACACCCTTTCATCCAGTCCATCACAGTTCTTATCACTCCTTATGGCTGCTTCTGCCTTTCACAACAGATAGAGAGATAAACAGGTGCTTCTAGTTCTGCTTTCTAAACCATTAGAAGAACACATAAGCAGAACAATAACATCAATAGCTCAACTTTTTTTTTCCTTTGCCACATTGTGATCCAGAGCCTTTTGGGGAGCAGCATCACCAGCTCCCCATGACAGTGACTGAGCAGGGTCTGTGGGGACAAGGGTCAGTCTCCCAGCTTTGAGGATGGAGGAACAGAAATGTAGAAAAAGCTCCTGCTCATTTAAGGGCAGGAAGGAAGGCAATTTTTTCTGTTCTAAAGCAAACTGCAATTTCAAGCTCTCACTGAATACCTTTCAAGTACATCTGCTGCAAAGCCTTTGGAGCCACTGTTATTTACAAAGCAGGAAAGTGCAACCAATGCAGATTATAAGAGCTCTTTTCCAAGAAGAAAGCAAGAAGTATGCACTCTTCCAGCATCCTACCCAGGGCTAAAATTATGGTGGTTGCACTTGAAGGCAGGCAAATAGTCATTTAGCATGGTACTTAGCCTGTACAGTCATGGTCCTTGCAATGATTAATGGATAGGTTAATTTTCTCTATTTCATTTTAAATAAATAGCCCTTCTGGTTAGTTCTCTGCATATTATGCTATGTGTGTGCTATGTGCAAAGCCATCCTGGTATACATTGTCCCCAGGCACTACACCACTTTCATTTCACAAGTTTACTCCAATCTTCACCAAATGGAGCAAAGGAAATATGCATAATTTTTTCCTGTTATTGTCCCAGCTGTTTTCATTGCCATTACTTTGCCTTTTAGCTGTTGAGTGAATCAACTTATTGGCAATGTCTAGAGTGATTTCTTCTTCTCCCAGTCTTCTACCTGCACTTACAAGGTAAAGTTTCCTGAAAATATTTGCTATAAGAATATTTAATTTTTAGCATTTAAATGTATTTGGGCCAAATTCAGAAGAGAACAAACAGGTATGGATCTGACTTAATGACTCCAATTTAACCTCAAATAATGCATGAATGGGCTGCATATATATCAACTATGAAACCAGGGAATTATTCTGCTGTGTTCTCTAAGTCCACTCTACTCATGATTTATTTTAAATTACTTTGGGTAGGGTCACCTTCTTTTAGCATGTCACTATCCATGACGATTTGTGCATGCAGAAGTTGATCATATTAAAAAACAGCTGTTGTGCTGGGATGAACCTATTCAATTCTTTTAAGGTGCATCTTTCATTGTCTTCACACCAAGGATAGTACCTATGTGAGATGAAGGCTGCATAAGAAAATTTTCTGAAATAAAAGCAGAAGAACTGGCAGAAACTTAATTTCCACTGGGACCTGGTACTTTCCCAATGCAACAAAGAAATCTGATCCTCCCTCTCCCTGTTGCCCAGGACATTTTTCTGTGCAAGATCCTGTATTTCACCTGTAACATTTTTATGATGGCTTGTTCAACTCCGTTTTGTAATCACAGAATGATTAGTGGATTGCTAACTTCTAACATGTCCATTCCTCCTTCCCTACTTTGAATGACAAATCAACTCACTGCAAGTCAGACACCAAAACCATTTATTTCTTAAAATGCTACCAGGCATCAAGGTCTGTCTCCAGCTACCTTTGTAATTTTGGCCTAACTCTGCACTTGTCACTCATAAGATCTACAGTTGTGGAAACTGTCAGCAGTACAGCGGTATAAAATTCAAACAGTCTCTGTGTGGTGGTGTCTGATAAGATAAGAAAAGTTATTTTGTGATTTCAAGATAGTTTGTCTCCTTTGACAGCTTTCATTTCAGTGTTAAGGAGTTCTTGCACAGCATTTGTCTGTACTTTTAGGAAACAAATATATTTTAAGAAACCGTTTACTTGAGTTTTAAAAATTGTAATAAAACTACCAATACTGATATTTAAATGAAATTAGGATTCCTAAATGAAATATAATTAATATCCTGATGTAAGCATTTTACAATTGCATTTCATCAGGTTTCACTCTATTTCACTGAAAAATATTTAATCAGAGAAGAAAAATAATCACAGGATACACCTTTCATAGAAGTTCTGTTACTTTTTAGGTTTGTTGAAATGTTGCAAAATGACAGTGAAGAACATTTTGAAAATTTTAGGTTGCCTTCTTAAAGATCTGGTGTCTTTGGAATGGTGCAGAAAAAAAGTAAAATCCACAAAATAAGACCTTCATTCTGCAGTTTCATTCTGGCTGGGGCTCCTGTAACGACATCATTTCCTGCTTGGGAAAAGGCTCTACTTTCTCTTTAACAGAGATGGTCCTGTTCTCATTTTCTTTATTTTCTGTTTATTTTGGACCAGCATTTCTAGGACTCCCATAGTGTGTTACAATCATGAGACTACATGCTTGCATTACCTGCTGCTGGCTGTGCCTCTCAGTTTCATTGGCGTCTATCCCAGGACCTAAAGGGTTTCTCTAAGCAAGGTGAGTGCAGCGTGACCTCTAAAACACTATTGCAGAAGAAATCTTGGTTTATAATGTGATAGTTTTTGTTTTTCCATGTATTCTCCAGTCATGCATGAGGTCTCCTGAGTGTCTTTGCCATAAGTGGAGCTTCCCTGAGATTCACAAAATGTGTTCTGGAGCACTCCCCGTATGTGTGCTGGTCTCTGCTCTGCAGGGTCCTGCTTTTAAAAAATAGGTCTCCCTAGGAGCAGGGGTGCAATGAGCAAGCCAGGCTGTGAGGAGATGCTTGGCCGTGTCCTGATAAAATATTAATGACATCAATTGGAAATCAATGTCAGTTTTATACTCCTTGCAGTCAGATTTAAGCTAATGCAGAGCACTTCTGAAATACCCAAATGCACAGAGCATTACCTGTTTGCAAGGGAGACCCTCACAGGAATGAAGTGCCCCACACAAACCAAAGCTGCCCAGGATTACAGACACTTCCACAGTCTAATTCTTATCCCATTTCCAATTTTTCCCTGTTAAAGAGAAGGCAATATGTGCTTTTTTTTTTTTTTTAACAGGACACAGCATTCTCTGTCCAGGGGTTTGCTCTGGAAATTTGGTTTACAAACTTTTGCCGGCACTTCAAAAAGAGTAACAGCATATTTACATTTCCTCAGTATGGAACCTAACTTGGTGCATGGGCAGACAAGCTTTGGAAATTTTGGACAAATGTGTAAAGGGCTGCTGGAATCCATTTTAGCAGCTAATATGCTGAACTTCTAAGTAAGTGAGATTGTCATATTTCTTTTCAAAAGATTGAACTATTTTTTATTACATTGAAGATTTGTTCTTTATCAGAATGAAGAACCGAAGAGGTTTAATAAATGCTCTTCTCCCCAGAGTCCTTTACCTTTGAAAATTTTACCTGCACTGACATCTAAGGGTCCAATTCACAGACCATGGACTTGGCGACAATGTCCTTCTTTAATGTAAGGAGAGGTCTGACCCATGTCCCCAAGAGAAGACCCAAAGCCATCATTACATGCAATGCTCATCAGCCTTAAGTACCACCCAGCAGACCATTTGAACAGGTTTTGTGTGGGGGATTTTGTCTTCAGTGTTTCTGTGGTGTGTGACCGAATTGAACTTTATAAATATCAAATAGGCCTGGGGCCAGACTGCTGTGGCTGTGGCCTGTGCAAGGGAAAAAGAGAAAGGCACTCTTTGAAACTTGTAATTTTCCTCACTTTGCTCTCTGTATATTGTACTTTTAACATTTTAATATCCGTGTCTATATTTAGAGGCACCTGCCAGTCTCTTCACTTCAGAGATCACAGCCATAGTGTGCTGGCTCCACTGCAACTGGCTTTGTCCTCTGATTTCTTTTGCCTCAGGTAACTTTTGCATGTAAATATATTTTGCTCCCTGTTCTGTAGAACTGAAGAACCACAGACCAGTCAAAATGGGGAAAAGAGCCTGCCGATAATAAGTGGACCTCGCAGAAACATGATTTAAGAAGACTTGACTGGAAATCAATTAAAGTCCATCACAGAGTATTTGAACTTCAAGACATTTTCTTATGAAGCCGAGGCAGGAGAAAACACCATCAGGGTCCTTTATAATGGAGAGATCCTGTGTTTCTTAAAGAGATAAAAGCAGACTTTCCAAGGACAGAACACACTCCCTCAGACTTTTGCACCAGATTCAGACTAAACAACCTGAATTAAATTGAGATTTTCCTTTCTCATTCCACTTAAACCAGCAGTCATGCTGTGCAGATGTGTGTGGCTTGTGTAAACAGCAAAATCGAAGTGTTTTCTTACATTTTTGATAATACTTTTAACCTCTATTCTGTGTATGTCCCCAGATTGGGGGCATTAATTGTACTGTAATCTGCTTGTTCCATCTATGTCATTTTTCCATATGCAAGGGTGCTTGTGGTTTTTGATAAAAATTCAGCCAATTAATTACTCAGAAAGTTTTATATTAAAGAACTGGTCATGTCAATCACATCTGTGGCCTCCTGGCTCATCCTTACCCAGCCCTTCACAGTAAAAGGCTTTTCTGGCAGTACAGCCCACTGTACATTCTAGTACAGTCATCAAGTGCAGTTCGTGATCGTAATTGAGAGAAAAAGAAACAGGAATTGCATTGCAAGTAACCATATGACTGTAAAATGGTTATTTTAAGTAATTGCTTGAAACTCCCTTGGAGATTACTGATTTCATAGGAGTTTTAATGGCATTGCTTTAAAAAATAGTGGTTACAAATTAATAAAAGCAATGATTTATGGGCCTTTCCCCCCATTTTATTAACAAAATCCTAGAAAAATTAATTTTAACATTTAATCAGTGTTTGTTTGATTTGTTTTTTTTTTTAAAAGCCTTTATATGTTTTATATGGGTGCTGAAACACATCTGCCTATGTCAGACTTTCTCCTGTTACCACCACATGAACAATAAAGTGAAAAATAATTCTTTCATTCCATGGCTTTCTTTTCTGTATTTTATATCCATGTATCTTTTCTCTGTGGCATAATATCCTAATTCACTCAATGTGTACCAAACTTCAAGGTCCAAATCTCTCAAGTGGTTTGTAGGGTATTTTTCAGTGATAATATACAATATAGGGGACAGTGCATCACACGCACTCACAAAGAGTACAAAACATGCACAGAAATAGTAGGGGTTGCAAGTCAGAGATACCAGGCTGCAAGAAACAACACAGGCAGTTATACAGTGAAACTTGAAACTATCAGTGTTTATAGTATAGATTAAAAAAGAAAAAAATAAATAAGGCCAGTTGGGGAAACAAATGTCTGGTAGAGGAGAAGTGCAAGAATGGGGAAGACAGTTCTCGGGGAGCTCAGATTGCACCTGGAGAAGAGAGAAGCTAAATTTAACCAGCAAGGAGAAGTTTGCAACAATACATCTTAACAGTGTGGTTAAGCAACGTAAAAACACTGAAATCAGCCAAAGATTCTGACATTTAATGCCTCATATCCCAGGAGCTGACTCAACAATAGCACAGTAATATTTCAACGTACATTTTACAACATATTTCCCTTGCCAGTGTGCTTAGGCCAATCTATAATTAGATATAATAATTAGCAGCCAGGTAATATATTATTTGAGTGAGTGTCTTGCAGTAAAAACACATACTTTTCTTGCTTGAATTTTCCTTAAGCAAACTATTTACTAGGGATTGCCAGCTTACTACTTTGATTACTGCTTTTTCAGTTTTCTGGAATTGCAATGATTACTCTTTGTCTGGGCTATTCTCAGTCACCTACACTTCTGCAGGAGCTAAACCATAGATAAAGAAGAAGTTGAGAATTTGAAATTTTGGGTTGTGTAGTCCCGTTACGTTGTGGTTATTACACACGTGGGCCGTTTTGAGGTTACACCTCCAAGAAAGTGAGGCCAGACCTTCCTGTCAGGGCTATCATTTAAATCAGCAGAAACTGTTCTCTTGACATGTTCAGTGGAGGCCACATCCCTTCCAGGTTTGTTACCTTGTGCTGGCCTCTCTATGATCACTAACAGAGGAGCTGCACATGGATACAAACAGCCCTGCCTTGCCTTTCGGCTCCTTTTGGTGCATCTGAGATCCCCTGGGAAGGATGATGGCAAGGAGCTGACTGTGTTTATCTAATGGTGGCCAGTATGATTAGCCATTTTAATCTAGAGTCCTGGCCACTGTGCTTAGGACTTCCAGGTTTTCCATGCTGCCATGGAAACACATGTAAAGATTTACCAAGGGGAAAAAAAAAAAAAAGAAAAAAAAAAAGGGAAAAAAAAAAAAAGACAAATCTGGGAAAGGCAGTGGTGTTCAGGGGACAAAGTTTAATCCTCATTAAGTGGTGTAATGTCGAATATGATTTGCTGTACTGCAGCTTTGTTAGTCAGCTAACAGCTTGATCTTACAACTGTGAGCACATACAGTTAACATTTTTATTTAAGAAATCCCAGTGAAGGTAATATGCCTTGTGCTGTAGCTATGGCTTGAAAAAAAAACCAGAATTAAAGCCGAGTTTCTTTATATGGCACTTAAAATTTAATAGTGTTTTTTTTCTTTTATTGATCTTTTGAACACTTCATTTGATACCAAAAGTAGAAGGAAGCTGAATCACCCATTCCAAAGCCTTAAGGCAAGACTAGGCGGTCCAGATCTAAACTGAAATCTGAATATTGAAAGATCACCTTTGATCTATGATGCTAAAACAAAACCTCCATTTCCTCCTGATCTTCCTGAGCTTTGGAGTGGCTGATCTTGTCAGCCTATGTAGAGGCTGTGGAAGAGAACACCTGAACTGCCAGCCTTGGCTATGAACTGCTGCCTCTTCTAGACAAGAGCATTTTCTTCTTTATATTGCATACCCTCTGCTTTTACTGTGAAATAATTAAAATGCTTCAGTAGAATTCAAATAGCACAAATATCCTGCGTGGCCTCACCACCTGCACAAGCTGTGGCTCTGCTGCTGGTGGCACTGTCCTGTTGGGGGCACATTTGCTGTGTGTGCAGCTGTACAGCCACGATGGGCTTCTGATCTCTCACCCTGGCTATGCTACGCAATGTGATTCAATTAGATCTCTTACATTGTTCACTGACTTCTGGTAAATTACACCTTTGATTTCTGGTCCAATGAAAAGGTGCTAATTATCTTTTTAAGTGCTCATTTAATGTTCTGCAGTGACATAAAGCATGAGTGCAGCCGCCTGCATGCCCAGACCTTCCAGAGGTTTCTTCCTGGCTGCTCACTCTCATCAGCTTTTTTCATTTTTCCTCTGCTCTTTCCCTCTGTCCCTCCAAGGCACCTGCTGGGTGCCAGTTCTGCAGCTGAATAAATCTACAGCGTTGTTTGCTAAGACTGGCTCCATTTTAACCCATTAAAAAAAGAAAATTGGCATCCTGTCTGCATTGCCCAGCTCACATTGTGATTTCTCTCTTGGAGCTTACTTACAGAGCTCACTTTGCAAATGGCTGCCCCTACTCTTCCCTTCAGAAAGAAGTTTATCTGGGGGAGCATTTCACCCATGCCTTACACGACCCGCACCTGCCTTTTTTATAAATAGTTTATAAAAGCTCTCTGCTGCTGACCCTTGGAGGACAAGGTGCCCAAACCCACCCAGCAGGACCTGCACCCCACATCCCTGGGGAGCAGCTGCTGCCAGGGGCTCTTATGGCCTGGGATGCAGCCCACAGCCTGGGCTCCCATCTCCAAGGTGGTGGAACCCTGGATGTCCCTTGGGTGTTCCTGGCTGGAACACAGTCCTGCTCTCAAGCTTCTCACTTCATTCCCTGTCCCTAGAGCTGGATGCTGGTGATTCCAACTCCCAGCTGAGTTGTGTCAAAGCTGTGGCTGCTCCCCAGCCTCCCACCTCTCACATGGGACTCAGCAGTGGTTCTGCAGGGGGATTTTCACGGCTGCCCCATGGCAGCCCCACCTCCCCTCCTCAGGGAGATACTGCTCAGCACTGGTGGGTAAAGGCACGGCTCCCTCTGTTCTGGCTCTGGGCTCAAGCTTTCAGAGGTGACTTTACTGCAAGGAAAGCAGAGGCTTAAAATGCAGTTGTCACCTAAGTGCATGTAACTACATTCTGTGAGAAACCTGCCAGATTCTAACAGCTTGTATTTAAATAGTGGAAAAAACACCAAACATTGCTTTTCCAGTTGCTAATGCCATCCCTGCTGGTTCTCCCTGCGTGTTCTGATAGGTGTCCCCAGACCATGGCTGCCCCACAGCTGGACACTGGGCAGGGTCTGCCCCAGGCTCGGGGTTACCCTGTCCCTGGCAGGTCCCAGCCTTGTGCCAGGCTGACAGCCAAAAATGTTTCAGTTTGTGTGCTAGAAATGGTGAAAATCCAGCACAGAAGGAGAGTGGCACTGGCAGCACCCTGCCTCTGTGGGAGAGGCTCACTGATGAACCCACACTTTTATTACAGGTGGACCCAGCTGAGGCTGTTTTGCAGGAGATTTTTCCTCTCCCAGTTTGAGTACTGTTAAACCTTTTCCATTTTAGCTCTGTTTGCCACAACCTGTTGGCTGTGTCTCAGCAGGGGCTCTGCTCACAACTAACAGGCACAGCCGTGCTCCCGGCCACTCTCCCAGGACAAAATGTGTTTGTGGAGCACAGCAGTGGCCAGGTTCAGCAGGGCTGGCTGGCGTGTGCTCATCTACTTCTATTAGATTTCTCTTTAAAAGCACACTGGCTTATTTTTTTGTTGTTACTTCCAAAGAAGATTAAATATGCCCTAGTTTGAACTTGAAGAATTATTTTGCTTTCACTCAAACATCCAGCTATGCTATATGAAACCCAGGGTTGTGAGGCTGCCGCATGAGAACTGGGTTGCTCCCACCTCCTTTTGCAGAATCCTGCTGCCAGAGGTTTTATTCCCTAATCATTACCAAGACAAATATTCCCTGGTGCCATAGTGAAGCACAGTTATTAAAACAAAAACAAAAATAAAAAAAAAAAGAGAGAGAAAAAGAAAGGGAAAAAATATCTACAAACCAGATTTCAAACAGCAGTAACTTGCTTTACCATCACTTGCTTGCTAAGTGCCAGGGATCCTGTAGATATTTGTGAAATCAGCCCATGACAGTGAAGTGATCCCTTGGGTTCTAGACTCATTTCTCCAGTTGCCCCACCCTCACACATTTGCCACTGCACTCCTTCATGGAGATGAAGCCCATACAGAGCAGACAGCTTCACATCCAGGCACAACACCAGAGACAAAAAAAACATGGATTACATCAAAGCTTGCTCCCCAACCTGGGGCTGGGCAATCAGTGCCTCACTGAGGATTGTGCTCTCCAGTGGCTCCGCAGCTCCTGGTGCACACAGCATTCCCCAAGGCTGGTTTTGTGCCATGCTGCTGGCTGTCAGTGCCCCTCATCACTGGGGGCACTTTGAGCACAAGTGGCTCTCTTACATACCTGTGGTGAGGGCACTGGTGTCACTGGGCAGACTGGGGGGGGGGGCCCACAGTTATGTAATCTTGACACGGCCCCTCCAAAGGACTGAAGTTCAGAGCACTGTAGATACAATTCAGTTCAATCCCACTGACCTGTGGCCCTGGCTTTCCACTCTGGTGTGATCTCTTGGGATGGGATGGGGTGAAAGCTTTTTCCTCTTTATGGTGATCAATTTTTCCAGCTTATCCCTCCATCAGCCCTTTCCTGCGCCGAGCCCTTGCACACTGAAATAGTGTTTGCAGGCAGATTCTAACGAGGCCAGGAAGATGTAAGGACAGCCAAGGACCAAAGTAAGAAGATTTTTTTTTCTGGAATATCACTTCTCCTTTCCAATCTCTTTTAATATGGCTGCACTGCACAGAAAACAATATCGACCTAACCACAGCAGTCTTCAGAATTTAGTCTCTATCTATATAGCTTGCATATCTCTTCACAGGTCTCAAATATGCAGGATTCAAAATAAATAAGACTATTTCAGTGGAGAGATCTACCCAGATAGTAAAAAAGGTTATTCTATACGTAGACCTACTGAAAAGACAGATTTCTTTACTAAGTTGTAAACTGGGGAGAGTTGGTAGGTAGCAGTGATGTTTAGGAGCTATTCACAGCCAAATTGTGAGGGGGATTGTTGTTGTTTGTTGTTTTATTTTAGAGAAGAGAAACCTCAATTAATAAAAATATGGGTGTGTAGTTGAACTTCTTGGGGGCATAGTTTTTCTTTAAAATGCATTCTTATATTTCAACCCATACAATTTGGTCTAAAGGAATACTGGGAAGGTAAGTCATTCTTTCAGAGTAGTAACTATTTTTGTCCTAAGAAGCTGTGAGGTTAAATTGTTAACATAAGATTTTTGATATATGTGCATGATATATTAATGACCCAATCCATTCCCACAAGGAGCCATTTGGGTTTTAGCTTTTTAACTACTTTTTTTTATTTATATTGAGGAAACAATCAAATTCTCATCTGAGACTTTTTCCATTGACATCAGTGTGATTGCTGTGGGCTTTTGTAAAGAAGAATTAATTAAGGGCACTTATTCATGATTGAATCAGCTTCAACTTTGGTGGCTAAAGAGGTTATTGCTGAGGTGATAACCTCAGCTCTTCTGAACCCGACAGGAGTCATGAACCAGAGATGCCTCCTGCTGCAGCTCACAGCCCAGCATGTTAACATAAATTGAAATCAATAGATGTTGGAATGAATACACCACGTGCTGTGAACTGGGGTGGACCAAGAGCAGGGAAACTCTCCCTTCTGCCACCCTGCCAGAAGGGTGGCATGGAAATCAGGAGGTGATAGATTTTTCCGTGGTCCAGAGCCTGCAAATCCCCTCTGTGTTGTACCATCGAGCTACAGCATGAAAAGCTGGATATTAAATATCCCATCAAGCTGGATTTTTTTAGACTCCTGCATCCGCTTGGCTTGGCTAGCACAACTAGTCTGGTTGATTTCAGAAGGAGTTTTGTGGAGGTTTATGGCTCTGCAAAACAATAAGCTAAATTCTGTATAATTTTACTTTGAAATAAGCCAGACAAAAGATATTCTTCCCTGTTCACCTCACCATTCCCTGCACAATAAGTATTTTACACATGATTTTAACTCAAAGGTGGGAAGAGAGCCAAGAATGAGCTCCCAAGGTATACAAAACCTTACTAAATTGGAGTGTAATACTAGGAAAAAAGTGCACATGCAGATGTGAATTGAACTGATCTTCAAGGAGACGACGTTTGCTTTTCCAATCCTATTCTCATTTCTACAGCTGCTGGTGATTAAAGCCTAGACCATTGTAGCTACTGCCAGTAAAAGAAAAGCCTAAATGTAAGTAGTGTCTCCAAGACAGGAAAAATTGAAAACAATGTGCTAGTGTCTGGCTGTTAACACCTTAGACAAAGACCAGAAATACAGCTGGATAATTTTTACAAGTGAAGAGACTTTCATCATAGAGGAACATTAAAAAATCCATAGTTTAATGTCAGACAAAGTTAATTGTGAATTTGCGCCAAGTTCAGTGAAGTGGGTCCTGCAGATTTTCTTGGAAGAAAACAACATGTGATTACATTCTTCAAATGCTTCTATTTTTGTCTAAGACTTGAGTTAAATATTTTAATAATGAAGGAGGAAAAAGACATCCCAAATAAACTGGATGGTTTAGGTACTCTTGGAGGAGGGCAGAGAGAGATAGGGACATTTTCTCACCTGCCTTTGTTTTTAGATCGATGACTTATATGCTTACAAAGTACCAAATTTCTTTGCCATTAATCTCAATTTCTGACAGTTTTATATGTCAATACATAGCTATTTATCTTAACTGAATTTGGCCCAGAAACTTGTATAGAGTCCACCTAATATCTGCAGACAGCATTTGATCTCAGACCTGCCATATAGTTGTTTCAGTAAGAATATGTGTGATGAAAAAAACGTGCAACGCTCTTATAGCTAGGCATCACAAAACATTTGTCACCCTCACTGAGTTGTAACTCAGGAACTATATTGCAAAGAAGTGAGAGACTCACCTAGAAGAGCATCCTCTGTCATTCTTCCCAGCACAGGCTGATTTCTGCCAGGGATTTGGGTCGGGTGTGGGACTGTCCTGTCATTCTCTTATTACTACGTGCAGCCCTCCCTCTGCTCACTTTCACTGGGAAGGGCGAGGTGGATGAGACACAATCTGGTTCTGACCGATGAATGACCAAACCACCACAAGCCTGTCTGGTTTTGCCAGCCTCCTCAAGACTGCAGTTCCATGGGCAGTCTTGAGTCAATCGCCAGACTTGGTACCACTCAGGCCATGGGATTGTTTTTAATTTTAGAAATCCCCAAAGTTTTCACTATTTACAGAGGGCTGCCACCCATAGCGATCACGCTGCTCTCAGCAGTGAGTGATGATGCAATTCCCACTGATTTCCTAGCAAATGGGGAGAGGTGTAAGGAGTGGCACTTCAGTTCTTATTTTGGTTATGAGTCATCAGCTCTCACCTTAAATACTAGGGTGAGGTCTCCCAGGCAAAAAAAAAAATAAATAAAAAAAAAATTGCTCTAATCATGAAAGAAAAGTAGCCAAGCCTGGAGAGAAGGTTTAAAACTGATAGTTGTGAGGGCTTAAGTAAGCCCCACATTAATGAAGTCAAAACCCCCACAGATTATATTTTCTTTAAAAAGCAGGGTCTCTACTGGCTTAGAAAAGCCATTGGGATTGTGCCCACTCTTGTAACTCTGTGGCATCTCATGGATTAGAAAACTCCTTGTTTTAAGCTGTATTCTTTTTGAAAAATTAAGCCTTCTGCTTCTCTCCCCCATTGCCTAAATTACTGATAATTAAAGCAGTGCTAGAGTTGCTAATTCTCAGGCTTCTAGAAATAAACTACCACCATTCTGAAGCAGAGATCTGGTGCTTGTGCAGATCAGAGCCCCTGAGCCAGCTCCTCCATGAAGCAAACCTACACTAAGCTGTGAAGGAGACAGGAAGGAATGCTGATTTATACCATCTGAAGGCCTGACCCAGAGGCTGGAGTGAATGGGCTTGATCTAGCAATTCCCAACATCCTCACACTCCAGCAGTATTAACGATCAATTAGGAGGCACTTTGTTTCCATACCGCAGCAGCAATAGCTTTAGCCCTCCTTTGAAAGGGCACAAAAGGGCAGAGGGCAATGGCTGAGCAGAGAGATGACAAAATAAAGTGGGGAGAAACCAGGGACTCTTAGGAACCTAACTGCAAATCTTGTAACAAAATGCAATTGGACAGAAGGGACTTGGTTTCAGATGTAAAGTAAGCTAAATAGGTGAAAGAGTTCTCTTTAAACTGTCATCATTAATTTAAACCAAACTTAATTAAAAAAATAAACTGAAACAGCTGGGTGTAGGAAGTGGCTGGCTGACCTCAGTGCTGAGGCTGTTTTCCTTTCTCCTTTTAAACCATTGTTCATCAGCTTCCACTTAAGGCAAACCAGAACCGTCAGACTAACCACAATCAAAACCATAGGGCTTGCTTGCATCTAATATTTCTCTCTGTGTCATGACATCCATTAAAAGAAAGTAAGGAGTATCACTGGAAAATTCCTTTTACACAATCACATGGTGCCATGCTGTGTTACCTGAATGAAAGGATCACTGAAATATTTAGAGCCTCAAAAACATCTATTTCAAAAGATCTTTGAATGTGCTTATGTGTTTATAACATTTGAAAAACCATTATTTCTACTCTTATTCTGCATCACTTTCTGAATGAAATCAAAATCACAGCTTTATCCCTGCCTCTTACCCTAGCCATCCTATGCCAGGCTGAGATAAATGGTCAGATCTTTGGGGTAGTTACTGCCTTATGATGTGTGCCTTCAGAGGCTGTCCTACACTTCTGCCTGGTGCATCCATGCAGAAATGCAGTACAAGTTCTTGCTGATGGCTGAAAGGCAGCCCATGTCAGCTCTGGGTGGGGAGCAGAGCTCCTCTGGAGGGCATGCAAAGCATCTCATTTACTTGATTTCCAAGTACTGGCAATGTAATAAACCTGCCCCAAAAACGTTCTAGTCCTGATGTCCCTGTGCTGTCCAGCCCTTTGATGGGTTCATTCCTGCACTGCTATCACAGAGGGAAGGAACACTTATGGCTCACCTCCTATTGATTTTCTGCTATGGGATGTCCAACAGAACATCTGTTTCTGTGTGAAAATACTGGAGTGTTATTGAAACTCATCAATTCTGCAGTAGGAGGAGATTACTAACATACAGCACACTCCCTATACATTTCAAATACAGATCAAGTGATAGAGAGAAGTTATTCCACAAGTAATCAATTACCCTTGTGAAGGAAACAAGATCTCTCAGCTTTTTTCTTAGCTGATAGTCATCAATGCCCTCAAGCACATCCTCTTTACTTTGTTGGGCCTTACTAATGTGTCTGAAGTTAATAATATGTTTAAGACGCATATTTCAAGAGTCTGAAAGACTTATATAATGTAAATAATCATCCTGCCTTCGCAGGGCTTGTCTTAGCTCGGAACAGGCATCAGAAAGTCATTCAGGAGCAGTTATGTTTTACCACACAGGGAACAGAACTTAAAAAAACATTTAACACCACACACAAAACCCAGGATGAACCAATGTATATTTTTATTGTAGTGAGAAACCTTAAACTCCTTCATCATGATAAAATGGTGGTTACATCACAGCTCCTCTGCAGCAGGGAGCTCTGGTGCACACACAGGTGCCATGTACAGCCAACAGGTTACAGTATTTTTAAGTATCTCAGTAGCATATTGCCACACTTTGGAATTTCTATAGGCAATTCAAGCCAAATATCCCAATCTGTATAACTTTGATTTTAAATCTCTTTATTTTTGGTTTTAGTTACCATGTCTAGATTCCCAGTACCACTCTAACAAAGTAGGAGTTTCTGATGGTTTTGTGCGAGTTCTCTATCCCTTTTAAATTAGTCTAGTTAATGCATTTTTATCTCAGTGACACTTGTCCTCTCAGCCCACTGCCATGGCTACCTGAGCTGTCTAATGACTTTGAAAAACCTGCTGTCATCTCTGGATCATTTCACACGTTTAAAAGGACCATCTATCAATATGATGTTAAAAAAAACACATCAAACTCAAACCCATGGTGGTTCTGTCTGTGGAAAGGAAATGGTGATCTGCCCATCCAACGAGGATTAAAGTTACCTTGTTCCTTTCTGTTCTGGCTAGATCCTAAAAACCAGCTGTGACCATTGTGGATGCACTCAGAAATGTGCAAACCACAGCAGGGGCTTGTGCTGTACAGGCAAAGTGTTGCTCAGTTCTGTGCCTGGCACGTCCCTCTGTGGGCTGGGGGGAGCACTCACTTGGCACAGCTGCTGGGCTGGGGCACTGCTGAGCAAACCCCAGAGCTTCTGTCCCCTCGTGGTGGCACTCCAGACACCTGGAACCGTTGGTGCTGCCCGGCTCTTGCTGCAGGGGAGCCCAGGAACCACGAGGTGAGTGGCATGAGCTGCATTCCCAGGCTCTGCAGCACCTCATGCAGTTGGAGCCATGGTAGAAAAACAACCGAGGGAATTTTCTCTGAAAAGCTTTGAAATCAATATTCCAGTAAATCATCAGATTGTGGAGAATAAACAGGTTGTCCCAGGATGAAGCAATTAATTTGTTTTACTCTTTGACCTGCTAAAATGCAAAAATTGCTGTGGAATTTACTCTGTGTGACACGTTCAAGCAACAGAGCAGTCTCCATTAGTGCTAGTGTTTTTCTAATTACAGCTATAAATAAAAGCTAACCTCCATCCCGATTCAAAATGGATTCCATGGACTGCCAGGTGCATAGGTGATGCAATGCAGAGAGATGAATGCAGCAGCATTTGCATCATCATATTGACTTACAACTCGGGGGTTAATTATTGCATTCTTTTTCCAAGTACTGGGACAGCCATTTTTAGTCATTTCCAAAATGCTAAAAAGAAACTTGACAGCTTCTCATTAGATTAGAATAGACAAGATGCTTGAATCAACAGTGAAATTTTATGAGGGATGCTCGAGTATAAAAACAAGAGCTTTTCATTTTGATATTGTATACTTTATGCTATATTGATTTGGTTTTATTGATTTTTAATAAAAAAAGTGTAAGTGTTTCTCCAATGGTGTAAATTAATTGTTATTGTGCCACAGAAAACAGAAGAGTGCACCACAGTAATTAACATTTCCTGGCAAGGAAACTAAGAGAGCTTGCTGCAGAAATGGGCTTTAAAGCATATTTTGACACAGCACAAACATGAGCATATGCCTGAGAGGGGGGGAAGTGGCAGGCACGGTGATCGCTGCAAGGACTCAGAGCAGAGCAGAGCAGAGCCCACACAAGTCCCTGTGTTCCTGAGCTCAGCTGGGGCAGGACAGGCTCCCAGCCCTCCTCCCCTGCTCTTTGTGCAGCCGTCTGGAGGCAGTTGGGGATGGAAGGTGGAGTGCACCCCTCATGTGGCAGCTGTTTTGAGGCAACATGAACCTTTCTGATGCCTTCAGTCCTTGGCACCCACACATTCTCTTCTGTCACATCCAGGGTGTCCTCTGGAGGTGTCGGGGGCTTCTGGGCATTCTGGCACATGGAAAGGCCCTCAGGCTTGGCGGGAGCTGCTGGGCACTGGAATGGACTGAGCAGCTTGGTCCTGCCAAACAAGGCAAAATAAACACCACAGAGAGCAGGCATCTCCAGCATCAGCTGAAACCAGGAAGCTGAAGAAAAATACCTCTTCTCCTCCTCCAACTTTCAGAGGACTTGAACAAACTTAGTATAATGAAGTCAATACAGGTAATTCCTAAAAGATTACAGTTTAACTAAGAAGGAAAAAAAAATAAGCATCTTCTGTCTAAGTAATGAGTAAGGAAAGGGAGGTACAGATAGCTGAACAGATTAATTAGCAGCTGGGAGATGAACACTATTGTGTTAGCTACTGTAACTTAAACCGATTCAATCCCTTCTTTTGAGACCATCTACATTACACACTAATTATAAGCTATGTGCTACAAGACAGGAAGCTCTTCTTAAATAAATTAAAATACATCCAGTGACAGTGAGACATCCATTAATAAAAAAGAAAGCTCTCTATGCTTTTTGTCACACAACCAAGTTTTCTTCTTTAAAAGAAAATTTTGATCAAGTAAATAACATTTAATCTCAGTACAATGGGTCCAGATCAATATATCACCAAAATCCAGGAGCTGGCCTGTGTGTACCCTCAGACAGAATGTAAAAACTGCTGGTGAAGACTAACCCTAAAGCCAGAAGTAGCAGGGTGTGGAATATTTAAAGGCATATTTAAAGATAACTCAATCTGAGTGGAGAATCTCTGCAGAAAGGGAGAGCCCATAACCACCCACACTGCTGTAGTCACTAAAGTCTTCAGACTCAGCTGAGAGAACAGCTAAAGGCCACCTTCCAGCTCAGGAATCAGCATCCTTTGCCTTCTCAGGAAGGATCTCTTTACATCTCTTGTCCTAACCTCCAGTGTCAGGGATATTTGAACTGTTATTAACTCCCTGATTCCTAGTTCTCTGGTGAAGATCCTTTACCTAGGCAAAAGCTGAAAGACGTTGTGTAACTAAGCAGAAGATTTCTGTAACTGTATTTTCTTTTCAGTGGAAGTGATATAAAAGTGCAAATTGATAGTGCTTTATGTTTTGTTCAGAGGGACATGGGTAACATGGATAGGTAAACCTGATCTCTCACCTGCTTTCCCAAAAATGTAACTAAAGCTCAGGTTATTTCTGGATACTCCATCCCACTGCTGTCTTTCCCTCTTATGCAGATCTTCACATGAGGCTCCTGCTGTGGCATACAAATCAGACTCCAAAAGTGTCCAGATGTCACTTAGCCTTTGGCACATGTCATCCAAGAGGTACCAATCTTCTTGTGAGAGTCCCAGTGTGGTCCAGCTCTCTGGAGCAGAATTCAGTGCTGGGGTGCATTAGAGGCTCCTTTGTGAAGTTTCTATGAAACACGTTTCAGTGATTTTGGATGATTGAACTATTGTATCAAAATAAAAATCTCTGGCAAGGTAGCATCTTTCTATCTACTCTTCCTATTGTCAAATTGGTTTTTGCCTGTAAAGGGCAGTTATTGGTGCAACATATTCCCAAGTACTTCAGGCATCCTGCTTGTTGATTACAGATGGTGCCAAATCAAAGCGTCAGGTTCCCAAAACTTGGTATTTCAGCAAGATTTAGAAATAAAAGAACAGAAAACTTTATTCCATCATGGTAATAATTTATGAGATTAGTTATAATGCAAAATTTATTCTTCATGAGTACCATTTTCCACTCATTCAATTTTCCAGAAGTCCTGCTACTGCAAGAGTGACTCAGAAAGCTTTAGACCTGACCAGTACAGCCTATATGAGCAGATGGTACAAATTAAGGAAGTTGTGCTGTGTTACCTAGCTGAGAATCTGAAGTTCACATTTTTGTCTCTGGTTTTCATATAGCTGTATTTGATATCAGGAGCCCAAATCAGAGAAAATAGCAGCAAACCCATTACTGGTATGAGTGGAAGACTGAGATGGGCAGGACTGCCTCCAAACAGGCTCAATAGAAGTCACCTGTCACAAAAGTGCCAAAAAGTATTAACAAGCACAGGGGCAAGATGAGACCTATAAAGGAAGAGCAAAGCCATGGGTGGCTCTAACTCCACTTGGTAGAGCCCTGCATGATCAAAACTTGCTTTAAATTTTGGGAAATTATATATTCCAATGGGCTGGTACGAAATACATCTATACCATTAAGTGGATCGAGTAGTTATGCTGTTAGTCATGCTGATAAAGTTTTTTTACCCTTATGGTGATCTGTAGGAGAAAGAATGTTTGCCAGCAGAGGAGATAAGACAGTAAAACTGCTCTGCTCTTGTGCTGCTGTGATTCAGTGGTCAGGAGCTGTTTCCACTACTGAGAAGTTCAGGTCCGACAAAAATCCTCTGGCAGTCTCAGCTAGTGACTTCATGATAGCTTCAGACAAAGCCTTCTGCTTGAGATAGGGTATGAATCTGGTAAAGAAAAACATTCAGTCAGTATTCAATAGAAGTGCAAATTTAAAAGTCTCCCCCCACCAGACATATTTTAATGAATGCATAGTTACAGGGTGACTATGTTATCTCATAGTTTTCTTGTGTTATTAACTAGGAAGAGAGTTTAAAAAAAGTGTCCCCACAGAAATCTTATTCATATGTTATATTATATGTTCCAGCACGGGCACCACTTTAGTTTAATGGTATGTTGGATGATGGTACAAATTTATAGCCAAAGGTTTACATCACAGACAGCTGGAATGAATAACAATAAATTAATTTAAAGTGCTACAAAAGTGCTCCCCATAGTATGCAGTGCTTATGTGCTCAAGACTAATAATTTATAAATGCACGTCTTTTATAATACTGATCTAAAGTCCTGAAAGCAGCTAGTTAAAAAGCAGTCACATGACATAAATTATTTTTATTAATATTACAAAGGCATGATTAGGGTGGGCACCATGGTCATTAGCATTAGATAGCTTTCGTTTATGACCAAGCGCAATGAAGCAATGGCCAGGCACAGAAACGAGCTAAGCAATGGCAAACAACCATTGGGAGCCCTGGGGTCATTCCTGCTGCTCCTTCCTACCAGGGCACTTCCACGTGCTTTTTAGAAGTGAGTGGTCACCACAGCTATGGCTGCTACGTCTTCCTTCTGCTACTCCCTTGTGTTTGTCCCATTAGACACTCAGAAGGCCTGAAGAATAAAAGTTGTGCTACTGAGTGCAGCCAGAAGCAGGTGTGCACCTCTGCATGGCTTTCCTTCCATCCCCAACACTGAACAGCAATGGTGCAGAAGGCAGTGAGGGGCCAGAAGGTGCTCTAACCCCTGCCCTCGTTGCACCAGCAGTGCCAATTCCAACACTGAACAAATACTGAACTCTGGTACAAACTCCTGCTCAGATGGCATAGGCTACTTGAAAGCATTTTACTTGCTTTGGGATGACACGTTTTTGGTTCTGTGTCAGGGAATGAGAGAGGGGTCATGCCTCCAGGCAAACAAGTATTTGCAGTGAAGCATTGTGCAGACTAAGGAACAGGGCAGGCCAAAAGGTTCCCTTTTGGGCACAGGATTGTTTTTTTGCTGGAGTAACCCAATGTCTTTCTGCAGACTCCTGAAGTGAAAGAGTATATTCACTATTACTAGTGAGGGTAAAAGAGCAACCAGCTCAAATAACTTGGGTAATGTTGCATTTTTTCCTCAGTGCATCTCTCTGGGACGCCTCACTGCGGGGATGTCACTTGCCTTATTGTGACATCCTTACTTTCCCCAGGCAAACTGGGCTGCTTCTCCCTTCTCTTGGTGAAAATAATTTACTTCTTAAATGCAGAGTTATTAATCTGAGGTTATAGAAGGAGTCTTTCACATTGAAAGAAGGATCATGAATAATTCCTGTGTCTCTTCTTCTGGGCCACTGCCATATATTAGACTACATGTTTGAGTCTTGGCAGATTGAAAAAATATGCACCACAATCAACTTCATTCACTTTGGTGGCTCTTTAGCAAAGGAAGTGGAGTGAGACACAAAGTGGGCAGAAGTATCAGCATCTGGTCTCTCCCCTCCCTCTTTTTAAAGAAAAGAAAGATGTGCTGCACAGAACTTAAGCTTCTAAGTAACAATGCCCGATTAACTTATTTTAGCATCAAAAACCTTTGCAAATTCATACTCCTTCCGCTCTTCCTTTCTGGCTTTCTTTGAAAGTACTTTATAATGTAACACGTTCTTCCAGAGGTCAATGGGGACATATTTGCATTTTGATACACTTTAAATTTTTGCCTCCAGCACGCCACTCAAATGCACTGTGCTAATCAGAAGCCAGTAATGATCTCCTACACACTTCAAGCGGGTGGCTGGCCATAAAAAGCACCTCAAAATGCAAAATTCCTGAGAGAGCAATACACAGAAAAGAAAAATAAAAACAAAAAAGGGACGATGCTGGCAAAAGCAGTTTGGATTTGTAAACTGAGGGTTTTGCCTGAAATAAGCAGCTAATGTGTTTATGAGCACCACTGGAGTGATAAGGGGATTGGGGGGGGCTGCTGCCTCTGCCAGCTGCACTGATGGACTGCAGGTTTCCCTGAGCAGATCACTTGCATGTCAATACACACAGATGAGGCAAAAGCATTTCTGAAGGCTTTTTATGTCGTCAGTGATACCTCATGTTCTGAAAAATCCAAATCCAAGATTAGGCAGGATCTAGGAAAATGGGGCAGCCCCAAAGCATGGGTTTAATCTGTGTGGAGGTCTTTTATTTTTAGCCATAATGAGCGGTTTACACTCAAATTTGCCTGCCCAAAATGAGGGGGTGTGTGAAGCTGTATGGAAGAGAAAAAAACCCCAGAACTCAAGAGATTATTTATTAAAAATAATTTTTTTTAAAGCATGAATATCTTTGACAGACAGAATCACAAGAAAACCTGAGCACTTCCTCAGTAGCCATTGCATCAGGAGAAAAACTCCCGATAAGCAGATGTTGCTTAGGCAGCAATCAGACAGGCAGAGTGTGTGTGAGTGTGCGTGTGTGTGTGTGTGGAGGGGGAGAGGGATGGAGAGAGAGCCAGGCAGACAGGTATTAAGGCACTGTGCTGAATGTGTGTGTGGCTGCAAAGGATGGCAAACTGTGTGTGAGAAAATGACATATGAGCAAATCCAAGCTGCTCCACTGAGTATTTTATATGTATTTTAAAGAGAAGGCAGCAAGAAGGAGCCAGGGGAGAGAGACTGAAAAGACAAGGCAGGAATGACCAGGCAATTGCATGTCTGGGCTAACAGCAGCATAAGGCAAGAAATCCAGGCATCAGGTAAATCATTTAAAGCCATATTGATTCGTTTTGGAGGTGAGAAAAAGCAGATGCACTCAGCTACTATGGAATGGCTCTGACAGCAGCTACAGCTGCTTGATTTTACCTATTTTTTTTTAAACGAGTTTCATTCACAGAAAGCTGGCACAGTAAACCCAAAGCAGCCTGCACCCCTCACTGAGTCACCTCTTCCCCAGCACCGGAGCTGCCACCAAAGCCTGTCCCAGGCAGGCAGCTGAACCCTGAGGCAATGCCAGAATGGAGAGGGAGAAAGAGAGGGACAGAGGGAGGGCAGCAGATCAATGGCTGGAATTCAGCAGCTCTGGCCATTTGCAGTGAGCTGGGAGTGTTTGGAGGCAGAGCAGATTCAGAGCCCATCCATCCAGGACAGACAGCAGCTCTTCCCCGGGAACTCTGCCCAGCCCCTGTCCCCAGCAGCACACAAAGCAGGGCTGCAGGGGAGAGAGGGATCCAGTGCTGGGTGATCCTGCTCCTGGATGCTACAAAATATCTTCCCATGCCATGGGAAAACAAGTGGGTTTAGTGTTCTGTTGGAAATCCTATATTTTGGAGAAAGAAAGGGCAGGGGTTTCTTTGTGGAAATACTATCAGGTGTTGCCTGCACTGCTTCAGTAAAGCAAGCATGGTGCCAGGCTGGGCCTTTGCTCTTTAGATTTGTACTGATACCTTAATTCAGCTTGTTCTTCATCTGTTTATCCACTTACGTAATTATAGAATTCATACAGAGACACTGGGGCTGAGATCTTCAAAATACTGCACTTTTGGAAGCCAGACACCTGTGAAGGTCTGCCTTTTCCTCAGTCACAGAGTGAACCTGATCCTCAGCCAGGGTTTCTGAGTCTTCCTCAGATTCAGATTTTTCTCGTGCAATCAGATTATTCACTGTGAAGTGAGGTTTCAGACCTACAAAATTCAGTTCAAACTTCAAGCACAGTTATAGCATGCAGTTCAAAATTTTCATTTTCTGTTTAAAAGGAAACTGGACTCCACACCAGTGAGGGTAATGGATGTTCAGTAAAGTTTCCTTAAGACTAAAAATAGCACTGCTTTATTTAATCTGAAGTGAAATTTGGTATGGTGGTGTTATTTCTGGAATAAAAAATCTGGGTGCGCTTCTGAATGAAACCCCAATTGCTCTCATAGCACCTCAGATATTGTCCCATTCTTCCTGTTTTCTACTCCAGGAACCTCAAGTGAAGCAGGTAGGGATGTGTGTGTATGTGTGTGCTCACTGGCTTGGTCTTTCACAAACATCTACTGAGCATCTTATTTGTGTGAACTGTGAGTTTGGCATAAAGAAGGTCAGAAAATTTCAATCAGGACAGTTTTCCTAAAGAAAACAGCTTTCAGATAGATGGAACGCTTTGTAACAATATAAAATTCCATTTTTCCATAGAAAATGGGTATTCTGGTCAAAATTTAATAGTCACTTCACTGAATGTGCATGAAAAAATAAGCAAACGTTGTCCTAATTGGCACTAATTCACATTTTTTATTGGCTACACTGCGGAGTGTAAATCCAGAATAACTTCCTGAGCCTCATTCAAGTTCTTTTGACTTATCCTGTTGCAAATAAGTTTGAAATCTTAGTCTGGTTCTTGTGATGAATATCTTTACCTTCTAGGTATATACATTCAGACAAAAAAGGTAACAAAACCGCCAGTGCAATTCAAACCAAGAGGCTTAATGGATCCTGCATCAGGCTGTTGTGAAGAGTTAGAATCCCTGTGGATTTGGTTTCAGTACCACTGGTTAGAGCACGTCAAAACGCATAAATTTATAATTAAAAGTAAAAACATACAGCCAGGTATTTAAAATAATTTACAACTATATTTTTATCAGCTATAATTTGAAAATGATCAATGTTACACAAAACACAGGCTCAATTTTAAAGGTTAGGTACATCTTCCAGTAAATTAAACATACCTAAAATATCTTTAGATCTGATGATTGAGTAGTTTAACAGTGTCTTAGCAATTCTGAAACATCTTAATAAATATTTAGATTTATTTGTAGACCAATGTATTTTCTTCTCCAATTGCTAAAAACATTGATCCTTTGCTTTAGATAAAGAAACAAAAATTACCACAAGATAGGGTGAGTGTTTTGTCTTCAGAAAATCACAGACCATTTCCACAGCAGCCAAACACAGGGTACAAAGTCTTTGTATTACTGGAAGTATTTCAGGATCTGGATTCTGACTCCATGGTATTTCCCTGCATGGATGCAAGAGGAGAAGTTAACTATTAATATGCAAATGCTACTTTTTATTTTTAATTTGTCCGGTTTGCAGCAGGCCAGATCACTTTATCTAAAATTATTAATTAAAATGATCATGAGTGCTGTGCAGCTTTAGTGTGACAGGGGTATCACCTTGAGCAGGATCTCTTTTAATTGGCTTTTAATGCTTTTCCAAAGGGGGCCAATTTTCTAACTCTGATAAATTACTAAGTTGGGGTAATTCTGTTTTCTGAGGCAAACATATAAAGTGAAGAAAACAAGATGAGGGCAAAGTCATCCCTAGAGTAAACTCACTGACTTCAGTGGTATTACACTAGAAATACTTGCAGATTGGGGTTTCTTATGCAAAAACTGACATGAGTTGTGCCTAATAAAAAAGTACCTTAAATCACGCCTTGGGCAGAATAGCTCAGTTAATCCCAAAATGTTGTTGCAAGAAAATCCCTTCCTTTCCACAGTTTTCTGAGGGAGTTATAAGGCATGTTACATCGCCAAGCTTTCCCAAGGAGTTTGAATAATTTATTTTCTTGATTCAGATCAGCCTACTATTTTTGTGAAGCATCTCATTGGTTAATTTTCATCTCTTTCCCCCTCCCGGCCACAAACCAAATAGATTTACAAGGTTACTTACTGCAAAACATCACAGCTTTTCACTCTTGCATATATTACAGAAAATGCCAATTCTGCTTCCTTGTCTGTAAGCCCCTAAAATAATCTGGGCCCCCTTTAAATTCTGCTTATATGAAGTCAGGAAACATTTTCCTAGAGTTAGCACTAAGTCACACAGTTGCCCAGAAATTCTTTTTAAAAATTTCAATATATAATAAAACCAAAAGAAACCGAAGTGAAAATGGCATGTGTAATGAAACATTGGCACTCAGTCAGAAGTTAGGTGCTGAGTTTTACTTTCACTTTCCTGCCTTACCCTTTCTAAAATACTATGAGAGAAAATAAACACTGAGATGACAATACTGAAATAAATCCCAAAACATTGCAGAAAAATATCTGCTCTGATTTTTTTCCTCTGTAATTGACATATACAATGGTAAATCTTTTTGAAAAAATAATGTTTACAGGCATAAAGGATTCTGTCAAATAATTTTCATACAGCTTTCCAAAGCAACGCTGCTGTGAAAAGAAAAATTACATTATCCTTCCCAATGTGTCCGTGTGGTGTGACCAAGCCCATTGGTGACTAACAAATAGTTTCAGGTTTGCCCCAGTGCTGAGTGATTTCTTTCTTTCCTACTGATTGCTTTCATTTCTGAAGATGGCAGCTTTCACATGACCAGATACCCCATCTCCCTTCACAGCACTTCCACGTGCAGACCAGCAGCCCCAAAAGTCCGCTCTGCTTCAGGTGATGTGCTAGGCATCAGACCCACTTGCAGTGCTGGCAGTCTGAAATATTGCTGAGTAGGAGCAGCAGGAGCTGGATCTTAATGATTTACCCCCTCCCAGTCATTTGGGTTCATTGATTTCTCTAATTAAATATGCATTCCACTTCACCATTATTCCAAATGATCACATTTAATCTCAACTACAGAGATATGAGGGCCTTTGCTTACAAACTGCTTTTGCAAGCCCTGCTGTTCTATAGGGGCTCTTGGATGCCTCCAGGTATTTGTCCAGTGCTGTTTGGCTCCATTCTCCTTTCCTCATCAAACTGTTTTTCCCTATGTATTCAAGCCTCTCTTCCTTTCAGCTGAGCCTTCCAGCTTTGCTTTAGAGGGCTGGAGCTGCAGTTCAGTCTGACAGCCATGTATGTAAAGCTGATTTATTTGGCTGCCGTGGCACTGCGCCAGGGAAGAGGCTGTCTGAATGCTGAAGCTGTTAGGAAACTAATTGCATGATGGACTGCAGTTACAGGAGAGTCTTCACTGTTTGCTTCATCTAATCACATTTGCTACCAAGGATTTTTCTTGTTTGCCCCTTTTCCATTGTTTGATTTGGAAGAATACGAGGTTTATGCCAGGGATGGGCTTGGCTGATTGGTTCCCAAGCCTGTCTTGTCTGTCCCTGCATTTGTTAAGGAGACTCAAATACTGCCACTGCTGTGAGTGTTCCCTGGCTTTCTCATCTCGGACTGGGAGGCTTTGAACTTGCCAAACTCTAAGTTCAGCACTCCTGTTTGTTCTTCTTGTGCTGATGAAGTCACTAATCTCTAAATGAAGGGCAGGGAGCTGTTTGGGTTAGCAATTTCATCATCTTCAACAGAGAAAACAGAAAGCCTTGCAATACAGGTAGGTTAACAAGAAAAGGCCTTCCCTCTGCCTTGCTTTTAAATGTCTTTCTGAACAGTGAGTCTGAACTGTAACCTTGGGTTGCAAAATACCAGCCTAATGAAAGGGCAAAATCACAGATGAACTCGGCACCACCAGATCACCTTTATATGGGCCATGCTCCATTTCTTTGCCAGTAAACACACCTTGTTAGGCATTCATCTGACAGAAAAGCAGCCCTCCTGCTGCTTGTCTTTACTGTTTCTGCCCAGATAAGGGTTGTTGGTAAATGGTGGACCTAATGATAAGTTAAAAGATTCCCATCATCAAACAACAGCTCCCTCGGAGCCAGTGCCAACCATTCTTCCCCAGTAGATAGTTTGTCACTCTGCTTGCATGGCAGCATTCATGTTGGTGGTCACATTTTTAATTTGAGAGGTTTATGCTCATCTTCCTTATAGGTACCATTGACTCATGCCAAACTAGAGAAACTTGAGGTGAGAACTCTGAGTTTCTCCCGATTCCACCACAAAGCTTTCTGCGCAGCCACTACCTGCCTCCTGGGAGATGTGTGCTGAAGCCTGAGCCCAGAGCACACACTGGCACAGGGGAATGGTTGCAAAGCCTATATGGATATTTTGCAGACCCCTTATATGAAATATTTTTATAACCCAGCCTTATTTTAGTCACTTTTGGGTGACCTTTACCTGTTACATGTTTCAAATTGGATGAATATTACTCAGCTTTTCATTCTTAGCTGGTGTTACTCATCTTTTTCTTTGCATAAAACAGAAACACTATGCTGGTGTTTTCTTTTTGAGGTCAAGGGAAAGTCTCCCATCAACTTCACTGAGCAGTGAACCAGACCTGCTAAATTTCAATTGCCAGGGCTATTTCCTCCCCTCCTTCATGGTCTCAAAGACCAAAGGCATATTGGAAGGTGTGTGCTTGCAGCAGTCTCCCTGAGCTCTAGGGTGCTCCCTCTCAAAGCCGAGAACTTCAAATGGAGCCTGCACGCAGCAGTAGCAGCCAGCAAGCAAAGGGAAATGACAGCTGGAGCTCAATGCTAAAAGTCAGTCTGACAGCTTTGTTACATCCTCCCAAAGAATTCAGAGAGAAACTTTTGTCAGCTGAAATCTTATTTACAACCCCTGGTGTTCTTTCTGTGAGGACAGAATAATTTTTAAAGCAAGATTGGCTACAGCTTCTCCATCTCCTAAGGTAGCCACGGGTAAGAGCTCTGCAACTTAAGCTATCTCAGGATGTTGCAAATTTCTATCCAGTTCCCTCATTCATGAATTTCAGCCCAAGCTTGAGGAAGTTCAGCCAATACATCATCTTAGATCTTCCCCATTGAGTTCCTCAGTGGGAAGCTGCAAACCTTGCCAAGCCCCAGGCAGTCACCCTTCCTTTGCAGGGCTACACTTCTCAGCAATCAGGGGCAGGAATACTCGGACAGCAGAAACATTCACAACCCCAGATACCATTGCAGAAGTTTTCAGAACTTGGGCTTCTGAGAAGGAAAGGTTTGAGGAGCTGGGTTTCTGGGAAAAGTGAAAAAGATGAAATAATTAAAACAGGATGATATAGAAATGAAAAGTGAAAAAAAGGAATAATTAAAACCGGATAAGTAGAGGCTTACTTTGATAGACCCAAACATAAATTTTGGATGAGAAACAGTCTGTTTGTCCGTGTGATACAGCACATCAATAAGCCAGGACTGCTCTGTGATACTCTGTACAAACTAGACCTTATTTGTCTCCCCTTGCCCTAGCCATGAATTTTTTAACTCAAAGAGAGGCTGCAGATGTGATAAGCAGGAAGCATTCAAGAAAAAGCTAGATCAGGATGAAACATATATGCTGCCTGGTCAGATGATGGTAATAGTAGATGTGGAGCCTAAGGACATTCAGAGCATTGTAGAAACACTGCAGAAAAGATCCAGTGGCCATGCCACTGCACTGGTAGCAGCTTTGAAGAGATCAGATCAGTGCAGTAGATTTCTTCTATGCAGCAACTACCAACAGTACAAAATGCACAGATGTTCAGAAACCCATTTTCTATCAGTTTTTTTGTGCATCCCCCTCTAAGCCCTCGCATAGTTTGAACTGCACATCCTCCTCACATACCACACTCCCCCAAAAGATTAGCAGTGCTTATCTTGTGTGTGCTGGGGAGCATGCGCCAGCACTCCTGGCCAGGGAGTTCTTGGCCAGCCCCCAGTCATTTTTCTGGGTCCTCCTTAAAAGCAATTAGCAGCTTCCCCCTTTAACTTCAGAGGGTGAATTCAATCATAGAATAACTTTCCTACAGTCAGTACAATTAGCAGGAATGCGTTTGACCCCGGCTTCACCTTTTCTGAAATGCAGTTCCTGGTACAAAGTGTTGCAGGGCTCTTGAGAGTGACATGTTATGAGTAACTGGATGTCAGGATCATTGTGTGAAAACAAACAAATCCCCAAATAACTGGAAAGTCCTGAACCAGAAACTGGCATAACAGATGTAGAAGTAATTCCTATCTTCACATGGTCCTTCTCCTTTCTCATAACACAAAACCTGTGCAGTGCACCACAGCCCTCACCCCAAACATGTTCCATTTAGGAAAGCACAGCCAAAGTTGGGGGTTACTGGCTGCTGCATTGTGGAAACGTAAATATCTACTTTCACAGAGACAATGTCTAAAACATTTTTCAGTGCCATGAAGAAAGAGAAAACCTTTTGTTTCATACACATTTTTCTTATGCAGCTTGATATTTAATTTTTTTTTTTTCCTAAGGAAACAACAACAATCTGCCTAGGCTTACTCTGCTCCTCTATTCACGTGTAGAAAAGAACCATCTGTCTTAGAGCTAGGAGGCTGCGATTCCTAAATCAGAAGGGAAGTCCTGGACACCCAACAGGCCAGCAGTGCTGGCATGTGGCACCCAGTCTCAGCTGTGGTGTACTCTGGGAACAATATTCTTGTTTCTTGAGAAATACCACACACACTGCCCTGCCCTTCTGTGATATATGTATAGTGACACATGGTCTAATCTTTTTCCTTGAACATCATTTGCACAGTAATCCTTTTCCTTCTGTGACTAAACAACAAAATTCCCTTTCCTCCACTGTCACAGAACAATCCCTTACTTCTAGCAGCATGGAGGCAGAAATCCTTTATCTTTGTGCCAAACACAAAATGATCATCTCTCCAATATGTTTGACAATGCAGCCCTTATGTTAATTCTATGAAGAACACGTCACAGTCCTTTTATTCCCAATTTATCCAAACACAACCTTCATCTTACCATTGAGAAGTATGCAATACAGTAGTGAAAAATGCAAGGTGTACTGCCCAAATTTTTTAGATCTGTTTTAAAAAACTTCAGCTTTTTCAGATGTTTTAAGAGAGACAAAAACAGGTATATGGATATTCTAATATCCTTGGCCTTGCTTTTTTTTTTTTTTTTTCCTTTTTCTCTCCTCTTTTCAATGACATGATAAAAAATTATCATGGGGAGAGGAACAGGAGGAAGACAGAAATTTGGTTGTGACTCAGAACTTGAATCCAAATGTAGCCTTTTAAAATTCTCTGGATTGGGTAGTTTACGCGTGGAAGATTTTTTTTAAAACATTAAAAATTGTTTTGGCTTAACATACACATTCCCACCCCAGTTGCATCAGACCAGATACCAAAGCAAATCAGAGTGAGGAGGAAAGAGCAAGACTGCCAGTGTCATCAAATGAACAAGTAATTCAGCCTGCATTTCTCTGAGCCTATCCAAGCTCAAACCGACACCTGTTTAACCAGAACTGAACAGGAAAGCCCTACTCATCCCCTGGGAAGCTGTAGCAAGACAGGAGTCTGACAGGGGTTGGGAATCAGCCCCCTAATTTGATATCCCCTGTGCACAGCAGCATTGCATTTAGTGATGATTTGGGCTTAAGGTGACCCTGGTTTCTTCTTTGGGATGCCTATTCCCACCCTGCTGCTCACCATGCTTTCAAAAAAGGGCTCCATTAAATAAAAGCTAAGTGTGACCTTTTGCAGAGCCCCTAATTTACACCCTTTGATTCTGTCTGGGTTTTGCCTGCTCTTGGAGTGCCATATGTCTGCCAGGATTGGTTTGGCACTGCATCTTTGGTTACTGCACACTTCCTTGTAACAGGACTGAGTGCTACCTCTAGGTGTTCCTGTGTTTGTGACTTGCTTTGACATCCCGTGTGGTTGGTGCACTTGAGGCACCAAAATCTCATTTGAGGCAGGAGATTTCCCGGGTTTGCTCCCATAACAGTCTCAGTCGGTGCCTTTAGCTCCTGACTGGTGCAGCCACAGGGGCTGCTGAATGAAATTCAGGGTGGAAAACCACCACTGCATTTCCTGAACAAAGATAATAATTATGGTAATAATATTGCTTTAGCACATTTCTTGCCTGTGTTTATGAACAAACGGTGTGAGCCAAGGAGAACAGCAGCTTCTTCCCTTCAAATTAAGTTGTGCTTTGGAATAGCAAGGTAGATATGATGAGACTTTTTGTTTGCTGTGTTTTTGTCTGCATCTTTTCAGTGGTGCATTACACATTCACCACAATTCTTCACCTCTGCTGTCACTTTTATGGCAGTGTTTTTCTTTTCCTCCTCTTCAGTCATGGGCATGCTAATCTTTTGTGTCACAAGCAGCACAACCCCTCTTTTATATGGGCCTTCTCCTGCCTGTGCACAGTCCTGAATTACACCGTTAAAAGAAAAAAATAATTTCACCTACAAAATGTAAAACAATGTAGTTTTTGCCATTGTAATTTTTATTTCCATTATCACTAAATCCAGCCTGGATTGAATAATTAAGCAGCTATTTGTGTCATTGGTTTCAATGCTGAATGTAACCCATTAACCCCACAGGAGCAAGGTCCTTGAATTCTGAATAATTCTGGGACTAAGCTGTGATGAATCAGGACTGAGATAGGAACCATGCATCTTTAAAAAAATCTGGAGCCTGTTCTTGACACTCGATGTTTTTTATGTGTTGAAAGCAGTTTCTGCTCTTCCTTTTTTGTTTGCCTTCCCTCATTCAGCTGTCTGTCATGGGAAATCCAGAAAACCTCTACTTAGAAAAAGTGTTTGTTACTGTTCAGTCTATTATTTTCTTTTTTTCCCCCTCTGAAATATTTGTATGTAAAGAGCACTTTACCATTCTTTGAGGCTCATCTGTTCATATTGCTTATTCTGTGCTTGGAATTGTCATAAATCTCACTCTGGTCTCATTTTTTCCTTCAGACAGAGCCTTATTAGCTGTAACTAGTCTTGGACGTGCTGATACAGCATGGTTGGGTGAGCACAATCAGTAGCAATATTCCTGGCACAAGTATGAGTGTGCTGGCCTGTCTTTATCTAGCAGGCTGTGGGGCCAAACTGGTCTGTAAACTAAAGGCGGGCAGTTCTCTCCTAATACATCAGCTGCTGCTGGAAACAAGGGAGGGAATGTTTTCTACATAACACCATCCATTTTAAGATCTCTTCCATAACAGGTACTGGGGAGGCAGAACGACAGCTCAACCCATAGATGCACAGCTCTGTAAAGTAATAAAAAGAAAAGAGCTATGCTGGAAGAGATGCACAAAGATCATCAAAGTCCATTTCCTGGCCTTGGACAGCACCATCCCCAAGAATCACCCCAAGTGTCTGGGAACATTGCCCAAATGCTTCTTGAGCTCTGCCAGGCTGGTGCTGTGACCACTTCCCTGGGGAGCTGTTCCAGAGCCCAACCACCCTCTGGGTGAAGAACCATTTCCTGATATCCAATCTAAACCTCCCCTGACTCAGCTTCAGGCCACTCCCTCAGTCCTGTCACTGTCACCCCAGAGCAGAGATCAGTGCCTGTCCCTCCTCTGCCCCTCTCCAGGAAATTGGAACTGCAGTGAGGTCTCCCCTCTGTCTCCTCCAGGCTGAACAGAACAAGTGACCTCACAGCTGCTCCTCATTTGATTTCCTCTCAAATCCTTCACCAACCTCGTTGCTCTCCTTTGGACTCTCTCTGACAGCTCAGTGTCTTTTTTGTGTTGTGGTACCCAAAACTGCCCCCAGCACTCAAGATGAGGCTGCCCCAGCTCCGAGCAGAGTGGGACAATCCCCTCACTGTCCCTGATGCCCCCCAGGACTTGGGTTGCCCACCTGGCTGCCAGGGCACTGCTGGCTCATATCCAACTTGGCATTGGCCAGGGCCCCCAGGTCTCCTTCCTCAGGGCTTCTCTCCAGCCTCTCATGTCTGTACACACATCCAGGACTGCCCTGTCCCAGGTATGGAATCCAGCATTTGTCTGCTGCATAAAAGCAGCCATACAACTATTTTGCTCCCTAATTTCTATGTCAGCACCAACCACTTCTAACTGGACTGTCCTTGTCTGAGAGATGACCAGCTCTGATTTAAAGACTCTGACTGATGGTGAACTTTCCCACATTTGTGATCAATTGCAAAGTTTAGGTAATTGACTGCTTGCTGTTCTCATGGCTACAAAACATTTATCAGCCCTGTGTGCTGGCATAAAGCTCCTGTATAGTCAGCAATGTGAAAAGGGCTCCTAGCCTGGGTAAGGTGGTAAGAGCAAGCCTTGTGCTGGGCTTGTTGATTCAGGAGGTTCCGAGGAAGGGCTCAGCCTGGGATTGCTGCTGGTTAGCACTCACACCACCACTTTCTCTGGTGCTCTGCAGTGTTGGAAACTTTTTTCTTACTGATTCAGCTCCCCTTTCTCTGTTTGAGACCACAAACTACTCCTCAGATTTAAAACTGCTTACCTACTCTGGTTGGACAGAAGATGAAAAGAAATAAAAAGAAAATAAGAATGAATTAGGTGTAACATCCCTTTCTTTCAGTGCTAGCCATGTCTCAAGACAGACTACCAAAGGGCTAAATTCTGAACTGAGAGGACACAGAACTTCAAGTATATAGATATTCCTTCTGTACTCTAAGAAAGCCTGTACAAACTGAGAAAAATAGGTATAGGGCTAGAAGAAAATGTTATGAGAAAATTCCTGAGTATATTCAGATATCTCAAAATATATCCTCAGTCCAAATACCAGATTGAATAAAAAAAACAACTAGATATAATCCATTAGCATTAGTAATGCTGTGTAAGTTGGGAGTGATCACCATCATTTAATGATTGGTTGTGAGACATATTCCAGAATACAGTACATTAGTAGTGAGCTTTGGTTTTATCACAGGACACTGCTAGGGACAAAATACCAGAGAGGGGCAAAGGACAAAAATGAAACCACTGCTTTTGAGGTAACAAAGAATCCTACATTTTCTTATAGTAAATTAACACTTTGCAGAACAACATAGAACCAGAGCCTGATGATGGATGCAGGATTGAGGGCTGACTAAAGAAATGTGTGAGCATTTGCAGGGGAGGGGTCTTGTTTCTTGGAGAAAATCTAAAATTATAGCAATACAGAGATAAGTTGTCTATGATACCTGACATGAAATAGATGAGTGTGCTGGTGAAATCTGGTAGTGAGGATTAGACATCTTTGCAATATCCAGAAGTATCCTTTTCCCTTTGTCTTCCTCTCTCTTCTTCATTATCTCATTTTTCCTCCCTGAACAAGAAACAATAATTTAATTCTGATTAATATACAAACTGTGCCCTATAACTGAGACGGTTAACTTATGATGAAATACTTTATGAGTCACAGCTTTGACTTAACTGAATGGCTTCTGTGGAGCTTTAGCTTTGCTTTATGGACTCTGAGAACATAAGGCCTCACCATTTAAGCAGGACCTGTAGCTGGTGCTGGAGATTGAAGGAGCTGAAGTCGGGCAGTGACCTGTGAAGGACCCATTGTCTTGGCAAAACTGCACTGGTGAGAAACCTAGAGGAAAACACAACCACAGCAGAAACCAGCTTGCACCTCTGTGAGCTGCCTCCAGCTCCTCACAAACAAGAGCTGTAACCTCATTGCCAGAGAATGAAAGAGCCCTAAGAGAGACCTGTTGTTTTACTCGTGCAGGAAACCTCATTCCCACTTTCTCCACAGACAGAGCAGGAGTGGAGAAGGTCTGATGCTAACAAGCCCTGTCCCCAGTAACTAACAAGTAACTAACAAGCCCTCCCTACTTGTTAGGGAGGCTTTCAGGGGACTTCAGGCACCCTTGTTGGATGAATAACTGAATCAAAACACTACAGAAATAAACTGCTGGTGTGCCAAACCCAGGCTGCTAATAGTCAATGGCTGAGAAGACCAAACTTTGTGTACCTGCACATGGCTTGCCTGGGTCACTCTTGGTGGCCTGTGTGCTTGGGATGAGCCCCTGCTGTCTTTTGCCATGTTAACAGCTCCTTCCCTGAGGCTGTGGGAGCCCATGCTGCTCTCTGAGAAGGACGTGGCCTCAGCCTTGGGCCATGAAATCAGCTGTCACACTGCCACCTCTGCTGCTGCCACTGCCATCATGGCCAAGGATGTGGTGTCAGGATGTGTTTCACGAGGCAGGGATGTCTCTGAAGCCACTCTGGATTGATAGGCAGTAAGCTGTGCCTTCCCATACAGAAATGCCACATGTTTCTGAAGGGTTGGACACTTCTTCTGACATCCTTGGTGTTGTATACGACCTGCCACATTGACAGGTTCTTATCTAGCCAGTAGATTTGTGTTTCTCAAGGAGAGAATTACAGCCTGGGGAGGCACTCTGTGGGCTCAGTGGGTAGAGGAGACAGCAAACAGAAGAGGGCTGTGGTGCTGGAGAAGAACATGGCACAGTTGCATGGGTCAGCCTGGTATCAGAGTATTAGAGAATAAATTGCACTACCCCCAACCTTAAGGACTGCAGATAATGCGCAGCAATGAAGTTTTATCTGTTCTCAAGTACATATTTTTTTTTATGCAGCTAAAGCTATGTCACAGATGTTCTTCACTAGAATAGATTTTGCCTTTGCTAATCCTGTATTAATCTGCTGGTTGAGCTCTGGCTGCGTGATTAGCACCGGGCTCCTTGCAGAGAGCAGCCCCTGGTCACCGAGGGCACGGCTCTGCCCGTCCCTAGCTCAGCTGCAGCCGGGGTTCGGGTTTGCTGTGCCGGGAGCACCCCGTTCCCACTCCCTGCGCCGTGCTCTGCCAGGAGAGGGAGCCAGGACTCTGGCATTCAGGGGCCTTTGATGTTTCCTGATCATAAACCATGAAGGTGTTTCAGCTGCCCAACGCTTTGCTGTGTGCCTGGGTGCACCTTCAGTGGCTCCACCTTCTGTGGAGGCCACCTACTGCTGAGGGGTTTGGTTCCTGCCACAACTCAGAGGACTCTGATGCTCTGAACTGTATTTTGAGGCTCTCAGCCTCATTTTTTGACAGCTTCACTAGGTGAACTCCAATGAGAGTGAAAACGAAGTGAAACCTACAGATTCTGGGATCATGCAGTAGGTTCAAAGCCACTGCTGGAGTGGAGAAGGCAACCAATGGGTGCAGAGCAAGGCAAGCAATGGCTGGGAAGAGGGAAAATTTTTGGTTAAGGCTACCATGTGGCAAACAGATGTTGGACAACATTTCTTTTAACCTAAAAGCACATCAGCCTTCTTCCCCCTGCAGTATATGTGTTTCATTTTGAACAAGTAACTGGCAGCTGGAGAAAGTTATTAGAAAATGCTCCGTCTATATTCCAGCACTTGCAACAGCAGCAAAATCAACTATTTCCTATTCTGCCCAAGCTTTCTGTCTCCTTTCTTAGATATTGTTGGCCTCAAGTCAAGTTTAGCTTAAGTTATGTATCAGAAAGGGAATAAGTGGAGCTCCAACCCTGTTTAAGTGTAGAAAAGGGAGTTAAAACAAAGCTGGCAGAGATACTGACACAACTATTATCTAGGTTGTGGATGTGGCTGAGCCTGCTGGTAAGAAAACAGGAAATAAGTGAGAAAACAACTCTTAAAAATGTGAAAACCAGCCAATTCTACAGGGCTCCACTCTGTGTTCAAAAGTCTGTAAGTACTGATAAAAGAGCACGTGTGATGTGAAAGTGCTGTGTCATTATCACCGGCCCTTTCAGTCTTATTATCATTTCAGTTTTCTCTGAGTGATGAAGTCTGGCAAGGGACGAGCATGCTGGTGAAATCTGGTAGTGTTTCCTACCTGATATGAAAGTATGAACAGAGTAATTTGCTTGTGACAATTTTGGAGGTTAGAAGAAGAGCTTCTCAGACAGAGCTGGGCTGTTAGCCAGGAAAGGGCCAAGCTAGAGAAAATATTGTTGAGTAAAGCACGGTGTAAGCAGACAGTGGAAATAGTAAATAGTCAGGGAGGCTCCTTCCTAAGAAATGTGCTTTATTGGCTCTGTATGAGTCAGAAAACCCCCGTGATCTGTTGCCCTCACTGCAGATTACCCTTTGGTCCAAGGGGTGGGCTTTGGCTGCTGCTGGCTGAGAAGCACCAGCAGGCCCTGCAGAGCACTGGAAAGAAGCTGCTCCCAGAAATGTGGCCAGTGGCCATCAGGGTGCAGGAGATGTTGGTAGCCAGGCCCCCAAGTTTATGGCTCTTTGCATTTCTGTCTCCACAAAGGGCTCTAACTAATAAGGATGAGTGGTGTGGAGTACTGCATGCAAGAGCTGTGGTTGTGACTTCCTATCTCTGTACCAGCCAACAAGTTATTATAAAAATAAATACCTCAGTGGCAGCAGCAGCATCCCCAAGGGCCTATTTATTTCCACTGGCGTGAACTAATTCCTGCAGAGGAGCTCAAGCCAAATCCTGCAGAGACCAGCGGGAATCTCTCCAGGCTCTTGCAAAGGCAGTTTGCACACTGGAGAAAATGTTGGTGCTTGGTCATATTTATTGCTATGTCAGTTAAAACATGTTGTCAGTTAACACCTTCCCTAACACAACATATATTTTCTAAAGCTGAAGGAAAGTGAGCTTTTTTACCTCCTTTTATTCTGCAGGTAGTTATTCTGATTTATTTCTGAAATTGCACAACACACTAAATGCTGGTTCATGACGTGGCCGGGGATCAATTATTACCTTTTCATGTGCAAACAGATCTTAAGGCAGCTATCAATCTCTTATAGTCCTATCTACAGAAGATATGCTCAATTTCAGAAAACTGAAAACATATAAGAGAAGGTAAGGCAGGGTGACATTTGCTTTCCTTGGCTTGCTCTCTAGATGTTTGATGGGTGAGTTTATTATCCATGGGAACAATGAACAAGCCAATATACCCTTTTCAAGGTTTACAGGTGCCTTAATGTAACTTGCTCATTTAATTTGGATCTATATAGCTCATGAGAAGGGCAGAAGATTTTCATTTTCAAGGCCTTATTTAGCCATAAAATGTGTATCCCGTTAGCTAAGAGCAGATCTATGAATTTCATTTTATTTGGTGACAGGAGAAATAGCGATGTATGTATCACCCTCTCAGAAACTGCTATTAAAAGGTGCATGTTTCATGAAGAAACAGTGCATTCCATGTCATAACATCTTTCATGAAATAAAATTCGGGGCATTTGGAGCATGAATATTTGAAAAGTATCAGTTCGCTCTTATTTTAAGCGTGCGGGGAAAATACAAGCCCCTTTTGTGCTGGAGCTGGTCACCTGAAAAATTAGGATGGATTTTGCTGGCTCCAACAAAGTCAGTAGGAGATTTTCTATGGCCTCAATGGGGCCAAAAATTCTCCTAGATTTCATACTACTATAGATATTGTACAATTTAGCCACCAAGGTCATTAAAATGCTATAATCCCTTGTGTGATACATGATGGGGTAAAAGCACTTACAAAGGTATTGCTTTCTAAACTGGTGTAATTATAGTAGTAATTCCCAAAGAAGTATTGCAAATGCATTTCCAGTTCCAGTTCCTCAATTTTTTTTGTCAGTGTTCATTACAGTAGTGATATGCTTGTGTCTAAATCTTGTTGATGTCCTTCCAGAGGGCACTAAAAGCCCTAAAAGTAAGTAAAGAAAAATTTAGTTGGTGATTCTGACTGGCTGCTGAATTGCTGCCTTTTGAGCCCTGTCCCTCAGCTCATAATCTATAGTGTTTGCTCTTATACATAGACTACTCACTCTTTGTTTATATTCATCCACTTACAGTTTGTCTAACTTAAAGAGAATTAGGGGAAAAAAAAAAAGCCCTCACCACACCAGACATGGATGCTTTGGGGCTAACAAGCCTGAGACTGCAGTCAGCACTGAGCTGCATTTTCAGTCCCTGGGAAGTTTGCAGCTGGGCAGAGCTGCCCTGTGGGGCAGTGGGGGCTGCTTTTGGTCAAGCTCTGGTGACAGTGATTGGGGCTAGGGCACCAAATCTCAGAGCTGAGCTCTACCCCTCCTGGCAGTGCAGAGAGCAGGGAGCTTCTCAAGGTGCCAAAGAAATATTGAGTTGTAAGCCCTCCATTTCCAGTTTTAAGAAAGGAATGGACATACAGGTCTCTGAATTATGGCAAAAAAGGATTCAAACTGAGATAAACATGAGTCTCACAAGGGGTGAGAAAAGGGCTTGACTATTTCCTGATGGTAATCTTCTCCACAGTGATGAAAATCAGCTAGAGGTAAATAAAATTAAATGTTGTCTCTATGAGAAATAAGAAACCTGATCGTAGGACCCATTTATTTTTAACCTTTCAGTATTCCTCAGCATCTGGAGATGAGGCACAGAGGTGTTGGAGGTATTTTGTTTTCCCCAGGGCTTGAAATTAGCCTCATGTGCTCTGTATGGGTGATACACAAACTTCCATCTGCTCTGAAGATGTCTAGATGGGCATTTCTCTTTGCTTCATAAAGCCACCTCCTTTCTGCTGCTTAACTGAGCTCTCAGATGTTATTTGAACAAAGAAGTGCTGTTCTTTATGAAGAAAACCAGGAATGACCCAGGGTATTTATTCTTTTCTTTTGAGTGTGCCAGTCCTTTGACTAATGCTGACAGGATTTCTGTTCCTGTTGTGTTGCTAGCTTCTTCACAGGTGCCACCAAATAAATACACCAGTTTGGAAGATAATTTCTTACAACTGCCTGGCAAATTGCAGTGATGCTGTCAACTCATTCCTCACACGCTTTTATCAGACAGATACCAGACTAAAGACAAAATGAACAATACCTACTTTGATCAGATACAAGATTAAACATCAAATGAACAATACTTACTAGGCCTAGATTTGAAATGGTCACTGGGTTCACTGTGGTTTTACATCTCCTCGTTAGCACCTGGTAGTATCCAATCACCAACAGAAAACATTTCAACAAGGAAGTTTGTGTCTTCTAAGATAGAAGGAAACCTGCAAATATTAACATTTTATTAAATACATCCCCTGAAAGCTGGTGGTGTCTCAAGCACATTGCTAGCTTGGACTTTCAGAAACCATGCAATTCAGTGTTTCTTAAGAAAGGAAAGCATACAACATTTACATCTCATGATTTCATATGCTCTTTTCTGGCAAATAAAGCCAGAAATTTCTATTTTTTCTTTAACAATAATTTTGTTGATGTTTAGAACATGTGTATAGTACACGAAGAGTGTACTAGACCCATGTTTACAGCTTTGTTGAAAGCTAAAGTGACTCAGAGGTGAGTGCATATGACACTGAGCTGGCATTCAAAGAGCTATCACCATGCTCCCACCTGGCTGGGAAACGCCCAGTTATTCCACAGCTTTTGCATTAATTGTGGGGATTTTTTGGCTTTTTGACTTGAGGTCTTTTGGCTGGCAGTGCCACCACAGCCTAGTCAGGATGCCCAGGGTTTAGCCAGCAGGAGTTGCAGCCCTTGGTGAATGTGGCAGTCTGTACCACAGCACAGGAGACAATACAGGTTTAGCAGCTGTGTCGGCCACGTTGGGGAGCAGTGCACAAATCTTTAACCAAGACTTTATGAAGCAGAGGGCTGCTGTGTATTTTACTGATATAAAAGGGCGCAAATCTCCCAACTGGTGGCTTTGGTTGCTATAATAACAGTTATACTGAAATTAGTGCCTGATATATTAAATAATTGTTTTGTGATAAATAGCTTGATCAGTTCAATCCGAAAACTTGATAGGACATGTAATCTACTGGAAACTCTCTGTGGTTACTCATGTATCTACATGGGAAACATGAAAAACTCATGTATCTACATGGGAAACAGGAAAGCAAGAAAATGTAGTGCTTCAAGCATATTCTAAACAGATCATTGTGCAGAAAAATTCTCTCAACACAGAAATCAAAAGGTTTATAACAGGGAGAGGCAGTACCTGCTCTGCAGTGACAGATTCATGTTTATTCATTCTAGAAAGAAGGAGATACTAAAGTAAAGACAGGATAATTTTATTCCCAGATCAAATAAAGGAACACAGAGTGTGTTCTCCACAAAGTGATTACTTTAGGGGGAACTAATACAATGAATGTTATTAAATTAAACAACTTTTTTTTTTATAGGGCATCTCACATTAAGGATTTTAGTGTAAGTAATATTTCTGTCAGGCAAAGTGATGCAAGACAAAATAGCTTTTATAGAGGTATTCCTTAATACAGATATTCCTGTAAAAATGTATTCTATCTAGTACACTTCCTCTGTACAAATTATCACTTTGCTTAACAGCTCCGAGAAACACGGATGTCAGGAGCAAAGATGTCTATTCTCCTTTCACAAGCTGCCTGAAATCTTTGATTTGAAATTAGCTTTTAGGTGCTGGTACACATGAAGCCGAGGTAAATGTCTGCTCAGCTCAGACAGCTGGGAGAAATCCTCAGCTCCATAGGAGCTGTCCTCAGTGCAAATCCCAGCACCTTGCCTGCCTGCCCGCCCTGGCACAGTGTGGGAAACCTCAGGAGCAAACTCTCACAGTACTGAGCTCGAGGTGCAGCTGAGCTGGATTTTCTTTCTCAGTACATTTACACACATTAGCTGTGGCAATCAGAGCTAAGAAATGTGGACCTATTGCATCCTTTCCCACCCTGAAATGGACATCCGTATATCACCGCACTTGAAGACCTAAAGCTACGTTTTATTATCCTAGAATCTGAGAGGTCTCAAGGGGTAATTATGTATAAAATGACTAAAACATCTTGCCTCAGGTGCAGAGTTCTGGAAAGCCATGTCTTCTCTAAGGGTCGTGAGAGTGAGATGAAAAAGCCTGACTGCATCGTCTTGTATTGTTCCCTCCAGTGCCTTTGCTGGTAATTTATCAAATCTGTATTTATCTTAGCATTTATATATGGCTCCCATTGCACCACTTTGCAATATTCAATTCCTTTATTCTCACAAGGGCCCTATCTGGGATATTCTGCATCACATCTCATGCAGTCTTGAGGAGAAGGATCACAGCAACAGAAAATGACAGGAATGTAGTCCCTTTTACTTATTTGCTACCTCAATCTCTAAATTGTGGTTTGATACTTACTAGATAGGGCTTCTGTCTCTCATGTGGGAAATATGAAATGAGAGGGAGGAAACTGAGTTTGTTTAGGAATATGAAGGGGTCACAGTTGTCCTCTATTTTCTGCTACTTTCTTCCAAAATATTGAGGACTTTTCAGGAACTAGAGAATTTACACATCATGTCACTACAATTATTTGGTCAAGGTCTATAGCTTTTATTATTCATAAGGTTTGACCTCAAAATGCACATGTGCTTTTTGTGGTGCGGTATAATTTTATTTTCTTAAGGCACTAGGTGAAGTAAGACATGTATGTTTAAACCCAGTTTTGTGTTTTTAATTTTGATTGAGAAAGTAAAGGAATTAAAACACAAAATTGGGTTTAATTCCTTTACTTTCTCAATCAAAATTAAAAAAATCCACACAAAACAAAGAAGCAAAAACAAATAAATGATCCACCCCCAACCCTTTTTTTTCTTCTTGTATTGGGAAGGATTTCTAAATCTTTTAATCCTTGCTCTGACCAAACATTACTAACCCCAAGTACTGAAATGCCACCTTTAGTGGTCATATGTGGAGGTAGTAGAGATCTCTTCTCCAACCCAACTCTCCTCTGGGGCAAGAGATTTTGAATCTCTGTGGTTCCTGAATTCTTAGTTAATCCCATGGAAAGGCTGTTTGGGTTGGGTACAGAACTAAGAGAAAATTGTTGGGCAAGGCAGTGTCTGCCAATTTTCTTTATAATTCTTCCAAGGAGGGAAGCACAGCATTTGCTGTTAGCTGTTTATTCTCATCCTGACTTCATAGAATCATGGATGGACCCCACCAAGTGACATCTGCAAAAACAGGATTCGAGAATTCTACTGCTCCAGGAGAGCTTAAGTTGTGAAAGCACTATCCAAGAACAGTGAAGGATATATTTTATACAGAAAATATACTTCTGGTGGGCCTAGACTCAATTATTCACCTTAGAATTGCCCAGGTTTTTATTAGCCAGGCACACTACCTTCAGTCACAGCACTGACAGGTGATGTGAGATCCTGCTGTCAGAAACCACCTGTGCCCACTTGAGTGTTTAATGGTCACAAGCTATCGGCCAAAGCAGAGTGGAATAATACAACAGATTATGAGAAAGTCTGCTAGAACTCTTTCAAAAAGTTAGAAAGTTACCTACAAATACAGCAAAGGAGGTGCAGGCTCTGGCACTTTAATGTCTAACCCCCAAACAGCCATTCTCTCCCCACTGATCTGATAGTAACACAAGTTTTGAATAATACATTGGAAAGACTGTGATCTTGAGGACTTGTTACAGACATTTTCTCAACAGTCCTAATCCAGACTGGAGGCTGGAGGCTTTGGCTACAGGCTAATTGTTGATTCTTGTTTACCCTCTGGGCACTTTTCACAGTTCTGGCAGAAAAAAACAGCCTTGAAGTGTTTGAAAAATATGGAATACATTTGCATCGTAGCAAATGAGAAACGAGTCCCAAAGTCTTAATGCTAACGTTGGTATGAATGTAAATTTAATAGACCTGCAGTTTTTCCTTAACAGCCCCCATACTTTCTCTTTGTGATTCACAAGAGAAAACAACCCTTCAATAAAAAAAATTTAACCCTAGAACCGTGCAAAGTAATATTATCATCCTGTGGAAGAAAAAGCATAAATTCAGTGTTATTTTCCATTTATTTTTATTTTAGTTTTCACACATAACAATTTCAGCCTTCCCATCACTGCTGTTGTTAACATAAGGAAATGTTCAGCTGCAGAATTTGCCCCAGTGCCGAGGATCTCTGACTTGTCCCGAACCATGGATGGTAATGCCCAGACTACCAGGAGCTATCATTCTTTCATTTATGAATGCACATTTATGAATTCCTGGAAACACTGAACTGCCTCTGACTACATATTTTGAGATAAGGATGAGTGCTGATGAGGCTTAAATCATCCCCTTTGCAGACTTTGTATTAAGGGGCTTACAATGCACATAAATGCTTTTATTATAAATAAATACACCAAAATGTGTATTTAAAAAATCTCTAATATCACATACTGATTTCACGTCTTGCGTCTTGTTTGAACTCAAGTTTAAACACAGCAAGTGAAACTGGATGAAACACTTCTCACCAGATTTGTAGTTTTAGAGAGATTATTTAATTTACTTTGCTAGAATTTTCTCACTGGCAAACCTGAAGGAGTACAACTAAAAAATATAGACTACTAAATAGCCAGTGAAAATTCCTTCATGCCAGGTAACGAATGGACATAAAGAGTTTATTAGTGGGCTTAAGGGCAGGTATTCTCCTGTCTCATTTTTAAAGTTCATTCCTCAATCATGGCAAATAATAATGAAAATAAATTCAATATTATGTTTAGATTTTGCTAAGTTCCTGTATTTAAAGCATGTGGGTAGTTTGGCTTTCTCAGTACTTCAAGATGCTTGAAAATTGAGCTGTAAAGGAAGCTAGACACCCAATTTGCAATGGAAATATGTAAGATGATGAATTGCATTTAATGGGCTCCAGTAAATCATAACATTAATGCTATTGCATGATACTTCACCTTAGCACCAGATTAAAAAAATCTATCTCAAGTTGAAAAACACATGGTCTAAACCTTCCAAGTCTGAGAAAAGAGCCAATTACTGTGAGATCTGTAAGCATATTAAGCACATCTGACTTTTGGTTTCAGTACAGATCTAAAACATGGATGAAATATCCTTAAAAATTTTGCTCTTTAAAATTTAACATAGGAATTTGCAGAACTAATGGACCTTTACAGATTAGCATTTTTGTCACAGTTTTAAAAAGAATTGAGGAATACATCTGGTTTCGGGACGAAGAAACATAACCAATTTCACAAATCCCTTTTATCAAAATATAATCCAGTAGAAAACACAAATATCACACAGAGAAATAATTAAAAAATGTATGAGCAGTGAATTTGGATTATAACCAACTTAAAAAAATTGCAAAGTCTTAGTAACATTTATTAGATTCAACTGTTTTGTCTGAATTTTCTACCTGGAACTCCTTAGGCCTACTTTGAAATCACCTATCATAAAGCACAATAAATTTATAAAGCTGGTCCTCATTTGTTTAAAGCCCAGTGGAGACTCTTCAGGAAGTTCTTTCTTCTGTTTTGCTTTTTTTTTTTTTTTCTTTTTTTTCCATTTTGAGCATGACTATAACTTAACTATCTAAAATTGTGAGTGCAGTAGAAGCTTCTGTGATGTGGAATGGAAAGGAAAAAGTATTTTGGCAACTGAGTAACTAACCCAGAGAGTCTCTGTTACTTAATATTTGGTCAGAATATTTTCCTAAAGTTCCTCAACATGAAAAAGAAACCCCCTCCTTGTGAACTTCCCAGTGTGAGCAGTAAAGGAGTTTCACATGATTTTCCAATGGCCTTTAGAAGGATAAGGAAACTTTAGTGTTCACTTATTTCTGGCCCTTCCTTCAAAACTTCAGAAGACACTTATTCATGGAAGTGTTCCATATATAATTTAAACATAACTCTAAAAAGGGCAAATTATTTGTCATCCTGGGAATCTAGCAAAGAGATATTAAAATATATACATAACTGTAAGAAGCCATAGAAAGGTTGCAGAAGTGCAGGCACAATTACATAATACTCATGGTTAGGAGAAAGATAATCCAGAAATTCTCAGTTGTACCAAATCTACAGGCTCAAATGAGAGAAAAAAGGAAAAAGCAAAGCCTCCAGACCCAGACTGGAGAAAATTTTATCACTCCTAAGCTTGCATTCAGAAGGGCCAGACGCGTGTCGTGGTGCCCCTGAGCTCCTTTGGGGCACACAGAGAGCATGGCTGGGCACAGAGAAGGGAGCTCCTGCCTCCACCCAGGAGGGCTCTGGCAGGGTCCCTGGTCCATGGTGTCCCCCAGGAGCCACAGATCCCACAGATCCATCCCTGCCCTTGCTGCACACCTCAGTGAGGGATGGGCAGTGTGCAAGCCCTGCTTGTTTGCCCTTGTTACTGGTGCCTAATTGGATGCTACCTGACACACAGAGAAACAAAGAGAAACCTGGGGGAGGAGTTCCCAGCCACAGTGAAAGAACCAAAGCCCTTAAAGGGTCTCAGAACACTCCTTGTCAATCATGAGGAAACACTTGACTGACAGCCTTGTTTGGGGATGAAGCAGCATCTTTTGGGTGAGCACTTCCTCCAGGGCATGTGGAATACCCTGGTCCGCTGTAGCAGAACAGACTTCCTGAAACAGCCTCTTCCCAAAGGTTTGAATGATTAGAGAAAGACATAGTGGCATCTTTGGCTAAAGGAGTTTGTTAAATAGCCATTGAAAAAAGAGAGTTAAAGAATTCACTGTTTCTCATTTTCAGCAGGAATAGAGGAATTTCTTCATTCTGCTTCAGAAAAGGGGAATCTTTTCCGGCAGAGAAGGAGTGGGAAATGGGCAGCAAGGACAGAATCACAACAGCTGACTGTCTATGCAATTTATGGCATGATTTTTCAGAGAGAAGTGCCCCATCTGTGCAGACTAAAGAAGCTGCCAGCAGTAGAAACAGGCAAGGTTTTTTTTATATACTTGGAGGTGCTGGTGACATTTCCCGCTTGAAGCTAAGGACAGAAATGTGGGGTGCAAAAGCAATGGTAGAAGTATTCCATGACCTGTTTAAACATGGTTTTAACCAAACTAGAGCTAGGGTCACCTAGGCCATCTAATTTTTTACTGCAAATGGGCATTCTGTTTCAGCAGGTTCTGAGTGTCATACTGAGAATTTCCATACTTGCTTCCTTCTATGCAAATACCAGTCTGTTTTTCAATTGTTAATACATATGAGTGGGGAATTTGCACTCTGACTTGTGCATAAGAGACATACCAGAAAGGGGATGTGTTTTATCTTTGGCAGTAGAGCAAAGCTTTTAACATGTGGTTCACTTACTAGCCTGACATTAGCCTTTAAGAGCTGCTGTGGTTATTTTTTATCCTAAAAATATGACATATTTTCTACTGTCTTGATGGGTATGACAGGAAAGGAAATTACTCAGATTTTGCCTTCAATGTATCAATAGTTCAAAGAGCAAGTAGAAAATAATTTTATGAAACAAAGGGAAAACTGAAGCAACCCCCATAATTATTTTCTCCCACCCAAATAGCATTACTGGTATTTGGAATTTCCTCCTGCCATCAGGAGGACACCTGGATTTCCCTTTCCATTGTACAATTTAAGCGTCTATAATTTTTGCACGCCCAGAGCAGAAATAACTGCTTCTATTCCCTTGCAAATATTCTGTAGTTATTAGAAGTTATCAGAACACACAGTAGGATGTTGGAAGTTTCCCAGGGAAATCAAAGATGGGAGTTGCTGGGAAAATGTGGGTTGGGAAGGCTGTGTCCACACTGGGCTGAGAGCACCCACAGAGCATCAATTGCAGGGTGAGACAGAAAAAAACCTGAGTGAAAGGTGGCTCTCAGCCAGGTCAGAGGTGGAAGCTTGGGTCCTGTGACAGACACTGTGCTCAGCTCATGTCACCGTGCTGGATATGATGTGGATGTTGGCCATAAAAGTTCTTTTTCAGGTGCCATCAGCCTCAAACCAAGCTAATCCAGGAGGCTGGCTAACCTTTGGGCAAGTCAGAATGGTTAATTCTGAGCCAGCAGATCATATTGTGCTATTGACCTTGATTTAGGAAAGAGAGTGGGTTTTGTCTGAGTCACCCTAACACTGAAATATGTCCTTGACTTTAAGCCTGGGACTAAGTCCTACTAAAACACTGTTTAGGGCAAAGAATGGTTGCCATGAACAGTCTTACTTAAAGCCAGAGTAAACTGACAGCAAAAGTATTCTTTTATTACTTTTATTTTAAAAGTATTAAAAGTTTTTAATAAACACAGGTAATGAGACACTTCAGACCAGGAGGAATTGAGCCTGGCCAGGTGTGTTTGTGCAGCCAGGCTATGAGATCTAAATTTAGACAAGAGCAACCACAAACATAAACAATGTGTAGCAAGTGTTTACGGCCTGCTCATTTATATGCCATGCTTTTGTCTGAGCATCCTGACCCCATAAAAACATAGACTTGTTTAGTTTAGATCCCAAAATGTCAATTTGGTTCCTGCTGGCTTTTTTTTCCCCCCCACAGGAAGCACTTGATTCTCAGGAGGTGCTGAAAGAAATCTGCTCAAACTTCTCTTGTGCTGGGCATCCACACAACAGGGGACAGCAGCCATGGAAAGGGTGACTCTATTCCCATATCTACATTGCACAGACCAGTTCAAACATCTGCTGTAAGTGAGGAGTTCTTGATTGGGAGGTGCACGTGCATGCCAGCCCCAAGCATTCAGAAATCCACATTTTCCATAATTATAAACCTAGCTTATATTGATCTTTAAGAAACAGATGTTTGCCTTGACTATAGCAGACATTTAGAAGCTGAGATCTTACAAAGAGAGGGAAGACTTCATAGGTACAATGAAAGAAAAAATCAAGGCTGAAGAAAAAGTGAAAGGAGGAACTGAGAAAACCAACACTATCTATATTGTAAATATTCTGGATTCTTTCCTGGAAGAGAAAAGAAGAGGGGGAAAAAGGCTCTTCTGTAGATATATGTAAGAAGTTGAAGGTTTAGATTTGATCAGTTACTGGCATGATGCCATAACTGACAAGATTCTTCAATAAGTTAGAATATCCACCACTAAAATCTTGATATATAGGGTTATTAAGATCCAAAGTCTTGCTGAAACCAAAGGAATTTAGGATCCAATCCTTAATTCAGTTTAGATTTACAAGATAGGACTCTGAAGAGCTGAGAATAAATCCTGCAGACAGGTAGTTCTGGCACTGTTCCAGCTCTTATAAAAGCTGTGATGTCTTTCTAAGAGGTCCAGAAACCTGGGCAGTTTCTGAGTTTGCCTTTTTGAAGATACCTTCTGTGGCCACAAATGCTCCTGCTTCCCAAACTTCTCTGGAACAACAGCATCTCTTAAAAACTGTCTGATGATAATAAAACCTCACATTAAATGGGGATGTTTCTGTAAAGTACGGGAAAGGTTTGATTGTTCACAACTTTTATTGTCTCCTTGCACATGCCCAGTGCACACAGTTCCATGTGTGTTCCTCTTCTCACATGTACAACAAATGGTGAGCTCTGTTGCTTAAAACTGGCTTTCTGTGCACTTGCTCTCATTATGAAATGTTATTGTATTTGGAACTTGACATAATGATGACCATAACTAACCTGTCAGTGTAGATCAGAACAAATCATATTCAGCATGGCAGGTAATTGTGATTAAACCTTGGCCTTATTTCATAACATGAACAAGCATCTCAAGACCTGACTGGGAAGGGTTCTAATAACCAGACCTCCATTTTCAAAGGTACAGAATTTTTGCTGATATGAGACAACTAAAGGGAGACAAGAATCTTAAAAATTAAAGGAATTAACATGATGTATATGCTGCAGGATGTAATTTAACCTTTGAGAAACACAGCTATCTGCAGCATTTTTAAAGAGGCATATAGGGAATTTTTAATGGTAAATTTTACACTGGTAAAAGTATAGCTTCCTTTCAGACCATCATCCTGTACATTTAAAATCACTGTTGGAGCAAGCCAGTGTTTTCAAGCTGCTCTCTGCCAAAATGCCCAGTGTGTCCTATTATCTACAGCAGCGTGTGTGCTATTCTTTCCCAAATCAAAGCTGGTATTCAAAACTGGACACATACGAGTAAAAACTAGAAGAGAGCAGGGCCCAGGAAAGACTTTCAGCATTTTAGGATCAGAGCATTTTATTCTTTTGGAAGGTGTTTGTTGGTGGTTGTTCTCTGTGCAACATGATATTCGCAGGTTTGGCTCAGAGGACACCATCCTCACATTCAGAGCGAGTGGATCCACGCCTGCGTGGCTGCACCAGATATTGATCATGTCTTCTGGGGATATGCAAGGCAAGAAAAGGAGGATTTTTTCCTTTTAAATCCGTGTTAGGAATTATGCAGTCCTCCAGTGGAGCCCCTAGCTGGCTGTGTGTGCTGCTTTGTTTCCTGTAGGGAGAGGGATATAAAAAGTGCAGATAACGAAACCTAACTAGAAGGGTAGGCCTCTTAAAAGTATTCATTGTCTGGGGAAAGAGGGAGGAAGGAACTCACCTGACCTTGACCACCCAAGCTTTTAACACTCAAAAAGACTTTCAAAGCTTTCTGAGGGAGATTTACAACTGTGAAAGGACGCTGGAATTACACTGCGGCAGAAGGAATATAATTCACCTTGACTTACTCCCCTCCCCCCAAAATCACCCCAGTCGCTTCTGCATTTTTAGAAATGTGAATACATAGTTTTGGAAACTGATTGACAGAATCAAAGGAATTCCTGGCTTAACACCTTCACACAATCTCTTCCTCTAAATTTCTAGCACTTCCCTCACACTGGCTGCCTTTGCTGTGAGAGCCAGCCTCCACGTCCCAGCTCTCTGTGCTCTCTCCTACAAAAGAAACTCATCACCCAGGGTCTGGGGGTGCTGCAACTAACACATTACAGCCATAATAAGTTCCTAAAAGCACTTACTGATAAAGGCAGCTGTTGTGGGCAAGCCACAGCTCTCATCCCTCTGGGCTCTTATTACCAATAGCAGTCCAGTCTGGATGCCTCCTTACTGAACTACTGCAATATTATTGCTGGCTCTATCCCCAGAAAGTCAAGGCAGGGTTAGGGAGCCACTGTGATACACACTCAAAATTCACAGTCTCTAAATTTTGCATGATATTGTTATTGTGCTAATATGTCCCAACAGCAATAATCAACAATATCTGCTTCCAGAAGCACTAAGAGAATGTCTCCAGTTCAACTCCCGGTTCAGAGGCCTCCAAGAGAAATTGTTTTTGTCAAAGACTTAGTGAAAAATGGGGATATACAAACAAAGCTCCTTGAATTCTCAGCATCTAAGGCTGCAGTTTCAGTTTTAACTTGCACAAGCACAGGGCTGTTCTGGTGGCAAAAAGCAGGTGCTCTTCTTATTGTATTTGAACAATTTCAGGGTCTTTGGGTTTTTAGTGCCTAAGGGTACAAAACAATCTAGTGCCTCAGAGAATGTATCTCTAATAGTTTCTTGCAGCCAGAGAAGCTGCAAAAGCAGAGGAAGTTTTCTTTTTCACTCTTCTTTTCATGCATCAAGAAAATGATCAGAGGCTGGGGCAGCTTCTGGCAGGTGCAACTCCCAAAGGAGCCCTGTGTCAGATAGCTCTGCATCCCAGCCTGGCTATGGTGCTCCTGCCCAAGGAGATGCTCTGGAGTGCTGAGGTCTCTGAATCTGCTTTCAAGTTCTTTACTGAAGGTATGAATAATCATGACAGGCTACAGGAATGTGATCCCTTCTCTCCTTTCTCTCTGCTATGATGTATTAAAATGAACATTCTGGGGCAGATCAGCAGAAAGCCCCTGAATATAAGCCTCTGCACTCAAAATATCAAAATTGCAGGGAGGACTGTGTTCCCTGAGTTTTGGAAAAAAAAAATTCTTCAATTTTATTTGCAGACTTTACTGCAAGGATCTTCCTGAATTATTTTATTCATTATGTTTCTTCTTTACAATCAGTATTCATTTCACAAGTCAATAACATATGGGATGTATCAATACGCTCAAGTGAAGATGACACATTCATAACTCATACAGCTGTTTTTTCACACCTGAGAAGGAATATAATGCTCCATATCAGTGCTCATCCACAGCTGTACCACATAAATAAAAAACGTAGATTGTGCGGAAAAAAGAAGCAGGGACTTAAAAGAAAACTCAGCTGCCTAACTGCACATTGCTGCACTCTTAGGAAAGCCAGGAATTTATTAAGCCTGGCTGTGCGAAGTTGTTCTTTAGAGATTAACTCTTTCCCAGGGAACGCTGCACTGCTGCCTGTGAGCTGTGGCTGGAAATGAAACGTGGGAAGCATCAGGAGGGGAAGCAGTGCCCGGGGCAGGGAGTGTCCTGGAAGCTGCTCTCCATCCCATGGCCTTGGAGCATTTGAGACCAGGGGATGGGCTTAAAGATTTTGCTGCATAGATTTTGCACCTTACTAAAACTCATTTATGTCTTCAAGACCCAGCTGCAGCTCTCTAGAGGAACTCAGAGAGCCAAGACCCACACCCTCCCCAGCCTCTCTTCCCAGAGCAAAGCACTGACAAAAACCAGCCACTTCTGATAAATACAAAACCCTCCCTTCTTGCCATCTCTCCTCTTCCTCAGCATTTCCTCCTCATGAGGCAATGCTCAGAGTTAGGAGCCTTTTCTATCCTGACAGCACACATCCTGGTCCTGTCTGTGGCAGGCATAGCCAGGTGCCTCAGCAGCCCTGGGGTGGCACCAGCTCTGCTGAGCAGGTGGGCACAGAGGGCACAGTGGCTCCAGACCCCTCCCAGCTCCAGATTTTCAACAATGCTCAGACAGAATCCCCTTAATATCATCACCTGGTTATTCAGCTACAGAGCAAATTCTGAGTATTTTGTTCAAAGTACATGAATGTGTCAAGATTATTTAAAAATGGTTTCCACTCTTTAATTTTATTTTTTTTTTGCCAGCACTATTTGATTTAAAAAAAAGGACATCTGTGGAAAGAAAAAAAAAGTCTGTCTTTTAAAATATCTGCCAATTCTGAGACTTTAGAAGAGAAAGAACTAGCTGCTGTTTCTCTCAAACCTAGACAGGACCAAAGCTGTATGTTCCTGCAGCAATTATGTAAATAATTGCCCTGATCCCAGAGAAGCTCTGGCCTTTGTTGGTCTTGCTTGTGAACAAATAAAATAGCAAACAGAAAGCACAGTAATGATCACACCTCTGCAGGACCAGCCAGAAGGGAATTGGTATTTCCCAAATAGATTGGGAGGCAGCTGAAATTAACATTTTCCAAACTCTTTTTTTGTGTCTAAAAAAAAAAGAATGGAGGCAAAAATAACTACAAGTAAAATTCATTTACTTAAGGGTTATGAAACTCCTTCCTGTTCCTTGTTCCTGGCTGTCTGTTACAATCTATTGCAGGACTGTGGCAGCATTTAGGAGTTTAATGCCCATGGAATAGAAAGTTGTCACAGGTTGATGGGCTCCTGCTGCTAGATAGTGTCCACATCATTAATCATGGACACTTATCTCCTCTGCCTCACAGGAGAGCCACAGTGACACTTGGTCACTGTACAGTGGAGGACTCCAAAAACTATAATCTACCAGTGGTAAATTTACCATGAGATTGTGACAAGGAACACAGACAAACACAGGCTGCTCAGGAACACATTTATCACGCAGTGATGAGGACTCCAGCTGACCTCTGGCCTCAGCTCCACATCCCTGCTCCCATCTGCAGACCCCACACAGCTGGGCAGGGTCTGCAGGGAAGCCTGGTTCCTGACTGTGCCAGCACCTCAGTCTGAGCTGATGTCTGAACAGAAATAAACTTTTTTCTTTGCATGAAACCCCAAAACCCCCCTTGTTTCATTTGACACAGAAGAATTTTGTAGGTGAAACAATTATTTTCTTGTTTATTTACTTGAAGACATTTCTGATGTAATTAATTAAAATGAAAAGGAAAGCTTAATTTCATGCTGCAATCACGAGACAGAAGTGTGTGTAAAAGTAAAAAATGAGTTGAAAGACTCTGGAAACTCGGGTAAGCTGAAGGACTTGAGTTAACAGGTCCATTTAAAAAAGACTATAGAACTAATGGATTATAACATATTCTAAGTGCTGTTAGCATTTTCTCTTCAAGCTGTCCAACACGGCAGCAAGGTAGGGGACACCACAGTGCCCAATACTGAAGACAGGCTCTTGATGAAGAGTCAAGCCACTTTGAGGTTTGAGAGATGTGCATAAAAAACAGAGCAAACATCTGAATCACACTCTATCAAGATACCAAGAAAATATGTGAACACACACACAGTTTAATATTCTGGATATTCACCAGCTGGAACTGGGACAGCAAATACAATATAATTTTGAAGAAAAAAAAATTACCCGCTGCTATGACTTACCGGAGGGAAGGTAAAGGGCAGTGTATTCTATCCCTTGAGTTATCCAAATCTGTCACTTTTGCACAAAACAAATACATACATTTAAAACAACTAGATTTGAGTATGTAGGGAGAATGTTCCAAATTTCCCCTTAATTTTGAGGTTAAATATCACCCCTCAAAGCTTTTTTTCAGTCAGCCAAATAAGACTTTTTTTGCAGGTCCTACTTTTCTGTAGGTAGCTGAACATTTACCTTGGACACCTCCCTTTACATCAACCAGGATTTCCTCAAGAGCTGGAGAAGTGCTAATGAAAGATGACATGATTATAAGCAAACAGCCCTCTTGATATTTGCAGCTCATATCAAAGGGCTGATCAGTGTTTCCTTTAGTTCCTTTGGAGCAGATTTTGTCATTCAAAAGTCAGAAACTGGATATTTTGAGTACCAAAGATCATCACAACTGATTATGTAATCTCAAACGGAAAGATATTTTTCATTATTTTCTTCTCTATTGCTTTTACTTCTTTGTATGATCTATAATGAGTCCCATAAGTAGAAAAAATAACCAATTCTTACTGCTTTTTAAAACTAAAAGGAGATGTTAGATGATAAAAGAAACAAATAACAAATAATCATAAATGATAATACATAAAATAATAAACAAAAAAAAGTGCTAGGTGCTATTTATCATGTTAGATGATTGTTCAAGCAAGTGAAAAGATGAGTACATTGATAAGGATGAAGTACTTTAAAATAGTTTTGCTTAGAACTCAGTGTTACAAACACCGAAGGTGGGAATTTGATCCCACTGTGGCTTAAAATTGGTGTAATTTTGCTGAGTTAATTTGGCTTTATTGGGATATAACTGAGGTCAGAACTGTATCTTGATGCTGCTGTGAGTGAATAAAGGATGAATCAATATTAAGTTTGTTCTTTCCACGTTTGTGGTTTTTTGATGGCCTGTAACAATGAGACACCAGTGAGCTACTATTATCCTTCATAATGAAAACTTATCTGCACTTGGACTTTACATTTCAGAACTTCCTTTTGATATTTTCAGATAGTTTCTCTGCAGAGATATGTATGCTAATGGTACATTGAAGGAGAGCAATAAGATACTGTTTTAGCTGAGATGCCAACAAAGCTAACTCATGCAATTTATTTTTTTCTCAGGTTTTCCTTCAAGAAATTTGTATTGCTTGGTCTTGTTTTGAAAATGAAGCAAACTCAGTGATACCAGACCACAGAAATAAATTATTCTCTTTCCTTTTTTTCCATAAAACACTTAAATCTTTGCTATATGACATAAAAAAAAAGATGCAAACCACGCACAAAAGAGAGAAAGATAAAAAAGAAGCATATGTTCTAAGTGATTCTGACCTGATCTGTTATGATCACTTAGATACAGTGGGTGTCTTAATCTTTTGTATCCTTACTACAGTATTACATAAATAGAAACAAAATGAGTGACCAGAGGTATCTTATTTATAGGAAAAATTGAAATATTTCACCAGAAGATAATCACCAACGTTTTGAAAGTGTTTGAATGTGTGATTATGAAAACATCTTGAGGATACTAGGAAAATTCCAGGCATTTTCATATTTTCCTGATTTTTTTCACTAATTCTAGGATATCAGATATATTGACCTGCTGCACGTACACTTCCCCCTACGCAAACACAGCCTAATGGGAACACTCTTGCCATGGATTTACTTTGAAAGCCATACTCTGCACATATAAGCCTATTTTAATGCCAAATATATTCTAAACCTTTATTAGTGATCATGGGTCAGAGTGGAAATGAAACGGTCAAGATAGAAAGGAGAAATACCTGTTCACTTGAATTTATTTCAGGTTTATTAATTTTTCCCATGTTTGAGCCTGTTTCATATTTACCTTGCAAACTCATGAATGAAACCTAGAATTAGTGCACATGAGTAATTTGGTGTAACCACACACAGTATATGAAAGCAAAGCTCAGGAAGAAAGAATTACTTGACATGAATACACCTGTTTTTCTGACAGTTTTTCTGGCCTGATAAAATCTTATGTTTGTATATTTGCAGTGTTCCAGTAGCATGTGCTCCTATATAATTCCATCCAGTTTCTTAACCTCAAAGAAGAGATCTGATGCTTTCTTTCTCATACTTTACTTGAGATATTTAATTTACTTTTAGGTTTTTTTTTTTTTACAATGCTTTTTAAGATTAAAGTGGGGGATGTCAATAAACTGGTGCCATCATTTAGGACAATTTGCTTTTTTACTATTTTCTCTGACACTTCTTTTGCTCTCAGGTTTAAGAATGCTGGTGAAAGGCAAAAAAGCTACATTCCTGGAGAAGGAAGAAATGCAAATCTCCATTTCCCTTGGTCCCTTGCAGCATTTCAAACTCTTCATATCCTTAGGAATAACCTCCCTTCACCAAGTGCTTGGGTTTGGGACTATGACAATAGGAAGTTAGTTCAGTTACTGTCTGTTCAATTTTAAAGCATATAATTGTGTTTGTTTAATCATGGCCTTTGCTGAGACATGATATTTCCATCCTACCATTTTTTTACCAGACTTCCAGGCAATAAAAATCCCAGAGAATTCAGTGAATCTCACAATGCCCACTTGATTTCGACATTTGAAAATTCAGCATTCAAGAAGTCACTTTCCTGGGCTGTGGTAACTAATCACATGAGTGTTCTAGGTCCATCTCAGCACAGGACTGCTTAAATTACTTCTTCACAATGGGTCAAAATACAGTCACTTTTTTAACAGCTACATCTGTTTCAGGGTAAATATATGAAGAAAACTGTAGGCCTTAGGACTTTCAAATACACCTGAGAGAATTCAGCACCTTGATTTTATGTCAGTTCTACAGGCCTTGAAAACTTCAGTTGCATGTGCTGAAAAACTCATCCTATAACCTTTTACATGTTCGCAGTGATAAGAACATTTTGTATTTGTACAATATATGGGTTCATATTGTACCCACTTAGTTATAGGTATGAGGAAGGGCCTTAAAGAGAAACCACATCGTGCTGGATGCATGCAGCCCTCCATAACATGAGTGTTATGTGTTCAAATACTGAAATTTTATCACAACTCCTTTGTTTTTTTTTTCAGGGAGACAAAGCTCACTTACAATACTCCAACAAATGTTTATCTCAAAGAATATTGTTCCTTAAGGAATAAAAATTATATGAAGCACCAGTAATCTGGAGGTGATTTGTGAAACTCAGTCATATTTGCATTTATTCCTCTGTCAGTTGGTACAGGGACGTTATTTTAAGTTTGCAGATAATTGAAGGGAAACAACCACAATAATGAAATCAATTCTGGATTACATTCTGATAGGTGACAAATCAATTAATTTATGATACTTCCTTTGTCATACTGAGGTATTTTATTGTGCAGAGGAAACCTCTCAAATTAATAAAACTGTTAAATCCATAAAGTACCAAACAGCACACCACAGAAAAAGTATCATTAATTAAAAGAACAAAACTGATAAATGCTAGCATGAGGGATCATTTGGGAAAGAATCTTGCTTTCAAGAGGATTATGCTGTAACAGAGCTACACCATGGTATGAATACATGCTTATAACATCAGTGTACACATATCTATAGATCTGTACACACACAGCTATGCACACACACTGATGCTGTGACCTCTATTATCTCTTTTGTATTCAATTAGTTCTGCTGGCAGGTACCAATTGCACGCTGCACACAAAGAGCCCAGTGAGTCCCTAACAGTTCCATTGCACTGTTATTTAATAATGTTTCTGTGGTGTTTTTGATTTTTAAATGAAATGTTATTTAATAACAAAAAATAAAGCTGTTATTAAGCTCTTTCTAACATGATTTAGCTCAAATGGGATTTCGTAAAATTGCTAAACTTGAGCAAAAAGTAAAAAGCTTAGAGAGACTTAAAAATTATGTAATAATATATTTATTGACCCCCCCCCCTTCCACCACAACCTGTGTACATTTGTAGAAGACTCATTCAGGTTGCACAATACACTTCAAAAGGTGGTAATGAAGCTGTGACACCAATCACCTTGTCAAAGACACTACACAGACAACCCTGGCAAATACAGAGTACAAAAAGCTCTACAGCAGTGAGATATTGGTGGTCTCTTTTTAGTGATCCCGCCACTAATAGTCATTTCTTTGGGAACACTGAAAGAAGCCTTTTGCTTCTTTAAGACAGTAAAAAGCAACATGGCACAAAGCAGGCTATGCTGAAAAGTTTAGGGAATTGACATTTCCTGAGGAAACAGAATTGAGGAAGACTGAAACTGCCTAGCCAATGAGTCAAGACTACTTTTTAATTATTTAATGCATATTAATGTTTTTTGAAGTTTGACGGCTTTCAAAGTGCACAAGGCAATAGTGTTAACTAATATTTCAGAGAACAGCTAGTGTGCTTTCATCATCATCATCAACAACAACAACAAAAACAACAACAAGGCTTTTAGTTCTTTAATTTCAGATTCTTGATTTTCAAATGTTCCAGTACTCTATGTTGGGGATTCAGTTCAGCACTTCTTTTTTAACAAAGGAGTGGATGAATGGATGGATGAAGAGGGGACTGAGGAATCCCAAATCTCACTCAATCCTGCCTGCACTTCACAGTTGAATAAATGATGACACCTGTTGAAACTTGCTCAGCTTCCAAAAATTGAAATAAAAATGGAAATTGAGATAGAAATTTCCCAAGATTTCCTATGAAATCTTCATAGCTATTTTCTCCATTGCTCAGGTAACCCTGTTCAGGCTATTTGTGTAAGCAGCCCCTGAAGCCCAGGCTCAGCACTGTGAGTCCCGCTGGCCCATCCCACCTGCTGACTCAAAGGAAGAAGGATGGGGAGAGGGAAGGACCAGGCTCAGCCAGCCCTCCTGCCCACTTCCCTTTGAACCCTCAGCAAAGGGTGCCCAGTGTATTCAGAGAAGGAGAGAGGCTTTGCATGCAGCACCTGAATTTCCTCTGGGGCTGGAGGAGAAATAAAACCGTAGCAGGGTCTGTTGGGCCAGCACCTATGAACCTTTAAACAGAGGTGAGATTTGTCCTGTTGGTTGCCTTCCAGCTTGTGTGCAACCCCCTACAGTGCAGAGACAGAAAGCTGGATGGCTGGGATTCCTACACTTGTTAGAAGCTTTTCATGATCCCTCCTGGATCAGGCATTCTTACACTACTTGTCATGTCACAGGTTTACCTTTGAAGAGCCCTTTGAAGCTGTCATGTCCTATTTGACACTGATACATCCCCAAGTCAATGTGCATAAGATGAGTAGATAGCAAGTGCTGAATTTTTACCATATGCATAAAAGTTCCCAGTACTGGCAAACTGAGAAAAGACAACACATTATTAACACCCTGAATAAACTGTTAATTTTTTCCCCCCAAACTGGAAACTTTTCCTAGAGCATCAGCAGTTTCACAGTAAGTAAACAACCTGCAGTTTCACAATGATAAAATGATTATAGCATCTACCCAGCAGTCCTAAAAAAACCCTTTTAGTACATCATGGGCCACCAAGACCAAATCTTAATCAAACACAATACATGTTCACTAAATAATGGAACAGCTGAAAGACAAAAAAATTCTATAATAATTTCTTATTAAACTGGTGCTCTGTGAATATGTTTAATGAGTTGCCAAAAGAATCTCAGCCTAGCTTAAAAGCAATAGAGGAAAATGTGAACTGCCCTGTGGCACATCTGTTGGTGCTGCTGGTTTGGCTCCCTGGAATTCCAGGCACCAATGCCAGCCTGATTTGCACAGATATAACTCTGTTGAATTGTGAAACAGCAGAAGCACAGATAAATCACAATGAAATATGATTCTGCTTCAAGTGGCACTAAAACAATGGAAATACCTTTATTTAGGGATTTTAAAATATTTTTATTTTAAATGGAAGCATAGGGGTTTTTTTTCCCGTGTGTTTACTCCTAATGAGGAGTTGATCTGATTTACTGGGAACTGTAGGCCCATCTTTTATAAATTCTTCTTGCAAAACCAGTGAGTTAAAAGAATTTAGAGTAGGGAGGTTTTACCTGCATCACTTGTGTCAGGGATCTGAAGGGAGGTGACAAATAGGCATATAATGAGACACATGGCTTTATACCTGGCAACCTCACACATAAAAAGAATGTCAAGAGTATTTGACAGAATGAAATGAAACTAAAATGTTAGCATTAATTGCTACTCAGTGCTGTATTACCAGCCCCACAATCCAAATCAATTATGAAGATTTGTATCAGTTGTGAGACCAAAAAGATTTTGGAAGCCTGTCAGCTCTAGGGTGTCATTACCTAATGATGATATGACTGCTCTGGGTTCTGCTCAGAACAAGGAGAGTCACAACCACCCACTTCCAGGACTGCAACCAAAATGGTACAAATGGGGTGTTTTAAAGGGAATTTGACAGGTGTATGGTTAAACATCAGAGGTTTGAACAAAAAGATGTATTTCCCACATGGAAATACACATGTCAGATTGCTTAGGGGAGTACACCCCACCCTGCTCCATCTAAGTTAAATGAGAATTACTTCTGTGGGCTGCTCCAGAAGCCATTTATTTGATTAGCAAAATTAAATCACTGATACACTGAAAAATTATAGATTTATTTTTTCTTGAAAGTAGATATATTTTGGTGCCTTAAAGAAAGAGTTTTTTGATGACTTATCAAAGTTTGCTGCCTTGGTGAATTAGTCAAGGGACTGACTCCTCAGTGTTGACAGCAGAGATGATAAAACCTTGCAGCACAGTTCTGTTAGATGAACTTCAACTGCCTTTTCACCAAGAAAAAACAATTCCAACTTAGGAGCTATGACATGGGATTTCTGCCACTTCATTACATCAAGGAGATCAGATAGATGGGGATTTAGGTAACAGGAAGAAATTTCATGTGAAGGAACAGTAAGTAGATGTCGCTCTTTCCATTGGCCTTCCCACTGTGCTTGCAGAAAGATAGAGAGGACTTTACTCAAAGGACAGCTTTTATTAAAAAAAAAGGCTTCCTTCGTTTTCAAGGGAGTAAATTGCTCTCCCTTTGGAAGTACAAAGTGCATAAGATGGTCTAGGAAGTGTTGTTTTCACCTTTGTGGTGGGCAGCATCCCATCTCTATGCACAGTGCATAACTCCTCTGCATCCCTATTGAATTGTTTCATTTGAGAGAAGTACTTTTGCATATACTGAGGAGACAAAACTCAGTAAAGCAAAATATGTCTGCAAAGCAAATCTGCAGAATGGAAGAAAGATAAAAGCATGGTTACCCAGAGGCCCAGGTGCCTCTGTCTCTCTGGATTTCTTTTCCCACTGAGCTGGGCTGGATGGAACAGGGACAGTTGTCACTCTTATGCTGGGTATTGGCCTGATGCATCAAACATCTTCTAGTTTGAAACTGCAGCCTACTGCCCAGCATTAAATGCAAATAACTGCTTAAATCACACAACTCTGAGTTCTGCTAAGAATTACACACCTGCATCCACAGGAGAAGGGAGGGGAGAAGAATCTGTCAATGAAGCATGACTTCCTAAGTTCTGGTGGGTTTTGCTTCTTGGTTTGTTGCATTTTTGGTGGGGTTTTTTTTGTTTGTTTGTTTGGTTTGGGTTTTTTTTTTTTAAATTTTAATGCAGACTGAAGTATCTGAGTCTAAATATGTCCCATCTTGTGAGCACACTTAAACTATCTATCCCTTATCTAACTCTCTATAAAAAAAGAAACAAGCAGTGCCAAATGAGTAAAGTCTACCACTGGGTGAAAATATCCATTAGAGAAGATTCTAATTTTAGGAATAAGTAGTTTAAGAAAAAATATATTTATCTTTTCTTCAAGACTATCAAAGCATACATTATTCTTTAATGAAAAAATGGCAACTACTTTGTGTTATCCAGAGGTTACCAAATAAGGATGCTCTTTGGATAGTGCTGAAAATGAAAGTATTAATGTCAAAGCTGAATGAAGCATTGTTTTACCATATTTGATTCTTACTGTAGGAAACAGGCTCTTGATTTGCATTTTGGCTCATCAGCACTTGTCCCACCCATCAATTATCAGCTTTCAATATTTTACAGATGTTGACACTACATGCTGGAAGGGAGCAACAGCTCAGGAAGGATCACTGAGTGAAGGAACAGTATCCTTCATGTTCCTTAGCACAGAAGTCCACTGTCTGCTTCATCTCCCTCCACCAGTGTGTGTAACTGAGCTCAAGGAGATTTAGTACTTCAAAGTATTTTATTCAGCCAAAGAAATGTTAGAAAAGTGAGAGAGAACATAAAATCAAGAGCCATATAACTTATGCTTGGACCATGTTCAGTGGAAAGAAGGCCATGAGCCCATCACAGGGAAAATTAGGTTAATGTTTATGCATTTCCAGTGGTTTCCCTGTATATGGCAGCAGTATAAAGATTAGTCACATAAGACTTGATTTTTGTCCCTCAAAGCCTCTAAACGGACTAGCAGTACAAAATGTTGACTGTGGAGCCCTTGTGATGGCTGGGCTCTGAGTCTCCTACAAAGCCTGAAACTTACTGAAAATTGTTTTTTATTGAGCTATATCAAATCCTGTTTTAGCAAAGTTTTCTACTTCTCCTGACTCCTTCTCTTCTAATTTGCAAATTTACCAATCAAACCAGTTTAAACAGGACATAAACAGTAAAACTGATAATAAAATAATGGAAAAAAGGAAGTAATTCCCTTTTCAAGAGTATGAAAATAGGACATAAATGTGCAAAAGTGGAAGTCTTACAATAATGTGCTCCTATATGCTACTCAGTGTATTAGAGACCAAGTGTGAAACCATGACATTATTAATTCCCCATAGAATAATGTACCAAATAAAAAGACTTTCAAATTTATCAAATCTTCTTAATGTCTGTTTTCATTTACATTTCAGAATATCATTACCAAGATGATCAGTGTTAACTAGTACTGGATACTTTTGAAATTTGCCTCATGCTCAAGGCATCAATGTGTTTTGGACATGCTAAACAGCACAACTCAGCTGGCTTTCTAGTAAAATTTTCTACCTAGTCCCTGCTCCTTCCTTCCCCCATCCCCAAATTACAGTCACCTTTCTGAAATCAATATAAAAAGTTAGCAGTGTTCCTGTGAAAGATTTTTAATGGTTACCATGTAATTTTTTTGATTATATCTTATCTTGTATGCTTTCAGAGAATAGCACCAGGTGCTTTAAGAAAGAACTTTAGGAGAAAGGCTAAACCCATGTGTCCCACTAACTGTCCTGTGATTATGGGGTATTTTGCTAATCAAGAACGCATTCATTGTCAAGTAATATCTTGTTATAGACTTTCTAAAATAAACTTGTCACACACGGTTGATTTTTCAGCTAATAAGCGCCTACTCTGGTTTCTTCAGTAATTCCTAAAGTCCGTGGGGCTTCTTTTTGATTACATCTTTGAGTTAAAACCAAACCAAATAAAGCAGGTACACAGAAGCAGTCCCTCAGATTTGGCTGCTTCTGCCTGCACTGCAAGAGGAAACTCTGAGGCAGGTTGAGCTCTGCCAGCTACCCTGAAATTTATGGCTTCTCAAGGATGAATGGTGCACTTCAAGGAATGAGGTTCAAAAATGCACCCAGTTCTGAGGAACTGAGCATCATAGCACCGTGAAACAACAGGCTGGAAGGATGAATAAGAGTCTTTACCCTGGCCTTTATTAAGTCACAAAGGCTTAGTAAAACATTGCTGGGAGGGCAACTACATTTATCTTTTCCATTATAGCATTTGAGCCCTGTGCATCTAAGGGTTCCTATTCTTCCTTGATATCTGCTTAAAAACAACACTAGTAATTGGTCTTAATATAATTGATAGACAGCATTCATATGTGCAGAGAAATAAGAATTTTACCCTCCTTCACACACAAATCCTTCACTGCAATTTTTGATTCTGTAATTTGTAATTGCAACTTGTGGTTGATTCACGTGCTCACAATCTGCTACTTAAGTGTTTTCCATTGCATTTTTAGGCATCCTTCATACACAGCAGGTGACAAAATTCAGTGCAAGCCTATTCCAGGGAGACACCTACTACTCTGCATCCCAGTGCTCCAGCACCCAGCCAAAGCTGGGCAGGGCTGGGACCTGTCCTGGAGGAGCACATGCCAGGGGGTGGCTGCTCTGTCCTGGAGCAGCACATGCCAGGGGATGGCTGCTCTGTGCTGGAGCACATCTCTGACTTGTTACTGCCTCAGATCACCAGCAAGCATTTAATTCCTTCAAGCACCCGGCTGCTGAAGATATATTCCCTCTGAATTTCATGTCTTGTTTGAAAAGATTACTCAAAATCAATGAGGAAGACAGGCTAGGAAAACAAGTGTAGCCAAGTAATTTCTTAAGCAGGGTTATCTTTACACTGAAGAGAACACCAGGGAGTTACTAATCTTTACAAAACAAAAAGGATCCCTGAGACGTGCTGCTTTTCTTTGCAGCCCTTCAGCTGATATATGAGCCCAAAGCCTGGTCAACACTTAAATCCAGACAGACTCCCTCTTGAATTCCCTGCCCTGGCTCGCTGTTTTTCTGGCAAGTTGCAGCGGGTCTGTATTCAGCCCAGACAGCATCTTGCCTTAAATACATTTTTAATCCTGTTTTGCCACATAGTCAGCCTACATAATTTGAATCCTGAGCCTGGGGAAGCAACCCAATAGAATAATTACTGAGCCTTTCCTAAGCGATGCGTCGGGCCAGGTTGTTACAGTAAAATCAATGTTTAGCATCTCTCCCAGTCTCCACCCCTCCTTCCCCTAACCTCCAAATCAAGCTAGTTTTTCAATAAAAAGAGGCCCACATAGATTTTCACAGACAGCCAAACAGAGGATTAGAAACCAGAATTTACAAACCAGACCTGGTTTGATACAATAGATACTGACTGGGATGTACGAGCTTTGCTCAGTGTCCTCACCTGGCTGCTTCTGGTCATTAAAAACAGCAGTTCCCAGGAGTATTGGTGCCTTTCCTACTCTGACATATTTCAGTGAAGCTCCTGAGATTCTCCCTTCCAAAACTGTCTTTTCTCATTTCAGCACGATACAGTATTTATTTACTTCAGGAAGGAAAATTCCTGCTCAAGTCGACTGTTGCATTGCATGTCAACAGCATTTCCATTTGATTCCAAGGGGAAGAAATACATTCAAAGAAATTCTGTTAGTTTCACAAAGAGAAACTCTTTACATTCTTTAAGAGGAAAAATGCTGAAATAAATAATTTCCATTAAAACTCTCATTGCAAAGTGTTTGATCACAACAAAGGCAGATTAAAGAGAAGTTTACCTTTAGGTCAACTAAATGACAAAATACGTTGCAAAGTTTTAAGGGATGACACAGAAAACAGACTGAAGAATAGATAATGTTGATGGACAATTTATTCAGCAATCTTATCCTATTAACTTTGAAATAATGGGTTTGTGCATAAACAGGACTTTACTGCTTCAGACAATATTTCTTTGTGGATTAAAGCACCTACTACATGGCCTATAATTTGAGGTACTGCTCAAATGCATGCACAATCTCAAAGAGCCTACAAACAACATTTTTCTCTTTTTTCTTTCTTCCAAAATGAGCCTACAGTTTTTTCATCGGTTCTATTCTTGGTATTTAACCATTTCTTGGTTGAATTCTTTGGCAATTCTCATAAATAAGAAGAAAAAAGGTGAAATTCAAGATTGCTGCCATATCTCCACTGCTGCTTTTATAATCTTTCTATGTTTGAGAACAGTGATGGTTAGAACAAGCACACAGTGCAGCATTATTTTTACTCTATACACTAATTATATTCTTTAAAGAAATTAGAAATTGTATTTTCTTGTAATAACAGCACTGTTGAGCATAAATGCTGTAATAAAAAAATTGCTTCTAGATTAATAAAAAATAGCTTCTAGATTATCATCATGAAAAAAAGAAGTTTAAAATCCATTGGAAAATGCAAGTAATTTAAAGACCCTTTTGAAAAACAAGAGCTACTCTGGGCAGATCAGCATTGTATTTATTATTGTAACCATGGAAACAATATAAATTCCCATCTGTTAAGGTATTCGTTTGCTGCCTGCAAATGATGAGTATACTGTACTCAATAGGTGAATGAAATAGTTATAATTTCAATGAGCAGCCAGATATGCAATTTTTCTTCTCAGTAAAACACAGAAGAGAGCTCCTGGATGTGATTTAAAGCTCTATGAAATGTTTGGAAGGAAAGCATGAATTTGCCTGGCTCCAACACCTTGTGACAACCAGAAACTCGGACTCTGACTTTATGAAGGCTCATACAAAGTTTTGAGAACCTGGGGAGAGAGGGGAGCGGGAAAAAACAACAACAACAACAACAACGAAAAAAAACCTAAACCAAACCTAACAAACAAAACCAATCAACCAACCAGTCAACAAACCAAACAAAAAATAAGCTCACAAAAAAAAAAAACGAGGCAAAAACTAGGCAAAAAAGAAAAAAAGGCAGGGGGCAAGTGATAACTTCTGGGCCCTCACAAGGTACGTTCAGTCAATCTGGGCTGCTTGACTGAGTCCTGCTTCAAGATTTGGGCTCATGCAGTGTGGGACTGCAGCTGAAGTGTCTGCCCCAAACTCTTTGAACTCTCTGAGAGCTGGATCGGAGTTTGGGGTTTGAACTGCCCAGCTGATCTGTCTGTAAAGGGCTGCAATGAAACAGTTAAACTCAGCACTACAGAGCATATTTGATTGTGGAATTCAAGCCTATTTCTGGTTCAAAATTGCAGTCAGAAATTCAGCTATGCGCTTTTTTATTGCTCCTTCATGGGCATACTTTGAAATATGTGGCACCTTCCAGACATTCAAAAAGGTGTAGATTTTGTCTATCTGACAAAGATAGACTGTGTTCATCTGACTCTTTTGTCCTAAGGGAGCCAGAAGCTAAAAGATAAGGAAGCTGACAGAACTAAAGAAAGAGGATAGAAAAAAACATTTATGACAGTTACTAAGTTCTATAGAAGTCTAAATGTTTCTTTGACAGAGATTCCTGGCAACCTTTGGGATTTTGCAAATAAACTTATTATAATACAGGTGCAATATGGGAAAAAGGAAGGAATTCAGAAAAGAAGCCCAGACCTGTTGCATAATTATCCTTCTGACTTCTTGGACATCATTATTTTTTACAGTATGTAATAGTCATTCAGGAAGGAGGCTTTTACAGGACAGTACTTTTTTTGTTTGAATGTTTGAAAAGGTTGCTATCCACTGTGATCAACAGCCTAATCTTTGAAATACAGTACTTTTACTTCATCAATCAATGCTGCCAGCAATGACTCTGAAATAGTCAGAAGATGAAAATATTGAGAATGTCTGAAGAACGTATTGACCGATCACTTTTTTCCTTTTCATAACATCCCCAATTAGCCTTAATATTAAAAAACTACTTTAAATAAACTGTGAGATGTTATGCACTGTTGCCTTAAAGAGTATTTTTAGTTAAGGAAAATATATTGAATGCCAACAAACATAAAATTAAAAAATTTAGAATGCAAAAATGATACTTTTGTTACATGTAAAGCCCCTTTCTAAGCGTTCTTCAGTGAAATAGCCTGAGAGTGTGGTCTCAGGATGATAGCAGGTAGTCCCATGTAAAAACCACAAGTGTAGACTTGCAAACTGGAATTGGTTCTGCTTTTCACATCAAAGGAATTATCAATAGTGTTTGGAAGTGTCAAATATTTTTGGTAAAAATTTCCAACATGGAAAGAAAATGGATTGGTGTTCAGAAAATTAGGAGAGCCCTGCACAGCCAGAATCTGTGGAAAAAACCATAATAATTGGATTTTGGGATAGTGTGTGGGATCTGAAAAGCCATTTGAATATAAGCATGCATTAAAAATGTAAAGGCCATTAATCTATTTTTTTAAATTTAAGGGTTGTTTGAAAAATCTTCCTGCTTGCTGTACTATGCTTTTAGTCCCTGTATATATGTAGGTCTTGGAAATCTAAAAATGGTTGTAGGGAAAGGAATTTTAAACAAAAGGCCACAGGAGTGCTGAAATACACACCCAGATTTAAAGTTAGAGCTGGACTTAAATTTAGAGGGTCCTCTCTGAGCAGGTAACTATGAGAGTCATCTACATCATAACAAGCCAGAAAGTACACCAAGATCCTGCTGGATTTGGCCACACACATAAGCTATTAGGTTAGAAAACATTTTCCCCAAATAATTGTCAAAATTTTCACAGAACATGTTTTTAGAATTTGTTGAGCGTGTATTTGTACATTCTCTGTGAATGCAAATAGCACTCATGTCTTAACGTGAAGTTTAACGTAGAAAGATGCATTTGGGGAGCAGCAGCAGATTTTGTGGGCATATTTAAGAATGTTAATTTGAAAATGTGTGCTATAAACTTTGATCATTTTGGAACAGATAGAGAACTCTCAAGTGGCAAACATACAACACCTACTCAAAAAAGAAAGAAAAATAAAGAGCACATCAACTCCATTATAGGTAAGCAAGCAGAGCAGAACAGGAAAATTACTAGGAGGAATTTTACAAGACTAAATACCAGAATGCCTTGAAAGCCATCACCGACCTTCCAGACACAGCTGATTTATTGTTTGTGGTAGGCCATGCTTAACTAACATAGAGGGAGGTTTTCTTTCCAGTGATAACCGCAGTGATAACAGTGATAAACATGGACCCAATACACTGTACATTTTGATTTTCTAGAAGCATCTGACACTCAGTTTAAGATCAGAGATTGCTGGCTTTGGCAATGAGACATTAGGAAAGGTACAAAGCCACCTGCTAGATAGGGAGCTGTATTTAGCAGCATCTTTCTTGATGGAAATGCAAAGAAAGAGGTTCTAAGAATGGCTCCCCTGTCTTTGGAATAAACACTAATGATTCAGTCAAAGAATGACACTGTGAGCTGTGAACTATGAGCTAATGACTACATTAATGTTACAGAGAAAACTATATGTGTCCCAGAATAATCTCACCGTGTTGTTCCAGGAGGGCAAACATGGGACACTCAATGTTTTATACACTCCCTTCACTGAAAAATACTCATGCATTTAAAAAGATGAACAAGCACAAACTTGTTGAGTTGTAGAGATTGAAACAGACAGTCCAAGTAAATAACAAAGGTAGAATTAAAATACACAGAGGCTTTTCTGAGAAGTCCCATGTATTCTTCTTAGAATCAATAAACCATCACCATTTCCCTCTTACTGCAAACTAGAGACCAGGTTCATTTGTCCCATCAGCAACATAGCCTTGGTAGCACTTTCAAGGTGAATCCAAGACCATCAAACCCTTTCTTTCACCACTTCTTTAGCAATCCATATGACTGCTAAGTAAAAGTAATAAGATCTTTCTTCAAAGTAACTAGAGAGAGAAAATCCCTCCTCAGACTATGAAGAAAAGAATTATACTAAGTGAAGACTTTTGTCTTGACTGCTCTGATCATGTATTCTAATGATTGTTTAGATTTTATAAAACACAGCTGTTGTGTCTTAATATTTGTTACTAGTAAAATAAATTACTTAATTCCATAATAGAAGTCCTGGCTAAAAATTATGGCTGTGTTAAACCCCAAATATAGTTATAAATCACTAGTATGAAATATCTCTTAGCTGTTTTATAGCTTGAATGAATTCTCCCAGGGATTTTTGCTCTGTTTTCTGTGCATAGCTAGATTATCGTCTTAGTAAGCTGTTTTCTCTGTTTTGCTCCATCAGGTGTTAGAGGCTGTTCTCATCTTTATTCAGCTTGCACAATATTGAACATGTGTAGGCTAACATACCTTCACAGCACGGTGAAGGGTTTCAAAACCCCAAAATATTACCTTGCTATCAAAATCAGCTAAAATGTTTCTGATTCCACAACTAGCATAGCTTCTGTTTGAGTCTTTGTATTGTCCACTATTGCCAGATGCCTGTGCGTCCTTCTAACAGCTCTGTGAAATGCTTGGAAAAAGCATTTGCTATTGCTCATGATGACTGAAGGGGCTTTTGCTAAAAGTGGAGGTGGCAGTCACCAGAGGCCCCCAGCACCTGGGGAAATACTCTGTGTTCTGACAAGGTGCTGAAGCTGCAAGGTAAGACTAGAGCCTTTCAAAAGGCAAATACACACATCCAAGCAGCCACTGCAATGTGTGCATGAAATTGCATGAGCTCTATATCTGCCATGTCTCTCTCTCTCTATGCCCTTTGACCATAGCAAAAAGTCAAATTGCCTCTTCATGGAGGCCAGAGAGCTGAATGTTTATTTGGACCCTGAAGGGCAGAATCAATAGGATCCATTTAGCAGCTGAAGAATTTCAGCTCTTGACTGTTCTAGTTTATGTTGTATAGCCCCTAACAGCACTGAGTAGCTTTATTTAACATGGTGGTAACACAGATTAGAGGCTACAGGGAAAGGTGTCAGAGAGGTATTTCTGGATAAACCCAAACATTCTAACAGTGTGTTCCTCTGAATTGCTAGAGAAGAAATAGGACAAGCCTGGGCAAAGTTGAGACCGTGGAAACTGTATCAACATTTTTAAAAGGCCAGTAAGAACAAATTGCTGCAATGAGATCACTCATATGGATTTGTGTGGCATGGTGCCCAAAAGCAAAATGCAGGAAGGTGATACCCCATCCTAACGGGAAGGGGTCTGCCAAGGGTGCTCTGTAGTGGCTCCTGAGTGGCTCTACCAAGTCCCTGAGGAGCAAGAGGGTAAAAATGGGGATCTACTTCTGGTTTACTTATCCCACCAGGTATATGGCAGTGGGTCATTACCAAAGTAAAGCTAGAATCCAATAGTTGCTTTGTGTCACACATTTAGGTGAGTGCCAGGTGTCTGATCATAAAGAGAAAGTTAAAGGGCTTAAAAAGCCAGCTGGATTTTTGCAGATAAAAAATTAATTAGGAAGACCAGAAAATATGAGCAATATAGCTTCAGAAAGGATGGAAACTCCAAAATATAAATGCCAAAAGCAGACTTCACACATGCATTCTGGTAGGTTCAAATCAAGAGATCTACCTGCCATGTTCTCATGTTTAAACATTGATGTCCCCAGTGGATAACTACTCACAAATTCATTACTCTGACATGCCAATTCACACTGCAAGTTCATAGGTGTAAGGCAGAATCACCATAAAAAGAAAACTGGAGAGATCTAACACTAAGCACAAGTCAAACTTGGGTTATGGACATCAAACCAGGAAATGGTTTCTGATATGTCCTAGCTTGTGAGTGGTACTAATGGTCTTCTGTACCAGTTGTGAGGTATTGATGTTAGACAGAGGTGCCCTTGAGGCTGACACCTGTACTGTATTTGTTTATCAGTGTAGAGGCAAAGAAAAAATACTTACCAAAACACCTGGAGCCAGGTAAATCTCCCAAAAATCCAGTAGTTTTTACCCATACCATGGTGCTGGGATAATTAATCCGGCAAATTGACCAAGTGCCCCAGTGACAGGTAAGATATCATTTAGAAAAATACCACAGTAATATAGATAGTATATATGGTATCTATAGAACCCTGGCCTAGACAGCAGGAGGCCAACAAGCAGAGAGAAGCACCAGCTCCTGTATTGTCCTTCATGGCTGTTGAAAGAAAAGGCTGACAGGCCTTTCAGAACAGACCAGGACAGTATCAAGCTGTGACAGAGAGGAGCCTGAGAGCCCATATTACTGCAAGATGTGCATTTGCCCGGCAAGAGCAGTATTTGTGATGCCAGAATTATTTTTGTCTTTTCTTTATATACCTTTTACACAGTTGTCTGTATCCACAAGTATTAGAATGCATACTTGTAACCCTTCACTTAGTTCAGTACTCAGTGTTTTGTAAGTGTTCTGCAGGCCTGAGTTTAAACACCTCAGAACTGCAGAGCCAGGGAGACCAAACATTCCTACTCTCTCAGGAACCCAAGGTCTCTGAGCAGGACAGATTCTGTAAACTAGGGGTTAGCCCACCCCAACCTCATTATTGGGCCCCCTTGTTAGATCTGCTGATGTGTAAAGTCTGTAAATGGCGTGTGTGATTGACGGTTGTTGTGCATTTTGCCACGCTGTCACTTGGGTGAAGTGGATGCATCAAACAGGATCCTGATTAAAATACTGAGGTAAAGACCCCAACTCTTTTAACCATGTCTAGCTTCATTTTTCATAACACCAGGAAAAGGCATCATTTGGACTTATTATTCTGCTTAGGCTTCTGAGAGAATCACACCTTGGGTTTTGAAGCCATTACAAAGCAGGAAGGCAGAAGATGAAGACGTTCAGCTAAAGCACCTAAATATTTGCACAGTAGAGATTCTTTCCCTTTAGATAAGGCCTGAATAAAATCTCTCGTGCACACATTGTCTGTACATCTCATATTCCATTATAAGTGCCCGGCAGACATGCACGTAGTTCCTCCTTGTTGTGACACTTCTGGGACCACTGCTTGTCACTAACGGGGTTAATTCCTACCCCTGTAGGGGTAGATCCTGCTGAAGCACTCTAAAGTGTTGAGCTAATGCATCCCCTTCCTGACATATAGGAAAGAAAGAATGAACTAATAATTACTTGGAGTTAGAAATGACTAAAAGTAGTTCCCACGACAACTTCCTCTTGCTGCATTTCTAAGCAGTGAACTTCACTTGCCTGTTGCCCAACTGTATCATCAATAATTATAATGTGTCTTCCTTTGAGAGAAAAATGAAAGAGCAGGACCTCATGTTATTTCAGAAACAAGATGAGTTTTTTTTGCATATGTTTCAGAGTGAAAATGCCTGGTATTACACCCACGCTGTAAACAATGCATCTACTGTTGCCCAATAGTTTCTGTATCTGTGCGAATAGTAACAATTTTACATAATTAAAATAGGGAATATAATTTCTCAGGCTCTTTCATTCCAAGAAAACATGTTCTTTTTAGCAGCTCAAATTTTTAAACAGAGGCAGGGAAAACACAGGGGATTATCATATAAGACACAGAGGAATATGGGATCAAATCCCGTGTAGTTGCTGAGTGGTGCTGAGTTAGATATTGGAGAGACAGCTGCTGCAGTTTTCTCCCCTGTTTTGTCCTGTTAATGTAGAAGAGGGTTACCTCACTGTGAGAAATATGGTCCATTCCCAGCTACCTCCTCAGGCCAAGGATGTTCAGGGGACAGCGTAATTGCTTTGCATACAGTACCTAGAAACTGAGCTCTAATCAATCACTGATGACTGGAAATGCTGTGGAGTTTAAGGACTGTAGCTGCCCATCCATCTCATTTAGGTGCAGCTCAAAACTCACTTGTTTTGTTGTGGAATGTTCCGTATAAAAACCAGATTAATTTCTTAGGTGTGGATGGAGTTTTTAGCATAGAAGATGATTATCTAGATTATTCTGCTACTCTGCCTGCATGGTGGTATTATTTAATAAATACAAATTAAAGCTATGGCTTTTTTCTTTTTAGGAATATTAAATTAATTATAAAAATAGAGTTAAGATTGCAATAGTGATTCTTGTTTGAACCAAGAAATTGAAAATTCTGTGGCCTGTCAAGCTTGGACAGAAAGACAGAGTTGTATTGAAGAAGGCTGCTGATGATTTTCTGTAAGAAAAAAAAAAAGCAGACAGGGTAGCTCACAGTCTATCAGGGATGCTTTTTACATAGCAGAAGTTGCAGAATTTTTTTCCCCCAATTTACACTGTATCCTGAAATTTGAACATGAAACTTTTGTTATTAGAAAATTATTATTAATGAATAAAATATTGTGTGTGTAGTTTTTTAACTGGAAAGATCCAAACATTATAATTTGGATAATAATATGGGTAGCTTTTCTAGATACCCATATAAATATTTTCTAGATGTGTTTGTGAATTTTTAACATCCTTCTTTTTAAATAAGGCCATGGAGACATAAAAGAATTAATTTAAAGAAAGAAAAACTCATTTTCAATAGATTTCCCTCTAGCATTCTCTATGTTTTATGGTATGAGGGCACTACTGAGTCTGTTGAACAAACAGTGAGGTCCAATTAATTTCTGTTTCAGTCTTTTTAATTTCCTCAAGTTAAAATTTATCATTAATAACTTAAATCTATTTTCCTATTAGTGCTTCATTAATCCAATTTCAATCTAATTTTAAGTCTATACTTACTCCTTATTGGACCAAGGAAGGCATTTAGCAAGGTTTGGGAACAGGAAGAAAAGGTGTATTGCTAACAAAATTTATTACCAACTTTTCTCAGAAACAATTTCTTAGACCGTTCATTTTGGCTCCCAAGTTATTTTTGAGTGTAACTCTGTCTGTGGAATTTAAAATATGTTTCTTAGACTGAAGCAACAAGAGTGATGATTGTCTCAAGTGAAGCTTCCCATTCTGTGCAGTTACCCATAGCTTCAAAACCAGTCCATTACAAAAACTCTCACTATTCACACAGTACAATATTTTTATTTCACTTGTCTAAGCCTGTTTGAAGGATTTTTTTTTGTTGTTAACTAAAGAACTCTAATTTTCCCATATTTCAGGAAGGTTTCCTGAAAGTTTTTTTTTTTCATTCCTTACATAAAATGCCCCAGGATTATATCAGGATGTTCTAAAATCAACAAGAAGGTAGACTGAACACTGTTTATCTAGCACAGCAAGCAGAATGTTGAAAGGAAGATTACTATTTCTTCTTCCAGTATCTGAATGCAATGCATAAACTGGGAATTGCATAAAGTGGGAATTCCACTGTAATTCCAGAGTTAACTGAATTAAGAATTTAAACATATTACTCAAACCAGTAAATTTGTACCAGTAAATTCAATAGAGATCTTAGTGGCTGCTTTGTACTTTCCTTACTACAGCCTCACCAGGAATTTGAAAAGTAATGGTCTAGAGTGGGTTATCCTTTCATTTTCCCCTTCCTCTCCTTGAATTCCTCAGCATAAAAGAGACCTCTTGCTTTTCTGATGTTTGTGACTTTGGGTTTGAAAACTAGGTTTACTAGAGAAGAATTTGAGTCAGGTGTATGATATTTTCAGCTCTGGGATCTGATTTCCGTAGGATTTACGTCCACAGCAACAGTTTACATCAGTGGTGAAGTACCTGGATTCCCTTGACTACCTTTGCTCAGTCTACATTTGATTTTCTCAGCGGTTAACAGAAGTCTCCCAAAGCACTTGCTAAAGCTTCTTTTCAAACAATTGCCCAACTGCTTTGTCCTGCCCCCACGGGACCAGCTCCACCTCAGTTGCTGTATCCCTGTTCTGCACTGCTTTACCCGCTCTGATTTCATGACCAGCAGGCAGAAACAAAATGAATACAGCTGACAGAGTAGTTCTCTTTTGCTTCCCCCATCTCATGAGGACTTTTCATGAATAATATTCACTGCCAGAGACACAACCACATTTCCCTTGTACTGGGAAATGAACAGCAAGTGCTGCTACAGATGGCCTTGGAGTGGTTAGCTCCTTAGCAATCGCTGGTGCACGTGCTGACAAGTGTTATGATTCATTCTGAGAGCCTGGTTAAGGCAGGTCACTTATTGACAGGGGACAGAAAAAGCAATCTTCTACCACATGGGAACAGTAAGAAAGGCAACCGCATTTCCCTACCAAAAATTCTTGAGTAAACACATGCACAAGGTCACTGGCAAAAGGTCAGGGAGAGCTACTGGAGTGGTAGATTTCCAAAGTGAATGGTTCATTTAAAAGATTCAGTCTAATTTCTGTTAGCAAATCCTCTTACATAAGCAATATATTTTTAAAAAGTGCTTGGAGATTTAGGTATTCCTCAGTTTCATGGCTCCCATTTTAGTGAGCTTTTAAAGAAACTAAAACTTTTGGAAGAACCATTCTTTCAGCACTTTCTGTAAAAAAAATAGGTCACTCTCTCTCTGTCAGTCTGGGAGCACCAACACAGAGCTCGGAACTCCTTACACCAGGCAGTTCTGCAAATGGTGTCATTTGAAGCAGTGGCTCCCAAGGAGCAAGGTGTGATCACATTTCAGATCTCTGGGTATGTGACGAGGGAGGTGTGGAGCTCCCAGACCTCGCATCCAGAGCCATGACCTGACGGACTTAGGGCTGACAGGGATGGGAGCTACAGATTGGGCCAAAGCTATGGTGCAGGGGTGGGAGAGGACCCAACCTGACTGGGTCCTGTGTAGAGTAACTTGTCTTCTCTAGAAAGTTAGGAATCACTGCTGAGGGGCTCTCACCTTCTCTCCTTGAAGCTGCTGAAAATTTTACCATTCTAAGAGGAGCTAGATCAGTAGTTCAGTTACCTAACTCTGAATGTGTATTATCATTTCTTTCCCCCTGAGGCACAAAGAATTAACTCCACTATTACATTTTACCTTTCGACAGCACTCTGGTAAACAGTGCTCAAAAGTAAAAATAGGAACACTTTTAACCAGAATGCTGATTTACAGCTCCAGAGTGATAAGTAACCTAATGCAAATAAAAATCAAATCCCACATATTGCCTTTTTTTTTTTTTAAATTAACAATCTCCATAGCTGTAAGCGAGAGAAATTAATTAAGCCTGGCCTTACATCATGCTCAATGTGTACTGATGCAAATGCACCCTATTTTAATTCCTCTGAATGTTAATAATAGAGTAAATGAGCACTAGATTATGTTATACAAAAGCAATGGAAGTAATTAAACTTCATTTAATAAAATCATCAGGGATACAGAAGCATTAATGACTTATACTCCTCCTCTGCAGGGGGAAGACATGTTGGTACACAGGAGCCTGAGAAGAACTGAGATGAGAGCAGTGTAAATACATAAACAGGAATGCTAAGGTAAGTAGTGTATCATATATGAAAAGTCTTAAAGTGAAAGCCCCAGGCTACAATAAATTATTTACTTTAAAGCACCAGGAAATAGTACCATCTCAAGCAAATGACAGCAAAAATATCTTCCATCCTCTGAGAGACAAAGCATCAGCACTGAATTACTTTGTAAGTGCAAAGCTGGTTAAATGGTGTACTGATGATGTTAGAGGAAAAAAAAAAAATGCTTGAACTGTGAATGGTTGTTCACTTTGTACAGCCTTCTGGCCCTCTCTAAATTTATATTCACAAAGAGCATTGTGTTTGTACAACTCCTGTCTGGAATCACTGTTAGCTCTGTGAATGCTCTCACTTGGACACAAAGCTATATATTAATTTTTTATGACCATGAACACTGACTGATCACCATTTATTCCTTGTTTTCACCCATCCCTAGTCATCTTTTTTCTGTTAGATTAAATAAAATAAGTGTCTCCTAGTTAGGAAGAGGGAAAACTACCATATGAATTAGTTGAGGTGTACCACAACTGATAAGCTGTAAAAACTACTTATGAGCAAGTTAATTTAAAATAAAAAGGAGCTAGATTTGAAAGAAAATTAGAGAAAAAAATCCCACATCAACAAGAACTAATTTTTCCTCATTGCAAATTGAATGGAATTAATTTCTTTGCTACAATAGCACTCCCCCAAAAATCTTTCTATGAATATTAAACCTTCAATGACTGCAAGAATCTGTAGAAAGCAGATTTAAGTAATAATAAGTATTCATTTTTGTTTGGAAAGTGTACTTTTATTATAACTATTTTGACTGCCTACAAAGGATTAATGACAACTGATGATAGCAATGATTATATTTCTGTAGTTTTTCTATAGAGAAAATCTTTGTGCAAGTATGAACCATTCATGGGAGAAAAAAAAAGCCTAACTGGACAGCAGACATCAGAAAAATGCTTCAGATGTCTAAAGGCTCTACATAAATATGGATACAAAGTTTACAGTTATTTTTGAGTGTTTTTCAGAAAGCATACTCATAGCCTAATTTATGTTGTGGCACTAAGCTGTGGTGGTATTTCACCAAGAGCTGCATTTCCTAATTTTTTGTAAATAAGGCAGCCACCAGTGACTTGTATGATAACTTGTATTTATATTTGAATTCCAGAGAAGATAGCTACCAATGTTTTGTACAACATAATCTGTCTGTAGATCATTATATTTTCTTAAGTCTCTCCTCTATCCTCTGAGTATTTTCTTTTTTTTAAATTCACAAACCTTTTGATGCTTATCTCAGCTCAAGCTTCATCCACCTTTTCACCCTGGGTATGTCATACAAGCCAAACAAAGATTCAGCAGCACAGCAGAAGGGATTTGCCCTGAGTTTAGCTATGTCCATATCTGGCACTTGCTAAAAAGAGTTGAAGTGACATTAATGGAGCATAAAATATCTGTTGCACAGTAAGTGATAGCTGTGGTATGTGATGTGGCTTTATGGGATTTTCTTGAAAAAAAAGGGCTCTTATGAAAATTAAATGTTGGTATTACTGCTCATAAACTCTTGCAGAAATATAAAAACATTTGGCACAGATGTGACCGTTAAGAAAATGTATTGAGACTGTGACATACATCAATGTTTTGTGTTATAAGCATCAATAATAAACAATAATAAATTTTCACTTCTGCCAAATGAGTCAGGGCTCTCTGCAGCATGGGTACAATAAGAAATACTGCTTCTCATTAGGTGAAAAATAAAACTTGAAGGCCAGTGGCTGGAGTTCGACCCCAACCTCACAGGCCAATGTTTGGGGCGATGCCTTGTGCTCCCAAGGAGTTATTTTTGGTTTGCATCACTGTGTCCAAGATCAATATCTGTCCCCACAAGTAAAGCAAAGGGTGATTTTCCTTCACTTGACGTGCAAAGAAAAAGGGGTCATGCTAGGAACACTGTTCTCTTGAGGAAAGACAACAGCACAATAAAAAAAAAAAAGTAACAGCAGGGAAATGTTCAATAAATCCTGGAGCATTAAGGTGGCACATCAATTTGTGCAGCACTAGTTGTCATTCTGTGGAAGCTGGCATTGGTGCCATTGTTTATCCAAAGAGATTTGACTTATTTTGTGAGCAACAAAAAACTCACATAGTTCCTAGGACCCCCTTCTCTGCTATGAGAAAGCTTTATTATTATTTCTATGACAAGGGAGATCTATTTCAAGCTTAAGGCAGGCTGGATAAAAGCAAAGAGTTCAATCAATAGCAGGATCCCTTTTCCACTTATATTAAAGAATGATTGAAGAGGAGTTAAAGACAGGTTGGAAAAGACAATTTCAGCAGTATCACTGAACTGCTGATACACAAAGCTTGCCTCTTTTACCTTCCTCTGACCAGGAATTAAATATCTTCTATTTTGTCAGATACACAGTGCAGATAACAAGATTGTGGAGGTGTCCTCAGAATTACATCAGTGTGATTGTGATCTGTATTATTATCAGGATAGTGTTTTTATTTCACTGTGCTTCTGTAATTCCCATTGAAGGCCATCTGTTTGAGGTACGGTGAACAGTACCTGTTTTGAGAACCTCTTTACATTCCTTCATGTGAAATATTGGTGGTAACTGTTTTAAGCTGGTATAATAGCATATCATATTTCATGAAAGTATTGCAAAACTGCTCATGCACAAAACTGCCTAAAGTGATACTCAAGGTAAAGACTGCAGAGGCTTTAGGAATAGCAAGAAACTGCAAGAGTTGTGACTCATTTCAGAACTTCCTTGCTGAAGTTCTCCAACACATGCATTGTCCCTGACTCTGCCCTGGTTGTGCAGCACATCTGGCACATGAAGCAGTGCCTGGAGAACTTTTCCAGTTCAGCCTAACAGAGAAACAAAGGGTGCAATACTGGAACAAAGGAACACATATTTAGTCGGAACTGTATAATTTTGTGTTTCTGTAGGTTTAGCACTAACATCCATTCTTCTACCTAATTTCTAACTTGTGATGCCACATGAACCACTTGGTGTTTCAGACATATTGAAATGGTGGGTGGTTTTACAGACCATATGTGCTGTAATCTCTAGACACATCGCAGCATGTTGAAGATGGAGAATCAGATGCAGCCCTCAGATTGAATTTTTGGTTCCCTTGTTTTGTGGGTTTTTAACAGATTCGCCATAAAGTTAATTGAATTTTGCTTTCAGTCGGCTTTAAGCAGATGTGTAAGTAAGCGCTTTCCATGGAGTTTGTTGTGACTTGAAGTGAAAGGTGAGATCGCCAGCAAAGAATTGTTCACAGTTCAGTGAGAATCAGGATTAAGCAAGTGACTGGTTCTTAATTCACTTTGAAGGTTTTAAAGTCACCCTCCTCTTCCATGTTGGGCTACATCAGACTACAGGATGCTTAACAGATACTATTAATTTCTAGTTTTGTGCACTCTGGCATGCATGACTGGCTCATGAAGTAATGACTGTTTTAGAGTATGATGTAGAAAGAAATGAGTATTACTATGAAGCCTTAGCCAATTTTAGAAGCAGTCTGTAGCCAAATCTTTCTTGAATTTTTTCATGGGAATCTCAGCTTGATTTTAAAGCCTTAACAACGTTGAGAACTTCACATATGTTTTAGAGAACCAGCTGAAGTGTGCAGGGTTCTCTGCATGGATCCGAGCTCACTTATTTTCATATTTGGCTGCATGTGGTTATAGAGGATGGTCTTTTTCATATTTTGCTTTTTTACAGTGCTAATTTTTATAAAATTTACAATTAGTCAAATTATTTTAGATACCTTTTAGTCATATCCACAGATTTAAAGATGGTGTCTGTGAAGATTTAAAAAGAGACACACAGAAACTCTTTGTTGGAAATAGAAGCTCATCTGATAACAATTTTGCAAGACTGTTTCCCATCACCATTTCAATATATTAAGCATGTCAGTGCCATGCAGGTTTAGCTCCAGTGTCTGCCCCAGACTGACCTGGATGTTATTGGTGTATTTTTTACATGTCTTATTGGTCATTTTGATAGTCTTTACTCAATCTAAGGAGTTCTTTTCTACCTTTCCAAAGAGCTGTTTACAGAAGGACACTTCCAGTGTGGTTAAACAAGGCTTAGAAGAACACATTTACCTCTTAATTTAACTAAGAGTTATAAATATTAAAAGGAAAGTAATTTTGATGAAGTAAGAAAACCACAAAGTTTCAAGGATATTATCATAAAATTATAACCTGGGTAGATTGCAGAAATCCGATTATTCTGATCTAAATTTGTATTTAGAAGTGCAGTTAATACCTGTTTGTACCAGACCATAACCACTGAAGGTCTGAAACAAAAGCTGAACAACTTCAATTAATACGAACTCTGCAAGAAAAATTTGCAAGCACAAGTTTGAAATGTGCACATTGAATATTGCTCATTTAATATTTTATATCCAATCCATGGTAGTGTTAAAATTTATGTCTTAGTTGGATTGGTGTGATCCCCCCAAACTTTCACTTATACCTGTATCTCAATAAAATTATAAATTGCACAATTTTTTTAGGCTAGCAGCCTGTCAAATTATTGATACTATTTATGGTGTCTTTAAATAACTACCAGTGCAGTCTTTTGAATGAGGAAATTACACCATGAGGATGTAGAAATCTGGGGATCCTGACTTACAGAAGATGGCTGAAATATGTGCTTGAACAAGACTGACAGCGAGCACAGAGGTCTCTGAAGAAAGCATTCAGCTTTAGTTTCAAGACCTTTCATAGCCCACATCCCAAAATATCTACAATGTAAAGTAGAAGATATAATTGGTATACTGCTGAGACATGACAAGTTAGTGTATTATGCATCAGGTGTAGTTTATTAAACATGACCTCTGGTAAGAGCTCTGGTGTAGAGTTTGTGTATTTATTACAAAAACCCAACCCAGCAATCAGAACCCCAAGCCACCCACAACTTCATGATCAATACCTTTCATTTCATTAATTGCCCTGGATGCATATAAACACAGTAAAAAAAAATAAATTAAACAGAGTATAGCCCACCTACTCAGTGTTACATGACCACCACTGCAGCACCATCAGTGGTGCTCTTCCAGCTGTGCTGGGAGGAGGAGTCCAACTTAATTCCTTTAAATAAGATACCAGAGTGCTGTCAGCTGAGCTGGTGTTCTGTACCAAACCGGAGAACCTATTTCCTGCTAGGTGACAACCACATGCAGGAGGTTATAGACAGAGATTTGATGCTGCTCTACCAATCTCCACAAAGTGCTACTAAATAAAACTCTGAAGTTGTATCTTACCAGTAAAGACTGTGCTCTGATGCTCCAGCTCACTGAAACAGACATACATGCAGACAGCATCCACCCAGTTTGTACTGGGCACCGAGACAGAGGTGCAAAAATGCTTATAAAATCTGTGTATGCAAGGCAGCAATCCAGCCAGGATCATTTCTCCCCAGCTTAGGTAGTTGTAAGGCATCTACCAGCTCAGTGTGCAAGCAGTGCTCAGCTATTTGTGAGCCAGCAAGACATTTGGGGCCAAGAGTTCTTTACAGAAGCTCAGGAGCATTTTTGCTGAATGCGTACATTTGGGCAAGGGACTTCATGGAGATTGTGTAGAGGAGATAATTTTTCTGATCATTCAAGGACACTTAGAGGAAAATGCACATTTATATCCAGTGATATGAGCTGGCAGAGCTCCCTCCCCTATGCTGCACCCCAAGAGATGTGGGAAGCTGTAAAACCAGAGAGGAGCATTCCTGTCCCCAGCAACATGACCATCCATCTTTGGAAGTTATAGGGTGCCTGCCAGCTTTAAACTGGCCCAAGTTACCTCAGCTTCATCTGATACCATCAGAAGATTTTCTCCATCCTTACCTGCCCTAAACAAGTTTTATTGTTTTAACATTAGAACAATGTAAACTATGAAGTATAGCTATTTAAGGCAATGGCTTTAGTTTTAAGTGTTATTTTATTTTAATATATGAAAATTTCAGGGTAGAAATAGTTCTCTTTCTTTTTTCCCCTCCTTCATTAAACAGACTCTTAAACTAGATGCTAGGTCTTAAATTAGTACAATTTGTTTCTCTAGAGATGTAAGTAAAACTGCTTTTGGAAGCCAGAAGAGTTAAATCAGCAAAACCCCATATGGATACTTTTATTTTAAGCCAAATACTTTAGGAATTGTTTTTGGCTAAGGTAAAATATGCTACTCTTACAGCATGATCTAGGGGATTTACATCTGTTGAAACAATTCCACAGAAAAACATAAAATGCAGATGATGAAGCAATAGATGAGTCCTTAGTGCAGTTATTTTCACAACTCCCAGTGTTGGTTCAGGTGGTTTCTCACAGTATAACTCTTGTCCCAGAATACATAAGGATGTACATAAGAAGCTTTTGTTCTGGTGATGGGAAACAAAAGGAAAGAAGTCAGCTAAAGAAGGTTCATGAGGAAAGAAAAGAATTTTAGGAAAATCTTAGGGTAAAGATGTCCCCATTAAGTTTAAACATCTGTCTGTCATGTGGACATTTGGGAAAAAGGAAGTTTTACTTAAAGAAATAAAAATGTTAATTGTGAACCATGCCCATGGTAAAGTAGGCCCACTCATTACACTTGTGATTATTAACTTTGTAAGTGCCAGCAGCACTGAGAAAATGTGTGGAGAAAGATCACTCCCTGCAGAGCTGTTCTCATGGCTCAGCTGGGAGCTGCTGAGCCCCACAGATCCCATACTTTGACAGAAAAAGCCGTGGGTGGGTTTGAGGACTTGCCCTTGCCAACTGGTGCTGGAGCTCAGAAATAACACGTCAAAAATATGGATTGAAAAACCGGAGAAAAAGGAGAAAGAGGAAGGAAAATCCTAACAATACCCTATACTTATTGCTCATACATACAGCATAATAATAATATAAAATGCTGCAAATTAAGGAAAGTACATATAAATACGGACATGTGTTTATGGAGAGAGGTATATTTAGTCTAAGTTGAAGATACAACATTTTGGGAAGGCTCAGAAGCCCACAGTCAGGAAAGCACTATGGGTTTTAAGTTTAAATACATGTTCTAATGATCAATATTTAGCAAAGCTTACTGCAACACACGGGGAGTCCCACTGGTGTTAACACAGACTTTGTAAGCTGCTTCTGATCTAAGCATGTGTTTAGCTGACCTGGATGCACAGAAAGGGGAAGCTTGCAAACAGGCTTAGGGAACACATCTTTTAGTGGTTTAGCATAAAACAACACATAGAGATGGAATTATTTTTTTGTTCAGTTTAATATTCTTTACTGTAAGCCTAAATGCATGTCCATATTAACAAAAAAAAAAAAA
>JAHLSL010000050.1:0-16462 GCA_025920805.1 Petroica traversi
GCTGTGGCTGCCCCTGGATCCCTGGAAGTGTCCAAGGCCAGGCTGGATGGGGTTGGAGCAGCCTGGGACAGTGGAAGGTGTCCTTGCCCATGGCAGAGATGAGCTTTAAAGTCCCTTCCAACCCAAACCATCCTGGGATTCTGGGATTTCAAGGGCTGAGGAACCTTTGGGGTAATTTAATTAATTCTCAGGACCTTCACCAGCAAAAAACCTTGAGATATCCAGAGACACAACTCAGCCATAGCCAACTTCCATGGAGTTCCAAACCCTGCCTCCAGCCCAAGCTCCATTCTTTGTCCAAATCAACCTGGCTCTGCTTCCAACCCTCATCTTTCCTTCCTGCCTGGGAAAATCCATCCCTCCCTCCCTCCCCCAGGGCCTCCATTCTTCCATGACCTCCCCAAAAAACAACGAGCACCCAAAAGTGACCTCGCTGCTCCCCAGCTGCAGGAAGCGGAAGTGTGGGGACAAAAGCTGCCCGAGACAAGAGAACAGAAATAGATAAACCCCCCCCTGCCACCACCAGCGAGGCTGAGATTAAAAACAAAAAAAAGCAGAGGATGAAAGGGCAGGAAATGGGTTTCCAATTGCAGGGAGCAGGTAGCAAAGGCAACAAAAATGTTTGGGGAGGAAGGAGTTGAGCACAGAGCTGTGCTGGATCATGGAATGGCTCCTGGAATGTTGTGCCCGTGGGTTTTCCAGCAGCCACGTGGCTCTGGCGCTGGGCCAGCACTCTCCCCTTTCACAGGAGAATCCAGCAAATTAAAAAGGTTTGGCCAAATCACTCAAAAAATCTTAATATTGAAGTGTCAGTGCCCTGTGAGCTGCCTTTGCTCCCTGTCCTGGCTCCACCACCAGGATTTAAACAGTTGGGCTGGACTCTATGACCTTAAAGGTCTCTTCCACCCTGGTGATTCTGTGGTTCTGGGATTAAACGGAGCCCCAGCCCCTCCTGAGCCAGAATCCTGAAGGAGCTGATTCTTAATTCTTAATTCCCTGCAAGCAGCAACCTCAGCAGGAAAACAAAGCCGAGCAGGTGACGGAGCAGGACTTGTCCCTCCAGATGTCACTGCAGGGCACGAGCAGCAACGTCCCTGAGTTGGGGAAGAAATGCACATCCAGGAAGTTCTGCTTTGCCAGCCTGGAAGCAAACAAGCCCCTCTCCATCCTTTTTTTTTTTCCCAAGGTCCCAGCTGTGTCCCTGTGTCCCCCACGTCCTGTGACAAACACGGGGCAGAGCCCTCCCTGGGGCTGGTGGCCACGTGAGAGCACCTGGGCCTGGCTTTCCCGTGCTCCACAAGGTCAGCGGATGCGGTGGGACAGAGGGACAGGGACACCTGTCATGGGGCCACCAGGGATGTGCCTCATGTGGCAGCTTTGTTCCACTCACAGGCTGGGAGGGAATTCATTCATAGCCAGAAATCAGCCAAGAAAACACTGATGCCACAAAGCTGACCAGAGCAGAGTGTGATGATAAAAAAAATACACATTAATCTCTTAATTCTCCCCTATTTCCTGCTCTGTAAAGATTCTCTCACTTCCCAAAATCCCAAAGAGGATTTAGGATTAACATGTCTACACACAAGGCAGTCCTGCAGTATCCACATTTAAAAGTCCAAGTGGGAGGATATCAGATCCAGAATATCTCAGCCAGGCCCCTCCACGGGATCATCTCTGTAGTGCAAGGCCAGGAACAGCAATCTGAGTATTTACAGGGCTCCAATAAACCCCACCATTGTGCTGGGTTAAAAATATAAATTACAAGAAGCACGAAAAGCCTCTTTTCCCTGGTGAAAGCTGCATGATCTGGACTTGTAAAACCTCCTGCCCAGCGAGAAAACCCCATGGTGCCAAAGAGCATTTCCTCTTTGCCCCCTGCTCCAACCCCCTCCACTTCCATGTGGTCATTTTTCCTTCCTGCTGAGAAGTGATCGCAGCTTCCTCTGGGCCCCCCAACCACAGCTCTGAGCTCAGCCCCGCAATCAGCAGAGGATCTGCAGGGAGCAGGGCCCTCCCTTCCCCAGCGCTGCTGAGCCCTTTATCTCTGCCCCGGGGCAGCTGTGGGAGCGGAAAGCCAAGCCCAGCTCCGGTCCCGGTGTCACACAGCCCTCCCCGAGCTGCTCAGATGGCAAAAATCATTCATTTCTGTCCCAGCCCCGGTCCCGGTGTCACACAGCCCTCCCCGAGCTGCTCAGATGGCAAAAATCATTCATTTCTGTCCCAGCCCCGGTCCCGGTGTCACACAGCCCTCCCCGAGCTGCTCAGCCGGCAAAATCATTCATTTCTGTCCCCCTGCAGGCCCTGGGATGCTGGCACAGAGATGTGCAGTCCTGACATCTTTAAATGGTTGGTTCAAGAGCCTGAAGTTGGCACTGACGGGACAAAAATTCTGTGAAAGTTCCAGAGCACCAGCAGGGACTGATTGGCAAAGATCTGTGCAGGGCTCAAACTGCAGCCCAAAGAGCACTGAAAAGCAGGGAATTCAGGCTGAGCTGCAGGTGAGGAATGTAAAGGGGCACCACAGGCTGTGGCTGAGCAGCCTCTGGGTTCCTCTCTTTAAATGGTTGATTTAGCCTGAACTTGGGGGCTGAAGGGACAAAAATTCTGTGAAACCTCCACCAGCACCATCCAGGACTGAGCAGATTGGCAAGGATCTGTGCAGGGCTCAAACTGCAGCCCGAAAAGCAGGAATTCAGGCTGAGCTGCAGGTGAGGAATGCTCCTCTCTGACAGCAAAAAGCACCTCGGGCTTTGCCTGAGCAGCCTCCCATTCCTCAGTGGATGTCTCACTCACTCCTCAGCACTGACACAGGGAAATTTGCACAGCACCTGCTGGAGAAAATGGATTTCGGCAGCTCCATGGAATAGCAAATGAAATGGCAAAAGAGGAGCCAAGAATCCAAGTGTCAAATGCAGAGCTGCAGGAAACGAGTCTGTAAACACCTTGTTCCTCTGAGCCTCAACTCCCCACAGCCACTCAGGGCTGAAAATAACCCGCATTCTGCTAAAGAGAGCCCAGCAACAGAGCTTTCTTTAGCAAATTCATTAGAAAATGCAGGTGTGGGATGTGAGCTTTTCTGCAGGCTCAGAACTGCACAAACCTCACTCAGAGTCAGTGCTGGCACAGGAATGTCAGCGTTGGAGACTTGGGGAAAAAACAGGGGAAAAATGGATTTAACACACACTGGAACTGGGTTAACAGTGCTCAAATTATTGTCAATGTGACTGAGTTACCTGAATCCAGAGCAGAAAAATCAGGCTCTTCCTTCCTCCTCTGAGTCAGAGGTAATTGCTCTCCCTGCTCGAGGCTCAGTGAGTCACTACAATGGAAAAAGAATTGCTCCCAGAGTCATTAATCTGTGTTTTCACCGTGTGCTTGGTATTATCAAATAACTGCTCACACCACGCCAGGGGATCGGAACCGAAAAGGCACCGCTCGTGTCATTCATGTGATTTATGTGAATTTCACACTCCGCTGAGGAAAAGTGACATTCCCAGCAACATCTTCTAGGAAACAGTGAAATGGGGTGGGAAGAGCCCTGCTCTGTCAGGTCTGCAGACACCAGACAGGGAGTGACTCTCTGGAATTGTGTCACACAACCACAGCAACCTGGCAGCAAACGGGATCAAATAAAGCTGTTTCAGAACATGAAGGCAAAGCTGCCCGTGGAAAAAGCACAGAAAACCATCAGGAGTGACTGGGAAAATGTGAAGAGATGGGAATGTGCTGTTTGCCCAGCGAATCCTGCAGGACAGGGTGTGTTCCAAGCACTCTTGAGGCCTCTGAGGTTGCAGCAAAGCTCTGCTGAGCACATCCCCAGTGCAGGGGCACTGCAAGAGCCCAGCCCTACCTGATGAGCAGCACTTAATGAGCTCTGCAAAGGAGCTGCCCCGGCCAAATCTCGTGGCACAAATCCACAGAGGAGCTGCCAAACCCGGCCCTGCCTTCCCAGCACCCTCTGCCCTTCAGCAGCAAAATGGATCTTCTTCTTTTAAAGAAAAGGAATTCTTCCTTTAAAGGACAATCCTCACAACAGCATAGCTGAGAGGTTTTGGGGAGGGGGAAGATTACAAAATCTGAAGCATGTTTTATGTCTTCAGGACTCACTTGCTGGTACAACAGGCAACAAATCCCTCCTTCCACACCACAGCAGCATGACCCAGGTCAGGATTTTCACAACTTGGGCTCCCCTATGGGATTTTTCCTAGTTTCTCCCTCTTTTTTCTCTTTTTTTCCAGTCCCTCTGACTGGAAACACAACCATCAGCTGTTAAACAGCACTGACCCCGCACAGACACTGCCAAAGCAAACACTTTAAACTCAGTTTTACAGAGGAAAAAACAAAAACAAACCCTTGTGTGCACCTCCCACTGCCAGGGCCATGCTGCATTCAGTGCCATGCCCTGACACATCACTTTTGAACACAGGAGCTCACAGGAACAGTGACACCTCCACAAAAGAGCCCCAGACACGTGGCTGAACAAATCACAGAGTGCAGCAAACCAGAAAAGATGCAAACTATTTACTGCCCCATCATGCCCAGGCCAGGGGGAGCTGATTTGGTGCAGAAAAGGGAGCAGAGATCAAAGCAGGCTGGAAAAAGGGTGGGTTTGTTTTGATGGAAACTTCCTGGATTGCTCAGGTGTGGAAATGACTTCACTGCAATTACAGGGCTACACAAAAAAAATATTAAATAATCACCAGAAAAGAATTCACATTCTTTGTTTTATTAGATGAAAATGTCAGTTTTGTCTCAATTATTCAGTAGGTGATACAGCTGTAGCCCTCTGGCCACGGTGATAAGATCAGACTGCAAATTAAGAAAGAGAATGGTGAAGGGAAAGGGTTAGAATCACAGCTCCACCAGTGTTTTTGAGGATACATTTCAGGGAATTTTCTGTACATTCCAGCACGTTTCACAGTAGGAATTTTGAGCAGAACATCCACCCATTGCAGTGCATCATTTAAATTCTAAAAAACAGCCCCACATCTGTGCAGCAGGAGGAGCTGCACTGGTCCCTGCAGCACAGCCACTGTGTCACTGTCACACAGCAGCTCTCAGGCTTTTCTTTGGCTGACATCACTATTTATTTCTAGAATTAATTTAATTAACTCCTTAAATAAATTATTTGTCTAATTAATACTGGCAAGCCCAACAGTCAAGGCCACTGAACCCTTCAGTGCTGTCAGAGGTGGGCAGGAAGTGCAAGATGAAGCAGAGTCAACATCCATGGCCTGCCTACCCCAGAATTCCCAAAAAACTGAGCAGGGAAAGTGGAAATTGCCTGCATTGGCAGTGAAGGAACAGAGCTCTGACCCCTCTGAATGGGAAGAATCTGAAGGGCTTCACATTTTCACAATCAAGTTCTCAGAAGAGCAAAGGGGAAGAATAAACTGATTCAGTGAGAGAAGAGATGGGCAGACAATGGGGATTTCATTCCTTATTTCAAGCTGCAATCCCTTATTCTGACACCCAGTTGCACAACACCCCCCTGAGCCACACCATGAGACAGGGAGGGGGAAAAAATCATCACTGAAAAGGTGGGAGGGAAAGGTTTTCAGCACCTCATCAGTTACAACAACAGAGAACCTCGGAAAATAGACTGAGAAAGCAGTGCAGGCAGGAGTGAACACTGGCTCAGGGTACCGTGGTGAGAGCATTCCCTGGGAGATTCCTCTGAGAAAATCCTCTGGGAACTCTTGGGAATCCCCCAAGGCCAGCAACAGTGCAAGAACCTCCCAGCGTGGCCTCACCAGTGACAGGAATTCTTCCACTCCATCAAACAAACCCTCCACGTGAGCTCCTGGCAACCACCTCCCCTGAGGAAAAACCCATTCACATTAAAGAACAGTTTGTCTAAGGCACACAGGATGGTTCACCTTCTGCTGGTGATTTTCAGCTTAGATTTTTAGTGATCACCAATATCTGAGGCTTAAAGTGCTGAAAAAATTAGTGTCAGATTAACAGCTTCATATCAGAGTGCAGGAATCAGAGATATTGGTTGGGTTTTCCCACGTTCCTATCACACAACCAGCACCTTTTCCATCTGTGTGTAAACCACTATATAAAAAAAAAAAACAAACCCAAATTCCAGCTGTAGCCCAACAGACAACCCAAAATTCCATCTCCAGCCCCTCTGTCCCAGAGTCCACCTGCAGATGCTCTTCCCAGATGTCTCAGAGCTCATGGGAGTTGGTGTGAGGCTCTGGAAGTGTCTCAATGTCACAGTTCTTGATCAGCTGGAAGAGGAACTCCACCTGTTTCTCGTAATTCTCAATGGAGATTCTCTCGTTCAACCCATGGATCCTGAAAGAAAAGGGACATTTTTCAGCCCAGGGTCAATTTCTGATCCACCTGCACACACCCAGCACCCTGTCTGGCTGTTGAGTTCATAAAGAAGTGCACAAGATAAAACCACAGCAATATACACCAAAACCTGCTCTGTAACCAACCCAAGCGTACTCATTCAAAGGCTCAGAGCCCAACAGCTAAGTCTGGAAAAAACCCCTAAAAATTGAATGTGGAAACAAATCCTTGTTCTTGGCCATTTCTGCCACTGTCCTGTACAGTCAGAACACTCAACTCCTGCATCATCTGCACCTCGATAAAAGGAGAAATCTAAATAAGCAAACAATCCCTTGCATGATGATGTTGTCATCACTTTGTTTCAGGAAATTTCCAGCTTTAAGAGGCAAAATCAATTCAGAGTGGAGGTGTCCAAATATGTGGATAAATCTTTTAAACACCTCTCACACTGCTGCAGCACACAGAGGATCCACTCAGCACCACCTGAATGAGTCCTGCCTGCATTTTCAGGAGCGAAGAGTCAGGACTGACACTGTCCCAGGATCACTTCCATCCCCAGCACCCAAATCTGCGGGAAATGGGGGGCCTGACACATGCCAGGTACAAGGCTGGGTTTCCTCCTGCCCACAGCTCATGGATCTCCTCTGTCCCTGGGCCCAGCCCAGGTGCAGAGCTCGGTACCTGGGGAGATCCTCCTGGTTCAGGAGCAGAGGATTGAACCTGTAAATGGCCTTGGTGATGTTGGTGAAGTGCCTGCTGTCCGTGTTTCCAATGCACGTGCCTGGAAAACAAACCCCAGCTTTGTTCTGCAGCAGAGGAAAAATTGGGCTTTAAATAAAAGTGACCCATCTTTCCCCAGGAGAGAGGAAAAACAAATGATAACAGTTCTGTAAAACCACTGCCTGCACCAAAAGCATCACTGGAAACATGGATTGGTACATCCTGGAGAACATTGTCTCCTTCAGGAACAGGAGCTGAACACACAACTCAGCCTAACAACAGCCTGGACACTCAACCTCCCCAAAAATTAAAGCTTCAAACTTCAATCCAAGAACAATCCAAGAGCTAGGAATGAGCAAGAAAGGGAAGAGGCTGGGACCATAAGGAACAATACAGAAAAGCAGGAATGGCTTAGCCAGCTATGAAAACAATAAAAGAACTAAAGCAAGAAGACCTCCTCCTCTCCCTCATAATTCCTTTCTTCCCTGAAGAGACTCCTTTGTGTGTGCAGAGAGCCCAATTCAAGGCTCATTGTTTCTGTCAGCTTCCTGTTTGCTTTTTTTACTTCCACTACTAAAAAACAACATTAAAACTTTAAAAGCTTAAAGAGGGAACGGAATAAAAAGAGGAAAAAACAGCTGTTTCCAGCAGTTAACAGCTGGGGTGGAGGAGTACACAGCAAATGGAAACAAATCAGAGCAGGGAGGGAAAAGCAGAAGAGGAAACAACAATCATCATGTGCCTGCTGTCACCTGGGACTACACTGTCAACATCTGGGAAAGTGTCCAGGATGGTTCTCTGGAAAACATGGACTGCAAATGTCTGCTCATCCCAAGGACTGATGGGCAGGGGGTCAAAGGCCTCCACCACGTGGATCTTCACTCTGTCATCAGCAATGGTGCTCCTTACTGTCTCCAGCACCTGGGGGTGAAACAAGAGATCAAATGAGCACAAGAAATGAGAGAGCAGCCCTCAGAGGCACCAGTAGACGTTCCGCTCCCCAGAAAACATCTGTGAACTGCCAGTTGGGGCTGCAAACATGGACTCAAAGTGTGTCAGTCTCTCTTCCTGTTCTGAGGGGGTGGCTGATACTTCAGCTGAGTTTTTTAATCAGGGGCTCATCAGTGTCTCAGGGTACTCCTGAACTTCTCCAGCCCTGAGGCAGCTGCTCAGCCTGCTCCTCTTGGAAGTTACTGCATCCAAATAACCACAAATAGCTCACAGAGAGAGAAACTTCCAGCAAAGGCTTGGGGAGGGAAGACGTTTTGTGCTGACATTTCCCTGGGCTGGACAGGCCTGTCAGACCACCCAAAGTGTCCAACATTCCCAAACTCTCCCAGGGAACAAACTCTAACACTCCCATTCCATAATCACAGACGGTCCCTGTGCTTTTTGGAACAAGAATGGGGAGATATGGGTCAGGGCTACCTCAGCAGCCGTCTCGGCCGAGTGGATCCTGAAGTTCACTGTGGCTCTGGCAGAGGAAGGGATGACATTCACCTGGAAAAAAACAAGGGCCAAAGTTTAAAAGGAAGTTCAAACCAGAGTAAAATGGCAGCTGCAAACTCAGAACTGCTCAAAGAACTGCAGGCTTCAGATGCTTCAGTGTTTCCACCAAGTGTGATGTCCCTTGCTGGGTTAAACACTGTAAATCTTACTTAAAATGCAGATAAATGCACGAAGAAATATTCATCAAATCAACAAAAATGAAATTAGCTCTTACTTTTATAGAAGTTTTTATCTTGAGCTAAGCCCTCTCCCTTCAGAAAATTTATACCGAGAAATTGTGAAACATCAATTAATTTTTAAAGTGATATTTTCACCTCATTGTCACGTTATATTTGCCCAAGCATGAAAGATGTGACTTAAATCATATTATTGAACACGTAACTCTTTCTATCTACAGACTGAATATTTACAACTTGGTTAAACAAACAAACAAAAAAAAAATAGATAACATTTAAAAAAAACCCCCAAGGAAGCAGGGTGTCACTTCCCTCCTGGCCACTCCGTGTCACTGTTCAGCCACTGCCTCTTTCCTTTCCCAGTGACGCTTTTCAGTCACAGATTTTTTTCAGGGACACACCAAGCACAGCCTGTTTATTTTCCAGGGCTCCAGTGTTTTTGGGCAGCTCCAGCTCCTTATCAGGGCAGGATCTGGCTGTTATCTCTCAGTCCAAGGTGCACCTTTATCCCACTTAAGGCAAACCCCAGACCAGTGCTAAAAAATGTCTGGGAAGTGTTTGTGACTGTGACTAAAATTGCCACTGATACTTTGTAGGGTTATAGAGAAACAACATTTTCTCATCCATCCTAAAATATGAACAATTTTAACGGTGCTGGACAGAGATCAGATACTTCTGAAAGGAAGTGATTTTCAAATCCAAAGCCACACCTGAGGTAAGAATGAGACTGTGGCACCACACAGGGGCCACACTGAGCTTATAAATGGATGTAAATAACTGGAAATTAAATGTTCTAATTGTCTCATCATAAAAATCCCAGTGGAAGCACCTTGATTCCTGCATTAAACAGGGTGACTGCAGTGGTCGTTCGGATCAAGGCGTTGGTGGAAGGCTTCTGGGCAAGGACTCTACAAAAATAGAAACAAACAAAATTCTTCAAAGAAATTGAATGTTGCTAAAAAATAAGCACCATAATTCCACAGGCTATAAGCTGAATGATGGCTTATTCAATTAACAAGTGGTTATTAAGTGGAACACACCAAATTATTTAAATTATAAAATAAATTATTTCCTGGGAAATGGCTTCATCTTTTAAGGGTGAGAGGCTGGGGATGTTTATCAAGGATCTCTTTTCTTACCTGCTGACAATAGGTGAGAACAGCCACAAATTGCTCATGATGATGTTGAGAGGAAACTTGAACTAAGGGGAAGAAATGAAACCACAAATCAGAAAGTTTTTATTTGTCAAGAGCACGGTGAAGTCATGAAGGACGAAACAACTTCAGCAGGAACAAAAATCTGGGAGAAAAACCAGGTTTTCTATCCTTTCTACATAGCTGTGCTCTAAATTCATCACTGGGTTATTCTTCACTTGTTAAAATGGAAATTTGGGGATGGAATCCTGCTTTTCTCCTCACCTCTGGTGCCAGGTGCTCCATGGTCATGAGCTCTGGCCCGTGGCCAAACAGGTTGCGCAAGGGATTCTGCTCCAGCCTACAAAACAAATCAACATTGAAAAGGTGAAAAAAAAAACAAAACAATCCTCTGGCTGGTTTTGCTCCAGAAGGATGTGAGGAATTTGGTTTGTGAAATGTATCCCTGTTGTTGGAGGTGCAAATCACACTCTGCTCTGCTGGTAAGTGAAGGTGCAAGCACAGCTCCATGGATTTCTGGGCAAGGATTTCCTTTGAAAAGCAGCTGAAAAAAACTCCAAAGCCTGACCCCTAAAAAATACAAGGAAATCCAGAAAAACAGCACACAAATCTCACCACATCTGGACATACTCAGTTTTTCTAAATTATATATTTCTTAGCCAATTTGATATCTATACAGAGCTGTAAAGAGATGATTTCTGCAGGCAAATTATGACTCTACCCCAGGTTTATTGGCTTGGAGAACTGGACCTGAGGGAGCAGGGATGCGCAGGAACAAATTCCAGAGAAATCCTGCACCCAAACAAAGGAATCTCTGTTGCTGCAGAGTAAATCAGGGCAGAAAGCACTTGTCTTCCTTTTTAAGAATTGGCTGACACTTGCAAAAACTGAAGTGCAAAGGCTCTGCAGACACCTGACAATTGTCCCTTGGCTAAGAGTTGCATTTCTGCCCCTCAAAGTGAGCTACAAACTGCAATTTCAAATAAAGAACAGCACTTCGAAAAAGACACTAAGCACAAATACTTAAGAAGTCACATATCAGTGATTTAGGAGTTTTTTGACTGCTTTTGACACTGGGTGACTGGAAGCTCTCACCTGGACACGGCTGCTGCCAGAATTCCAATACTTGTCTCCTTAGGAGGGAAGGATGAATGTCCTGGCTCTTTTTCCACAGTGAAGTTCAGTGTCATTGAACCTTTTTCTGTGACAGCAATCCTGGCCAATGATAAATCAATCAATCAATTAATTAACAAATAAATGACTAATGGAGTTCCAAACCCACATGCACAGACTGCAGATAAAAATAACCACTCTGTATAGTTTTAGTAAGATAAAAACCACTCAAGCAGCAACAACAAATCATTAACACGGTGTTTAGATCTCTGCAGGACTGATGGCTAGGCTGCTTCTCCAGGGAGCAGAGCTGCAGAGCACAGAATTAAAATGCTCAATGGAACATTTGCCTCTGTCAGCACAGCTGGCATGGGCAGCAGGCAAAGGCTGAAGGTCCCTGCCCTGCACTTTGTGCCCCTGCTGCAGCTCCAGCACTGTCACACGCCTTGAAAACATACCAGAGGGATATTAATAATGGCAATTGTCACTAATCAATGATTGAAAATGAATCACTTCCATCGTGGTCACTCTTACATGGCCACTGGCTTCTTCACCCCTGTGATGATCCCATCCAGCACGGCGCTGCCCTCGTCCAGCAGGAAGGAGAGTTTCACTCCTCTGGCCTCCAGCAGAGCTGCAATTTTCCTTGCTCCCTTCAGACCAGACACCTGTGCAACCCAGGCAGAGGAACTGATCAGACCCAGCCAGAGCATCAGGAGGGAAACTGGAAAACACCTTGCTGCTGGCTACTGCATAAAGAATGCATGAAATCCCCAGGGGAACAGCTCCAGAGCAACCATAGAAGATTCCTCCAGGAAAATTAATTGGGGATTGTTAATGGCCTGAGAGCAGAGCAGTTTCTATCCATGATAGAGAGTGAGTCACTGACTGCTGCTTTAGTCTTGATATCTCAGAGCTATAAACTGCACAGATTAACAGTTGCTAATTGTTGTTTATTTCAACTATTAATATTCTTTTCTATTTTGGCAGTGCATAACCAAACCCACCTCCCCTGTCTCTCTGCACCACTAGAGCATTTTTGCCACTTCTTCCTGCTTGTTTGGCACAACCACGTGAATCTCAACCCAGCTTTTCCTGTCTCCAAAATGAGATTCCTGCTGCACCTTTTTTGCAGAAAAGAATGTGAAGTGACACCCTCAGGTGTTCTCTTCTCTTTGCTCATCACACCAAACCCTTTGCGAATGTCACTCCAAGCCAAACACTTAATACCTAACCATGACCTGGGGCCTGACACAGTAACTCCCCACAGAACCAAGAAAAACAGGAAAGACCTTCCAGCTAAACCATGTTTCAAAATTAAGCCCGGGTTACCTAGAGGAACAAAGCAAACAGGTTGCTGTTCCAAGGAAAGGAAAGAAAATACCTCCTCATCGTGGCCAATACCAACATAGAACGAGCGGCGGGGTCGGTAATTCCTCCTCAGCAGAAATTCCAGAGCTTGAAGGATTCCCTGCAGGAAAAGCAGAACGAGCTGAACCATCCCCTGTGTGGTGATAAGGAGGATAAATTCAACAGAATGCAGTGTGGTGGAGAATTGGGATGCTCTCACAGCTCTGCTGTTCACAGCTAAGCTTTGAATCCTGCAGCTCCCACTAAGGATATTCCCATTCCCTGGAAAAGACACTGCAGTGGTTTGGATCAATAAAGCTCTGACAGGTGCCACAGTGTCAGGTGGGGACATGAAATACAGAGCAGCTGCTGCTGTCAGGGATAAATGCACAGAATCAGAATTATCCAAGGAATTCACTGCTCCCTGAAGTGCCTGTCACACACCCAGGCTGGCTCTCACGGGAGCTACCAAATTCAGGGATTTTAGTGAGCAGCATGTTTTGTACAAGGAACAGAACAAGGAACTTCACCTGAAGAATGAGAAATCTAATCTACCATTTGCTGCAGCAATATCTATAAAAACAATGTATTTTCTCTATTATTGCATCTCTCTTTTTCAATTTAAATTACTGAATTTTCCACCTATCACCTCTACATTGTCAGCACTCATCTTTTTGCCATGTTCACTGAAATTGCTGATTTTTTTCTGGCCATTTGTAGAGTTACTTGTGCAGTTCACAGCAGACCAATGCACCAAACCAAACTTTTAAGTTTCAAGGCTCAGAAATTGGTGATTAAACACCCTGAAACTTTCTAGGCATGTGGCCTGTGTGACACTAAACATTTTATTTTCAAATTTAAATACAGGGCTGCCATGGAAGCCATCATCAAAGTCACAAAGGGCCATTTTCCTCATTAATTTTTCCATCAACCTTTTCCCAATGAGAAATTCTTCCCACCTCAATCTTTTCTCAATCCATTCCTCCCAAATGTGTTTGGTACAAGAGCTCTTTGTTCTGCCACAGGCTGGATAAAAGATGCAGGGTTGTTTGCCTATCCTATTAAATAAATAGTTGTTTAATTTGAAACTCAAGCCTTTTCAAAGGGCCAGTTTTGGCTTGGCGTGTCTGTGGGACACCTGAGAAAAAGGAAATGGTCTGTCCCTGGTTTCAGGCATTTGACAGAGAATCATGGAATGGTCTGGGTTGTAAAGGACCTTAAAGTTCATCCAGTGCCAGGGACACCCCCCATGTCCCAGGGTGCTCCAACCTGGCCTTGGACATTCCCAGGGATGGGGCAGCCACAGCTTCTCTACCATAAAACTGAAATATAGCATTTAACCAAACACATCTGCATCTGAAAACATGATTCTCCTGACTCCTCACCGTTTTAATCCCTTTTTCTTCATTAACAGTGGTCACTCCACTCCATCTCTAGGAAAAACTGGGAGAAAACCACAGGGCTTGGGAATTTATCCAAACCAAGAATTTATCCCTAACAGAAAGAGGGGTGAGAAGGAGACAATAAACTGAATTTCAAGAGGATGGCTTGCTCCCCTGTGCCTTCCCCAGGCTGTACCTCTGTGAAAGGACATCACCCAGCACACGTACAATGGCAGAGTTTTTGTTATCCAGCGTTCCTCGGCCGTAGATGAAACCTCTGTGCTCTGCAGCCGAGAAAGGAGGGAAATCCCAGCCCTTGGGGGCAGCAGGAACCACATCCATGTGTGCCAGCAGCATGTAGGGCAGCAGGCCAGGGGCAGAGCCCTGCACTGTGAGCAGGTGGCTGTATTCCCCAACAATTTCATGTTGGATGAACTTTGACGAAAACACAGCTGGGAAGACTGTTAAGAAAAAAAAATAAAATTAAGAGCCTGTGTAAAAGAAAAAAATAACCATAATGGCCAAATTTAGCATTATGGCATTGAGTTGTCACCTAGGTAGGGGTGTTCTAAAAGGGAGGAGCTCTAAAAGACTGGCCACAGCAGAAAATAGAAGTTCTCACTTTTACCAATCCATCTCACTTGGGATTTGAAACAATCTTAAACAATCCCAGAATTCTTGCTGAGCAGTGCTGCAGCTCTTTCACAGGGAGTAATGATGGAACTGCCTAAGAAATTACCTTGAAGGAGCAGCAGTCATCCTCTTTTTAATTTTTAATGGCATTTTTATCATCTCAAAGACCAAAACCCATCATTACAAAAATTCTTTGGAACCTTTTGGGGCCATTGATACCCCCAAACCACTGCTGCAGAGGAGCCACATATGTGACATTTCTTCAGGAAAAATATAAAAATCTGCTCCCTTATATTCAGGAATGATGTATGCTGACTTTGATTTGTTTAAGAAAATGGAATAGAGCAGCAGAGATTGCCAAGAGTGGAAGTTCAGTACCTTTCTGAATATAAGCCCCAAATTCTGCCATGGCAGTCGTATTCACATCCTCTGGAGACCAGGACACAGTTGGGATTTTAATGGCCCCTTCAAAGAAACACAGAACAGAAATTACTCAGCACCGAAATCAAACAATGCTCGAAGTGTATTTATGTTCCTGACTATTTTCCAGGCTTTAAACATTATTTCACAGCACAGCACGAGCTGCCACAATCCAAGAAAGACTGATGTACTTCAGCTGGGCCATGCACATGCAGCCACCAGGGTTTCCTGACAGCTCAGCCAAGGTATCTCCCCAGATAATTTGACTCCACTTTTCATGCTGAAGTGTTGAATGATATCGTTAGAAATGCTACTGTCCAGGAGCAAGCTGCAATCAGCTTGGGTGATCTGATTCCCCAGAGCCATAAACTCCTCTGGCAGCTGAGCAGGCAGCTGAGTTGGCAGTCCAAGGTTCTTTCTCAAGAGCAAGGCAGGTTGTGATGGTTATTACACCTTCGTACTGCTTTATGAATTAACATACATAAACAGATGGGGCTTTTGTTGGCCCTTTTGGCCTGCCCCATCATCTAAAAAGCCTCTCCAACATCCAGTCCCTGACCTGCAGAACCTGGGAATAACTCAGCCCCAACTGCCTTTCCAAACAGCAGCTGCCAGCCGAGGTTAGGGATTCTTTTGAGGTCGTGTGATTCATGAATTCACACAAAAATCCACTGTGAGCCTTCATTTTCCCATTAAAAGAAGGAATGCAAACACGATTTGCTAGGCAATAAATCCGACAAACCAGCAAGGTATGAGTTTTGCACACAGGTTTCATCACTTGGTGCCAGATTGTGGTTTCCTGCACGGTGCCAGCCCTCCTGAGAGCTAAACCCCTCAAACCCTCTGCGTCAGACAGCACAAACAGCCCAGGACAGGGCACAGCAGTGGTGAGCAAGAACAAGAAAGGGAGAAAACCCCGACAGTGACTTATCCAGTGGACAAAGGGATGTCTGGAGATGCCGTCAAGGGTGTCTGGCAAAATTCTGTGGGTACGAGCAAGAAATGGTGGAGAAAATCAACACAGGGCAAGAGCTGGCTCAGGAGAAGCACAGGATCTCTGAGGTTGGAAAATCCCTCTGGGATCATCGAGTCCGAGCTGTGCCCCATCCCCAGCCTGAGCTCTGAGTGCCACCTCCAGGTGACACCTTCAGGGATGGGGACTCCAAACCTCCCTGGGCAGCCCCTGCCAAGGCCTGGCCGCCCTTTCCATGAGGAAATTCCTGCTGATGTCGACCTGAGCCTCCCCAGGCCCAGCCTGAGGCCATTCCCTCTCCTCCTGTCCCTGTTCCCTGGGATCAGATCCCAAATCCCCCCCGGCTGCCCCCTCCTGTCAGGGAGTTGTGCAGAGCCTGAAATTCCCTCTGATTCCCCTTTTCTCCAGGCTGAGCCCCTTCCCCATCTCCCTCAGGACCCTACAGACCCTTCCCCATCTCCATTCCCTTCCCTGGACACGCTCCCACCCTTCCCGAACGGCAGAACAGGACAGGGCGCTCAAGGTGTGGCCTCGCCAGTGCCCAGCACAGATTTTCAACCACTTCCTCAGTCCCTCTGGGTGCCAACACCCGGTTCCTCCCAGGGAAAGCACCTGGGGAGCGGCCGCCTCCACACCCGTGCCCTGGATCCCCCCTCAGGTGGGGCCGGCCCGGGGGCGAGCGGGGCTCATAGCGCTCGGGCCCCCTCACCTCGCAGCGCCTCCTTG
>JAHLSL010000050.1:16862-47397 GCA_025920805.1 Petroica traversi
CGCCCGCCCGCCATCACTGAGCGCCTCACGCCCGCGGATGAAGGGCGTGGCCCGCAGCCAATCGCCACTCGCCCCGTCGAAACGGTGACCAATGGAATTAGAGAAGGGGAGGATTGAGCCCGCCCCCCTCGCGGGGGCTGCTGGGAGTTGTAGTTTGCAGCGGACACGGCGGCTGTTGGAGGTGCGAAGTTTCGGAATGTTTGGGTTGGAAAGGATTCTAAACCTCATCCCGTTCCACCCCTGTCACGGGCAGCGACACTTTCCTCTGTCCCAGGCTGCTCCAAGCTCCGTCCAACCTGGCCTTGGGCAATTCCAGTGCTGGGGCAGCCACAGGTTCTCTGGGCGCCCTGTGCCAGGGCCTTGCCACTCTCACAGGGAAGAATTTTTTCCCAGTATCTTGGAATGTTGCTCCTAAAAGGATGGAGATAAAAGGAGTTCCTGTGGGGAAAAACCACTCCCAGGCTCATTTGGGCCACAAGTGAGGCAAAAGGATGCCAGGACTGGGTCAAGTAATAGTCAAGTAATGGGGTTGTGCCAGCCTCACTCCTCTCAGACTTTAAATCCACAGCTTTTCAAAATGTGTCACTGATTTCCTTGATTCCACTAGCTAGCACCGTGGAACAGTCTATTTCCCTTCTTTACAGCTGGTCTGAGCTGGCTGAAGATTTATCCCAACTTCCCAAGGCATGAAGTGTCCCAGGATGCCAAATACCAGATGGGGACAGCCACGGAAATACGGCCCTTGAGTCAGCAGAAGACGACAATGATCATTCACACATTCTTTATTATCAAAAAAAGAGAACCAAACCAACATTAAATTAAATAAATTACAAACATTTCCAAGCTGGTTATACATCACGCATTTACCAAGTCAGGCTTCAGAGCCAAAACACATCAACCTCGCTGTTACTTGAGAGCAATAAAAGGAATATTTAACTGGAAGCTAAAATATTTCACCAGCGGAACTCTGAACTCCCCTAATTCTCTGCCCAGACACTTGGGAATTACTACTTTGGCCACTCTGTGTCTCCAGCAGCACCATTTGTCTGCTGGAGTTACATTTATTGCCAGAACCGACCCAAAATTGGGCTGCAGAAATGAGATTTCTTTCTGCCTGGGCCATGATTTGCAGAAGAGCCACTGCTGCTGTTTCCAAGCTGTTTCTCATGATGTCCCGTTTCTTGTAGGACGTTCAGTAAATACCATATTTTTATGCTTCTGCTCTGAGGATTCCTGCATTTCGCCTGTCAGACCCCAGGCAGGGAAATCAATCTCCTGCAATGAATCCTGAATGAAGAGCTGGGAATTGGAACTTCCCTTTTTTAAGGACCCAAAATATTGATCAGGGCAGTTTCCTGTTGCTCTGCACCAATTCCTTTGTTGCCTTTTTGTTTTGTGTTTTTTTTCCAAACCAGCAAATAAAAGGAGCACTCACAAAAGACCATGAGGAATCACCCTCAAAGATAATTTAAGAGACTCAATCTCTTGATTTTACCTGGTAGAACAATGGAGATTCCTGAAGAAACCACTGCTGTCCAAGACTAAAAAAAGTAATAACAGTCAGCCAATGTGGTTTTCTGCCCTTCTTTGGTTTTATTGCTCTCTCCTGCACCACTTAATCAGAAATTGAGGTAGAGAAATGGTGACCTGGTTACTGAGATGTTACATAAAACCAAACAGGCAGGGTGCTGATGTTGTTTCCTTTGGTGACTGTCTAGAAAGGATGGTTCAGGAAATTCCATTTTCATTAAAAATGAGACATCTGGGATCTGTTTCTCTTCCTTCAGCCATCAGCTCAATAACTTTGGAAGTGTACACCTAAGCTTGCTTATATTTGTCATATTTTAGAGTAATAAAATAGAAACAGCATTTTAAAAATATAATCTGCTTTCATGTACTCAACCCACTGGGCACAGGCAGGACAACGTGCATGTAAAAATTCTTATTTTTGATTACAAGTCCATGCTATTTGTAAGGAAAAAAAAAAAAATTCTGTGTTTCAGAGTTTAGCCCTGCTGAGAGAGTCCAGAGGTCTTTGAGGTGCCAGAAATCCAGCGCTGGTTCCAGGCAGTGTTTTTTTGGGACACAGAAGGGGAGGGGCAGAGGCTGCAGGGAAATTTGGGGGGCTGCAGCCCCAGCACCCCCGGGGTCAGTGCACATCAGGGAGCAGCAGAGGCACTGCCACACCTCGCCAGAGCCAAGGCCTGAAAGGCTTTTGGGTTTTTTGCTCGTGTTTCATTTCACTGGGAGGGGAGGGGGAGGGAAGGAGCAGAATGTCCAAACGATACAATTCCAGCATGGGCAGAAGGGTGGAGAGGGACAAAGGTGTGGCTGAAAGTCCCCTGAGTTCAGGCACCTGCCTCCAAATGAGCTCCAATGATGAGGTGGCATCTCCTGGCTGACAGGAGAGGATTCAGCCTTAAGCTGCACCAGGGGAAATACAGGTTGGATGGCAGGAAAAAGTTTTTTTATGGAAAAAGTGGTAAAATACTGGAATTGTCAGCCTGGGGAGGTGGTGGAGTCGCCATTCCTGGGTGTGTTTAAACCAAGATTGGAGGTGGCACTCAGGGCTGTGGTTTAGTGGAGGTGTTGGGGCAGGGGTTGGACTCGATGATCTCGAAGGTCTCTTCCAACCCGGTGATTCTGGGATTCTCCTGAGCTCCTGCCTCCCGCGGTGGCTGTGCCTGCTCCAGAGTCCTTTGCTCTGAGTGCCACGAGCAGGGCGGGGAGGAAGGGGGGATTTGGCAGCTGTGGAGGGTGGTGTCCCCAGGCAGCAGCGCAGCTCTCCACGGAGGGGTGGCAGAGAGGGATCTCCTCTGGAGGGTTTGCTCACAGAGCTGTCTGGGTCTCTGAGTGGAACATGCTCCCGAACATCTCCTGCAGGGCACAGAGGGTGACAGGGTCAGGGCTGGTGTCACACAAACACCCCCAAGGAGCTCCAGCCCTTCCCAGCCCTTCTCCTTGTGGGAATGCTGGAGGCTGCACTGGGCATGGACAGCATGGGGAAGGGAATCTCCTCCCAGGGCCCACATTTGGGTGCAAATCCCTGCAGGGTTAGCAAAGCCAGCACTAAAAATCTTCACTGACTCCTTTTTTTTTTTTGTTTGTTTTTTTGTTGTGAACCAAACCTGGCTCTCCAGGTATGTGGAAAACACAAATCTGACTGAATCTGCATAGCCCAGGATGGATGGAAGGATTCCTCTGTGGGGGTGACCCACCTGCTCCTCATCCAACTGCCTTCCAGAGCTCCTCAATCAGGGATTTAAAATTATATTTGCAGTCAGCTTTCCGAAGCACTGCAGTTGCTCGCAGGTGATTTCCCAAATGATCAATCTCAATTAAAAGTTGTGATTTCTGCCCAGTGCTGCAGTGACCCCTGGCACCACAACTCACCTCCTCCAGGTTCTTGTACTCTGCACTGCTCTCGTCCACAGACTCATCGTAGATGGAGAGCTCGGTCTGGGTTGGCCTCTGTGCAGGGGAGAGTGGAGTCCACAAATCAGCAGGGTCAAAAGGCATGACAGCAGTAACTAAGCCAGGCTTAGAAGTTGAGACAGCCCAGGAAAAGGGATCCTGCTCCAGGTGTTTATCTCCTGGGACTGACCTGGCGTTTACCTCTGGCTCTGGTTTGACAGGAGATACCTTAACTCGTCCTGGGGAGATAAGTGGCTGCCACTGGTGCCAGCTGGCACTCCATAAACCAGTTTGGGGACAGAGCCTGCCTGATGCTGTGTCCTCAGCACAGGCCACGTTCCTGCCTCAGGATTCCTCCTGTTCTCCTCCCACCAAGGGAGAGTTTGTGGGTGCCGGGGCTGTTCCAGGTGCACAAGCTTTGCCTTAAATTCTGAGGGGTAAAATTCTGCCTTTGCCAGTACCAAATTGAGGGCACAGTGCTGGAAAAGCTCTTCTGGCTTCTCCAGGCTGGGACAACACTCATCTCTCAGCTGAGGGTTTGTGTAAAACATTGATAATTCTGAATTCCCATGGAAATCTGTACCTTCAGGAGGTGCCCAGCCTGTACACAACAACCAGAATATTAAATATTTTGCTAGATTTAGACCTTCACCACTTGAGAAAAGCTAGAAGCTTCATTAGGTGCATTAGCAATTTGTTACTCTTGAACAAACAACTCCTGCAGTGCAATTTTCACTGGAAAGCGAAAATTTACCTCTTCCAAGATGGGCGGGTGGACAACTTCCCTGGAACTGGCCAGTGCAAACAGGACAGCGTCGTGGATGGTCAGGAAGATGTGGCTTGGCTCCAGGCCTCCTTCCTCAAAAACTCCCCCTGCGCTGATGTCGTTGTACACCTGGGCTGGAGAAAGGAGAAGCTGAATGAGGAGGGGAGCAGAGAAGGGTTCTGGAGAGTTCTGTGTGCTCTGAGCCAAGACAAGGCTCAGCAGAAGAAAGTTTGCAGCAGAAATGAGTGTGGGGTCTGTTTTTGTGCACGCTGAGGGTGGAGATGTCCCAGCCCTATCAATTCCCAGCTGAAAGCGCTGATTTCACACACAGAGAACAGAGATTGTCTTTCCTTTTTCTGTTTTCTCCTTTTCTCTGTTCTGCCTTGGTCCAACAAAGGACTCACATCTCACGGTTTGGGGGAAGAGCAGAAAAAGATCTGCTGTGTGCCAGGAGCTCAGAAATGGGGGAAGATCCCATGGAAATGAGCTCCTTGGGGACTCTTACCATGCACATTTGCCAAGAACACTTTAATCCCAATCTTCTGGTAACTGGAACACAACTGGAAGGGAGGAGATGAGAGAGAGAGGATTAATAGCACTGCTGCTCCAGCTTTGTGTTTGTGCATAAAGTCTTTTTTCAGGGCTGGGGCTGAAGGAGAAAATCAGTGGTGCTGAAGAAGAAAATCACAGAATCCCAGAATCACCAGGTTGGAAGAGACCTTCAAGATCATCGAGTCCAACCCATGTCCCAACACCTCAACTAAACTAAACCATGGCACCGAGTGTCACATCCAATCTCTTTTTAAACACGTCCAGGGATGGTGATTCCATCACCTCCCTGGGTAGACCATTCCAATATTTTATCACTCTTTCTGTGAAAAACTTTTTCCTAATATCCAACCTATATTTTCCTTGGTGCAACTTCAGGCAGTGTCCTCTTGTTCTGCCAGTTGTTGCCTGGAAAAAGGGACCAACCCCCACCTGAGCACAACCTTTCAAGAAGTTGTAGAGAGTGATAAGGTCACCTCTGAGCCTCCTTTTCTCCAGGCTAAGCAACCCAAGCTCCCTCAGACGTTCCTCACAGGGCTTGTGTTCCAAGCCCCTCACCAGCCTTGTTGCCTCCTCTGGACATCCTGAGGCACATGAACACCTTCACGTGAGGGAGCAGAAGGTCCCCATTGCCCGGCTGTGCTGGCAGAACAGAACTGACCTTGCTCAGTGCCTTTGTGCCCATCAGGTCCACAAAACACACCCCACTCATGTCCAGGATGATGGTGTGAAAGCTGATGTAGGGCGGTGCTGTCAGCATGGGGTCAGCCTCAGGTGTGGGAAGGACACTGAGGGTGCTGCCCTGCAGGGTGGTGCTGCTGCTGCCTGGCTCCCTGGGGCTCTGCCCCGGCCCAGCCCCGCGGGCAGGAGGGCGGAAGGTGATGTAGGAGATGCTGGCACTGTTGGCAGTGGTTTGGTTGTTGTTGGTGTCTGTCGGGGCAGCGCTGTCAAAGTCCTTCTGCAGCTCCTGCAGTGACAAGGTCTGTGGCAGAGCAGAAGGGCAGAGTCAGGACAGGGCACAAGGTAAGGTCCTGGCAGGTGAATGCACCTCTGCCTGCTGATAGGAGGTGTTTTAATCTGGGCTAACTCCAGCCTGTCTGTCCCTTGGGGCTGGACTTGGGATAATTTTCATGATTCATTTGTTTCAGAACTGCTCAACGTGGCAAAGCTAAAGGGGCTGGGGTGAAATAGGCATTGGAAGGGCAGCTTGGGGCTGAGCTGCTGCCACATCCCCGGAGAAAGAGGCCAGAGCTGCCTGATTTCTGCAGGCTGTTCCCATTCCAGCCTCCTCTGCAGCTTCCCTGCTCCCAGCCATCCCCAGCTCTCCTGCACGCTGAGGTTTGGGGAGGAATGGGGATGTAGGAGGGGAGGAAAGGGAGGAGAGAGGTGGGAAATGGGACCAGGAAAACAGGGCAGAAAATCCCGTGTGAAGAGGAGCTGTTTGGTGGGGACTTGGAGTCGTACTCGTGGACCTTTCTGGGAGCTCAGGGGCTGGGTTACCTTGTTCTCCTTCAGCAGGAATTTCGGGAGCATTGCTGGTGGCTGTGCTGTGCCCTTCGCCTGCCGTTTCACGAATTTCCTCCTGGCCAAGTACACCTTGCCAGGATCCACCCCTGTCTGTGGGAAAGGAAGATTTTTCTTTAAGAAGTCTGTTCCAAGAGTCAGGAGCTGCTGTTCCTTTCCTGCCATTTCCTAGCTGTGCCCTGGAGTGGATCCTGGTGGCAACCAAACACCTCCTGGAGCTCAGGGAACCAAGTGCAGGCAGACACTTGGAATAGCAGGATGCCCCTTGGTAGGCAGAGCTTGGAGGACAATTCAGGCCAGGATTTGGGCACAAACTCTAAAATGAGCTCTGCAAGCAGCCCTGAGGATCAGGTGATGCCGGAATGATTTTTTCCTTTTCTTTTATATACCTTTTACACAGTTCTGTGTATCCACAAGCATCAGCACACTTGTAACCCTTCCTTGAGCCTGGTGCTCAGTGCTCTGGGAGTGCCCTGCAGGCCCTGAGGCTGAAGAGCCCAGAGCTGCAGAGCCAGGGACACCAAACATTCTGCTGGCTCAGGAAGCCAAGGGCCCCTGGCAGGACAGATTCTGGAAACTCGAGTCGAGCCCAGCCCAGCCCCAGCATTGGGCCCCCTTGTTGGATCTGGGCTGTGGAAAGTCTAGAACTGGTGTGTGTGACTGACGGGGGTGCATTTGCCACGCTGGCACCTGGGTGCAGTGGCTGCATCAAACGGGATCCTGATTAAAATACTGATGTAAAGACCACCAACCTTCTCATTGTGCCTGTCTTCATTTTCCTAACACCAGGAAAAGGCATCACAGGGAGAGGAGGATTGAGGAGTAGAGGCTGGATGTGACCATCGGTCATGATCACCCACTGCTTAATTATCCCCATGGAGCAACAGAGCAGAGTGCAGGGGCGGTTTGGGGCTGCTGCAGGCAGGGATTTGCTCAGGAATTGCTCACCTTGGCTATGATTTTCTCCCGGAATATCTCTGAGTTGGCGAAGTACAGCGGCGAGCAGTAGGTGACGATTTTAACCCCAGTAACTTCGTGGATCTGCACCAGAGACAGGAGCTCAGAGCAGGCCAAGTGGCAAAGAACAGCGTTTGGGGATGGTTTATCTTCAGCTCACCTTGTTGTAGGTTTTGGGGTTTTTGTAGATGTCAGTGGAAGCCACCTGGCCCAGGGCGGAGCCGTTGCGGCTGCAGGAAAGGAGGGATCAGCGTTAGGGGAAGGAAGCTGCTTCTGCCTCACATTCCATCCCATCTGAACACTTTGAACAACATTTGCTTTGTGAGAACTCCTGCATTTCACCCCTGCAGGGTCTACAGGGAGAAAACAAGAGCCAGCAGTTTGAGATGCCAGGCTGGGAATTGTTAATTAAGGGCTTTGGTGGATTTAAAGTGCGACAATCTCTGCACACATACGGGGCTTGGTGTTTTCCTGAGCAGAACTCTCTGCTGGGAACCGTGTGGGGTGAAGCAAATCCCTCCAGGCTTCCCCTCGCCCTGGGAAGCAGGGCAGCGGGAATGCAGGCAGTAAATTCCTGCTCGCACATTCCGGGCAGGACACCTGCGCTCCCCGCGGCTCCCGCGGGCCAGAGGTCACTCCTCAAAAAAATAAAATTCACCCGTCCCCTCCTCCTGCCTCCTGGAGATCTCCCCGCGCTTCTCGTGGCCTCGGACTACTTACAACTGGGTGTGGAAAACCACCACCAGCACGGAGAATCCCACGCCCACCGCCACTCCGTAGGGGAGGCTCAGGAAGAAGGCGGAGAAGAAGCTCACGAGCCAGACCAGCTGCAGGGAGAGGAGGAGAAGAACGTGGTGGGTCACTTGGCCGGGCCATGGGATAGAGGACATGGGTGGGAATGGGTGGGAAAATGGATGGGGAAAATGGACGGGGAAAACGGGGGGGGGGGGGGGGGGGCAGGGGGGGGGGGAACGGGGGGGGAAAGGGATGGGAATGGATAGAAAAGGGATGGGAATGGATGGGAAAAAGCATCTGTGCTGCTATCCCAGACTCTCAAACCCTGGCAGCTCAACATGAACTGGCCAAGGCCTGAATTCTGCAGCTGATGCTTCAGCTCGCTGCAGGTTTCACAGTGAGCCATCCTTGCTGGGAAGTTTGCCAGCAGCCCCAGGTCCTTTCCATCCATAAAAGCACCCGAGGCGTTTCCCCGCAGCTGCACGAGCTCCTGCTCCTCTCATCCCATCCAAAAAGCATCTGTGTGACTCATCAGGAAAGGGCTCCTGCAGATCCCATCTGCCCCAGGCAGCTCCTGCTGCCACTCAGAGCAGCTCAAACAAAAATCAGAAATCATCTCTGCAAACTGCTTGAGCACCTGCTGGGAATGGCCTGACACAGAGAGGATTTGGTGGTCAAGTGTGACAGAGTAGACCAAAACCTGCCCAGCTCCAGCTCAGAACTCTGCCATTTGTCATTTTTTGTGGTACCCCTCAAGCATCTCCCTCTGCATGAGATCAGTGCTGCCCTGAATTTAAACATCCCCTCTAAAAATCATTATCAGGCTATTTCAATCCAATCCTCACGATGAATAAAACCTAACTTCAATCTTGGACGAATCAAGGGACCTTCGATGACTCCAGTGTCTTAATTTATATTAATTTCATGTACAAATGGCAAGGAAGAGCTTCCCTCCATCCATCCAGGCTTTGTTAGTGGGAATGAGCTGTGCTGAGACACAACCAGCATTGAGGTGCTGGACACCAATGCTCTGACATCACCCAGGAATGGGGCTCCCCATTTTGGGACAGCTGAATCCAGTTCAGATTCCAGGGAGATTCCCGTTCTGCACCATCCACCTCCACTCACTCCACACTCAGCTTTCTGCTTTTGGGGTCTCTGTAGGGTCCATCTTTGCTCTGGGAAAGGGGCAGCAGCTTCTCCTGCCCTCAGCTGAACTTCAGAGCCCAGAGAGCTCCCCTCCCACACCACAGCAGTAGCAAATCCCCTCCAGAGATGTGCCCAAATTGATAACCCAGCTCCTATTTGAGCAGGGTTTTGGGAGAGCTCAGTCCAGCCCCTCTGGGCTCCTGATTGCCCCGATAAGGGGGGGGCTTGTGGGGCACTGATAGGATATTGGCTCTGTGTCCACACATGGCACTCAGCCGTGGGAGTCCTGTCCAAACACCGGATTTTTATGTCAGACATTTCCAAATTCCGTTCCCACTCCCCCACCACCCCCCTGCCTGGGTTTATACATCAACCAGTGCCTGGAGTCCTTATCACTCTGAAGGGCTCTCCTCACCCTGGAGGGCCATTGTGTGAGTTTTTAAGTCATGACTCCCAGATATTGAGCAGGGCCGGTTTGGCTAGTTCTGGGCAAACAGGCTCCGCTCTTGATTGGCATTTAAACACAGCAGGTAAGAGTTCAGGCCTCCCTGATATGTGCTCAGGGTGCTCAGCTGGGCAGGACAGGCAGCACCATCTCGCCAAGAGAGCCAAACCCACCTCCCTCAAGGGATTCATACCCCAAAAACCCCACAAAATTATTTTTTTGGGGTCTGTCCTGCTCATTCTGGCCTGGCCAGGTGATGCCTCCCAGCAGCCCAGGCACTCACACAGTCCAGCTTGCTCTTCTTCCACAGGTAAAAAGGGTCAGCCAGCTGCTTGAGGGAGTTTTTCAGGTTCACAGCGATGAGGGCTCCCAGCACGGACTGTGGAGGGCAGGGAACGGTGTCAGCCTTGGTGTGGATGTGCCACCTTTGTGCAGCACCTGCCAGCCTTGGGCCAGTCCCATCACAAGGGTGATGCTCACAAAGGTCTCACTTGATCTTGGATTTTTTTCACTGTAATTTGCACTTTTATTTGCTCAGAGAAACTGTGGCTGCCCCATCCCTGCCCAAGGCCAGCTTGGACGGGTCTTGGAGCAACTTGGGATAGAGGAAGGTGTCCCTATGAGGTTTAAGGTCCCTTCCAACCCAAACCAGCCTGGAATTTTGTGATTTAAGGTTCCAGATGCCCAGCTCAGACAGGTCCCCAGGCCAGGAACAAAGCGTCCCGTGCTGCCGTTTGCATCAGGGTTTTTTTTGGAGCAAGGCAGCACCTGGGTTTGGGTGTGGAGGGTGGGTGTTGCAAGGGCTCTGCCCGCACAGATGTTTGTGTTACCTTTGGAAGAGGCTCCAGGTAGATTCCCAGGGCCAGCATGGTCACCATGACCACCAGCGCCACAAAGAAACTTGCCACCTGCAAAGAGGGGAGGAAATCACTTCTGCAAACACCGGTGCTTCCCAGAGCTCCCCTGGGTGGAGTCAGAGGGCACAACTGGGCACTGCGGCGTTTTATGGGAGAGGATGTTTGCCCCTGAAATCAGGCAGGGGTTTGCAGATCTCCAAGATAACCCCGAACTTCCCTCACTGCTCAGTCTGGGATGCAGAATGACAGCTCTGCTCCTGTGCCCAGCCCTGGAGCCATCCAGGCACCCAGAATGGGCTCGGGGAGGAGGAAATTCTGCTTTAACAGCAGCAGCATGAAGCTCTTGTGTGTGTGGGAAACTTCTCTGGAGCTGCACAGCCATGTCAGGCTGGCAGCACAATTCAGGTGCAGAGCTTTGTGCAGGGAGAGGAGGAGGAAGAGGAGGAGGAGGAAGAACTCACTTGGGATTTTGCTCCGGCCCCATCCACGGCGAGGGTGACAGACAGAGCACAGCAGATCACGTGGATTTTGAAGAAGGACCCAAAGAAGTTGCTGCAGCCCAGGGCCAGCATTTCCTGCGGAGATGTGGGGAATGTCCTTCAGCAAGGCCAGCTGCCCTTCCTGCTCACACACAGCACAAGAGCAGCCACCTGAGTCTGGTTTATGGGGTCAGGGCAGGCTCTGGGCTCCCTGCAGTGCATCCCAGACCTTTTCCTTCCAGTAAATCTGGGATAGGCCCTGCTTTAGCAGGGAAACCTGGAAGCACAATCCCACACAAACACGCTGTCATCTGTTGACACACGCAGGGCAGGGCTCCATGTGGAATGTGTGGCTCTTGTTGAGCTGCCACCGTGCCAGGGATGACAAAAGAGGATTATTTTGTGTCCTGCCTCACACAGTATCTGGGTGACACACCAGGAATCCAGGTCTTGCTCTGCTTCCTGAGAAGTGTCTGCACCTCCAGTGACCAGAGAGCAAAGTGTGGAGGGGGCAGCAAGGCTCAGACCCAGCCTAAATCTCCTTTCCCTGTTCCAGCCTCTCTCCAGCCCACCGGATGGGGCTCAGCCTTGTCCTTCAACCCCCCAGCCATGGCACAGAGCCACAGAGGCTCCACGGGAGAGCACCCATGATCTGAGCCCGGCTCCTCTGCTCTGAGCCTGGCACATCCGAGCTCTCCCCGTACACACCAGGAACTCTTCCCTTCCTGCCTGAGAGCTGAGGGAGCAGCCCCGGCTGCCCAGCCCGGCTGTACCTGGTTGGGATCCACGTCGTAGCCGTGCTTGGCCGCCAGGGTCCGGCCCATGGCCAGGTTGATCACGTAGCCCACGATGGCGAGCGAGAAGGCCGTGCCCACCATGTCCTTCCACCTGCTCACTGCAGGCAGTGCGGGCTCTGGGAAGCTGCAGGCAGAGCACAGAATGGGGTGAGGAAGAGGAAGGAGCTGTGGGTGCTGCCCAGGGGCTGGGATGGGGTGGGAGGCTGAGGAGTGGAGGGTTCTGGAATGACAGAATCCAGTCCCACACAGGGATTGTGTCACAGAGCACACCGGCACTCCTGGAAGGGCGCTCCGGGAAGAGTGAGGTGTTTTCCAGGGAGGAGGAGGAGGAGGAAGGAAAACTGTCTGGAAAATGAGTCAGACCTGCACAAGCACTTACCCTGTGCTGATCTTCCCCACCACTGGCATCCCATACTTGTCGGGCATGTTGAAGCTGCCAGAGATGGCGGTGGCAACGATCACCTGGAAGGACAGGGAACAAATAAAGGGCTGCGAGCAGGAAGAGCTGAGCTTTAACCTTGCTGAGCTCCCAGAACAAAACCAGCCCCGAATTTGGGTTGGGAAAGGGTGAGAATGCTCCCAGTTGGGGCTGTGTGGTTCACCCTCAGCATCACCAGGATGCAGGTGCAGGGATGGCCCAGCTCCTGGCGCCAAACCTGTGTCACATTCACGGTGCAGATGCTCTGCCTGGTGGCCCTCCTGGCAGCAGCAGTATCCCAGGGTGGGAGGTGACAGCCCAGGTGTCACTTACGATGATGATCTCCATCGGGATGGGCATCCTGATCTTCTTCATGTACTTGAGGTTGAGCTCCTTGACAATGATCAGCAGCACAGCGCTGACCAAGGCGTAGACCAGGGAGGCCAGGTTGGTTTGGGGCAGACCTTTGCAAATGTCAATGAATGTCTGAGGGGAGAGAAGAGGACAGGGGGTCACAGGGAGCCAGAGGCTCTGGGAACCACGGCCAGCACTTGTTGCCACTGTCCTGGGCTTGCCTTAAATCAGGAATCGAAGAGGAATTGAAGAAAGAGGAATTGAAGAAAGATTATTCCAGAGGTGGCAAACTGACTGAAATTCCTCAGTGTTCTCTTTATGTTGTTAGTGGGAAAGAGAAGAGGAGGTGAGGAGAAGTGCTCTGGAAGTTTGTCTGATCCTTGTTATTTTTTTCTTTTAGTTTGGTTAATAAACTTTCTTTATATCCTTTAGAGTTTTGAGCCTGCTTTGCCTTCTCCTAGTCCTTTTATCACAGAGGGAAATTGAGTAAAATTTTAGTGGGTAAACCCACTAAACCCACCAAAACCAACACCCTGAGATGTGGGCAGTGCCAAAACCCGTCTGCTGAGGGCTCAGCCCCCAGCCCTGCGCTGGTGTTTAATGCACCTCTGCCTGCATCAGCACAGGATGCACCCACGGAAGCTGCAGGAAACCCCAGGAACGGCCAAACCTGCTCAGAGGAAACTCTCCTATTGCTAACAACTCTTTGAGACTCCTGCTGCACAACAACACCGCTCACATCCCCCCCCAGACCCCAAACCCATTTCGTTATCCCTCATTAAAACCACGCCAGCAGGGCTGGATGGGGACTGCAGCAGCCTGGCTGTGCTGGGGCGCGGATCCCCCTTCCCTCCACCCTTTCCTGGCCAGCAGGGCCGCGTTTCCCGGGCGCTGGGCGGGGGGGAAGGTCGCTGTGCAGAGCCCCCACTTACGTAGACGATTGCTAAGGGCCCGGTGTAAGACGGGACCGTCAGGCCGAAGACGTACTTGAGCACGGAGATGAGGATCTGCAGCCCCGCCGCCGTCATGAAGCCCCTGATGAAGGACTCGGACAGGTAGATGGCCACGAAGCCGAACTGCAGGAAGCCCAGGCACAGCTGGGGGGGGAGGCAGGAGGTGCGGTCAGAGCTGGGGCAGCACCGAGGGATGGGTGTGGGGCAGGGAGATCCCATGGGAGAGCACAAAGAACCCCTGTGGGGCGGGGGATCCCATGGGAGAGCACAAAGAACCCCTGTGGGGCAGGGGGATCCCATGGGAGAGCACTCCCACACATGGCAGGGCTGTCCCCAAGCAGGGCTGGGGACAGGAAGGCTGAGGGTACCGTCCCTGGTGGTCCTGAGCTGCTGCCACATCCCCGGAGAAAGAGGCCAGAGCTGCCTGATTTCTGCAGGCTGTTCCCATTCCAGCCTCCTCTGCAGCTTCCCTGCTCCCAGCCATCCCCAGCTCTCCTGCACGCTGAGGTTTGGGGAGGAACGGGGATGTAGGAGGGGAGGAAAGGGAGGAGAGAGGTGGGAAATGGGACCAGGAAAACAGGGCAGAAAATCCCGTGTGAAGAGGAGCTGTTTGGTGGGGACTTGGGGTCGTACTCGTGGACCTTTCTGGGAGCTCAGGGGCTGGGTTACCTTGTTCTCCTTCAGCAGAACCATATTGAGAATTCCACCCCAAGACCAAAACCCCCCCCCAAAATTTTGAAGGTTTTGATGGTTTTGTGACCCACTGTGGTCCCTTCCAACCTGACACAGTCCATGAATCTCTGATTCCCTTTCTTAATTTACCGAATATGTGGCTGTGACTGGGAATCATTGCAGCTTTTCAAGTCCTGCCCATCAAAACCTTCTATTTTGAAGGCAGAATTTGGACCTCTTGGAGGATCTACCGCCTGTGCTCCAGGTAGATCTTGGCTGGCTCCATGCAGACCTCACCTGTATGATGGCAGTCAGGCAGGCCAGGGTGGCAGAGATCTCCAGCCTGGCTGCCTCCAGGGCCGTGCTGTTCACGCTGGTCTCGTTGCTGGTGTGGTTGAAGTACTGGAAATCTGACTCTGGGGCCAGCTCACTGCAGACACTGCCAACAATGATGCTGACCACAGCAAAGGTCCCTGCAGGCAGCACGGGGAGGGTCAGCACCTCCCTGTCCTGGGAGGCTCCTGGGTCACTCAGCCCGGCCCCAGCCCCATGGCAGGAGGTGGTGTGGGGTCACAGGGGTGACATCCTGTGGGGCAGCTGGAATTGGGGGATCCCACAAACCCCTGGTGGGGCAAATACCCCAGTTCTGGGACTCAGCAGCGCTCTCAGGCAGTGCTGAAGTGCAGAGAGTTCCTCACCTGGCACCATCTGGTGGATGCCCCCGAGGAAGAGGTAGGTGACCAGGGGGAAGAAGGAGGAGTAGAGCCCGTTGACGGGAGGCAGATTGGCCAGGAGGGCGAAGGCCATCCCTGGAAAACAGGCAGGGAAATTCAGGGACAACCAGGCTGGAGGCAGAGCTTGAGGTCATCGGTAAAACCCCCCAAACTGGGCACCGGCAGCACCTGCAGGGCTTTATGGGAGCTGGGAGAGGGTCCCTGCCTGCTGGGCACCCACAGTGACACTGCTCACCTTGTGGCACTTGGATTGTCCCCGCACTGAGCCCGCCCAGGACGTCAGGCAGGATGTAATCCTTGATTTTGTATTTGGGAAGCCACGCCAGGATTGGGAAGAGGCGGAAGAGGGTGAGCTTGAACCTGGAGGCCGAACATCTGGAGGGGAGAGAAAATAAATAAGTCAAATAAGCAAAGAAGGAAAGGGGCAAATGAGCTCCAGGAGTGTCTCAGCCTTTCTTCCTCAGCAGATTCTGAGCCCTCTCTTCCCTGTATTGTTGGCTTCCTTTTTCTGAGGAGTGGAAATAGATTTCCAAGAAAGTGATCGGCAGGGTTATTAACCTTTGTTTTCATAATTATAAGCCTTTCTTTAAGGTGGCATTGCTTTCGATCAGAAAGCTGATAAAAGAAAATCCCAGCTGAAATGCTAAAAAATATAATTAGTCCACACACCAATCCCTGCATCACCAATTGTGCCTTTTCCACTATTAAAAAAAAAAAAACCAAACCAAAACAACCCTTGGAAGACAGGACCCCAAATCCCAAATCCACCAATTCCATTTTCTTCTGCCCAGTTTGCATTTCTCCCATGCCTCTGATCCATCAAACCCCTGAAGACCACACGGTTCCCCAGGACAAAAACGCGATCTGTATCCCTAGGTGTGAATTATACCCTCCCCAATTCCAGACTAAAATTGCTTCACGTTCTGCAGCGTTCCCTGTTACCTGAAAAGGTTCCTCAGTTTCTCCCCGATGGGGTAAGTTCTACTTTTCTTCTCAAACTCCTCGTCAAAGAGGCTGAAGGAGTAGGCAGGACGTTCGATGGCATAGCGAGGCCTGGCCTGGCTCATCTCTGGATCATTTGGATTTTTCCCCCCAAAAAATAAATTAAAAAAAAAAAAAAAAAAAAAAAGAAGGGAAGAGCAAAGCCAAGAATGTGGCTGGAGTTGGCCCCACCTGTGGTATAACAGAGCGGACACCTCCAGCGTCTGGAGCCCTCCCCGAGCTTCTCCACCCTAAATAGTTTCCCCGTGGCGGAGAGGCAGGTCCTGGGAGTGGCTTCTCCCAGCTCCAGGGGCTGCCGCAGCTCCCCGGCCCCGGGAGCTCTTTCAACTCTTTCGGAGGCGATGCTAATGAGCGATGCTAATGACGGTGCTAATGAGCGGTGCCGTGCGGAGGGACCCGAGCGCGTCCCGGATGGCCCGGCAGGCGGGCCGAGGTGTTAATCCCGCTTCTGTCACTGCCTGCTTGCCCCGGGCGAGGCGCTTGACCTTTCCCGTGCCTGCGTTTCACCATCGCTGCGGCCGGCAGGGCTTTGCCAGGCTGGCGGGTGGTGCTGGCACCGGGATCGGGATGGGGCTGGATCCCATCCGAGGGAACTGGATCCCATCCGAGGGAACTGGATCCCATCCGAGGGAACTGGATCCCATCCGAGGGGGCTGGATCCCACCCACGCCCCCCAGCCTCTCCAGCATCCCACAGCCTTCCCAATCCTCGCCGGCCGTGGGTGAGAGCCCAGTTTCCTCTAGGAAGTGATGCTCGGGAAGATAACTGTTGCTAACTCATCTTCAATGATGAAGATGCCAAAACATCTCGGTGGACCTGTCCTGCCCGGTATCTGGGTCTCACCGAAGGGATGATGAACCCCAGAGATCCCTCATTTCCTCGGGGAGAGGGGAGAATCACCCCGAACTGGCCGGGCTGGGAGGGGAGGGAGGAAGTGGTCAGATATAAAACGACGATCTCGGTAATTATTTGTGTTTTGGAGTGGGTCTAAGTCGGACATTGCCCAACGCGGGAGGAGAAGAGGGGGTGGGAAAAGCCGATGATTCAGGCAGGAGAATGCATCGAGAAACAACATCCAGGTTGCTGAGAGCTTTCGGAGTGATCTGAACGTGCCAGAACCTCCCGTCCCCTCTCTCAAGTCGGGGCACACCTTGACAGCGAGTCCGTGGATACCGGCGAGAGCCAAGTGCCACCCGCAGGACCCGGCTGGCACCTCGGAGCGCGGGGCAGGAGCAGAGCAGGGCAGGGAGGAAAGGATGATGCGGGCAGCCGAAACTTTGGGGAGAATTTAGGTCAGCGGGATCATTATGCAAATGCCTTCTAATAGCTCTGGAAAGGGAGGTCATCAGCGCCGCTCCTTCAGGGATCAGCGGGGACGTGAAAAGCGCTCTGCGGTAAAACTGCCCCGGCCGTGGGGTGTTTGTGATTCCAGCTCGGGAGGGACCCCAGCCCAGGCTTTGGGGCAAGGAGGAGCCCCGTCCCTTTTCCTGCAGGGCCGGGTGCCCGATCGGTGCCCTCTGCAGGGCATCCCTCCTGCTCCTTTGCCCCCGGAGATTCCCCTCCAAGAGCAAGGACGGGTTTTGCCTTGGGGTGCGTTGGGTTTGATCCCATCCCGAGTCACGATTTAACGCGGTGGGTTTGAGCTCCGGCTGAACGCCAGAGCCCCCACTAAAATTATTTACTCCGTTTCTACTGTGAGATAAGGATTGGGAGAAAGCAAAGCAGGCTCAAAGCTTCAAAGAATATAAAGAAAGCTTTTCCTTCCTTACCAAAAATTTAATTAAGGCAAACCCAGGACGGGTCAATAGAGCTAATCAGTGTCCTGGGCTCTTCCCAGTCCCTCATGCCAAAAGCCTGTCTGATAAGCAAGGCATAGTTTTCCCACGTTTCCCATAATCCCGAGGCTGTTCCCAGCCTTTCTCCCAGCCCACAGCTCTGCTCAGAATTTCCAGTTCTCCCTGGTGAATATTTTGTAGGTCCAGACTCAGCAACAGCTGCTTAGGGCGATAAACCCACCCGAGTTCCTGGTGGTCCCTCTGGTCTCCATCCCTTCTGCCACCAGACACACCCAAGCAGCCAATTAAACCCCACCTCCGTAATGCATTTCCCCGCTGAGCCAAAGCACAGGCAATCAGGAAAAAAATAATAAACAGAGCAGGTATAGAGGGGAAAACATCCCCACGATTAAATTCCATCTTAAACAAACAGGCTCGTGATGGCAGCGTCTCGGACAGCGTCAGGTTCTCGGCTTGGCTTATCACGGCCTTGCCCTTGATCAAACAGCAGCTGAAACCTCGGACATTTGGGAGCTGGGGAGCTCGAGGAGCTGCTCCTGGAACAAAAGGCAGAGCCAGCTGGGCTGGGGGCTGCTGGGATGAGCCCAGGGTAAGCTGCAGAGCTGGTTTGAGCCCCGCAGCTGGGGCAGCACCCCGGAGCAATCCAGGGGAGCGGAGGGGACAGCGGAGTGCCAGGCAGCTGCTGCATTGCAGGGACCAGGTTTTTCCTGATCTCTCTCATCCCGTGAGAGCAGGGAAATGAAGGACAGGGGCTGGGAGAAGAGATCCGAGCGCTCACAAGGTTTTCAGGCAGTGGGTTGAGGTGGGTGATACTTGAAATGTAAAATTAGACCTCGCTGAGGCTGAACTCGCAAATGGGATGTGATTATTGGAGTGGACAACATAAGAACATGGGATTTTTTTTTAAGGAAAAACCTCTGCTGCTTGTGGATTATTTTTCCTCACAAACAGAACTCCAGCAGTGTGATGGGGGTGACCAACATTGTCCCAGCAGGCCATGAGTGTCCCCTGGGTCCAGGCCTGGCTGGTTCCAGCCCTGCCCGTCCCTCACCAGGCTGTGCATGCCAGGCATGGACCTTTTCTCCCAGAGTTCATCTCACAAACACTCACTGGGCCTTATCTGCTGTCCCCGTGCTGGTGATAGCTGTGCTTGGGAAGAGGAAAGTCACATTGAGGTTCCTGGCTGGTGTTGATAGCAGCCACTGGCACAAAGCCACTTTCCCTGTGCTGACGTAGGCCCGGAGCAGGAGCTCCAGACCATGGAATGAGTCAAAATTTGCTGGGAGAGCCGTCTGCTCCCTGCCTTAGGCGTGATGCCCAAACTGACCCCATCCATTCCAGGAATAAATGTCCCGTCCAAGCAGCTGCTTCTTCATTTTAGGGATTAAAAATCAGCTGCTTCTCCTCTGCCTGCCCTGTCCATCCCCCTCCTCCTTGCGCAAGGCACCAGCAGTGTCTGACCCTCGGTGCTGTTTGCTTCGGGACGGGGTCCAGCGGTCCAAGCCCTTCCCAATTCCATGTGAATCTCTGTCCCAAACCCCCCTGCCGGCCCCATTGCCCAAGAAAGGGCCATAAAAGCAGCTCACCCGTCCCCCAGGCCAGGTCTGGCGGGAGGGCCCAGGTGCAGGTGCAAGGGTTTGGTTGCAACACCAGGACAAGGTCCCGACTCCTGTGGCCCCTTCAGAGCCCGGCCGAGGCTGCAGGTGCCACAGGAGCCCTGGGACAACACGGGGGAAAGGGCCCAGGTCCTGCAAGGGCAGCACAGGAAACCTCCAGGTCCTCGCAGAGACCTGCATGGCACAGGGGCTCTTGGTGCCAGGTGTGCCAGTGCCAGGTGTGCCAGTGAAAAATGTGGCAGCACCAGATATGGCAGCACCAGGTGTGGCAGTGCCAGATGTGGCAGTGCCAGGTGTGCCAGTGCCAGATGTGGCAGTGCCAGGTGTGCCAGTGCCAGGTGTGGCAGTGCCAGATGTGCCAGTGCCAGGTGTGGCAGTGCCAGGTGTGGCAGTGCCAGGTGTGGCAGCACCAAATGTGCCAGTGCCAGGTGTGCCAGTGCCAGGCTCTGCAGCTCCCCCAGGCTAAGCTCTGCCTCCCCCTCCTGCCCCAATCCTGCTCCCCTCTGCCCTCCAGAGTGCCCAGGCGGGAGGAGGAAGAGGAGGAGGAGGAGGAGGAGGAGGAGGAGGAGGAGGAGGAAGAGGAGGTTCCTGTGTCCCCCACTCAGCTCAGGTGTTTCAGAGGGTGTTGTGTAACTCAGCTCTGGTCACTCCCTGCCACCTTCTGGCACCAGGGACGTGCCAGGACCGAGTTCAGCTGATGGACTACAACACCAAGGGACCCCAGAGCTGGGGTATTTTGGCATAAATTTATTTCCACGCTTAAAATTTGATTGATTTAGTTCTGGTTTACTTTTTGCTCTGCATGGCTGAAGGCTTCACCTACAAATGAGCTGAGTCAGGGAGAAAACCTGGCAGTGACAGCCACTTCTACAGTCCCACATTTCTGGTGCTGCCACTTTTTGGGAAACAAAATAATTCCCAGTGATCTGGGGAGGGGGGAGAAGCAGAGCAGGGGAGCAGGGGTTGCATTCAGGGCGGTGGTGCCACGCACTGGGCATGCACCTTTGTCCCTGGGGTTTAACCTTTTCTCAAGCTTTCACCCATTAGAAATAGGAGAGGAAGACACCAGAAGGGAATATAAATCATGAAATAAATAACGAAATAAATTAGGAAAAATATCCACGCCTCAGAAAAAGGCAAAATGCCAGAGTCCATAAAGTTCAGTCAAAACTTTGCTGTTCCAGTCAGTTTTCCACGAGGAACCACGGCTGGAGGAATAAAAGCCAAAGGGAGAAGGCGGTGAGAGCAGCCAGGAAGGCTCTGATGGATCTTGGGCACGCACGGAACGGGTCCTGTGCCACAGAGCAGGGCCAGGAGGAGACGTCCCTGCTTCCCTCCAGCTCCCACCCCAGCGCCCTGAGCTGCCCCTCATCCCCCGGCTCTGCCGGCCCTTCGTTCCCCACGGAGCAGCAGGCATTAAATCAATGTTTTCCTTCTGCTCAGCTCCAAATTTGGAGCGCCAAACAGGTGATTTCCGCGGGGCAGACGAGCCTTCTCTCGCTGTGAGCGTCGCAAGCAGTGCTGGGCCGGCGCCAATGTTTGATGTGCCACTTCACACGGGTTTCTAACCAAACCAGCTCCGGGCTGCAAACCGGCGAAATAAAACCTGCAGGCATCTGCCAGCGGCTGGAGGTCAAGACACAAGTGAAATGTTTCTATCCTGCAGCTCGGCTTTGCTGAGAGGGAGCAAAGCTGCGGGCACAGAGGATCTGCCCTGCATTGACACCTGCACAAAGCCCGGCCTGGACCCACTTTTCCTGGGATTTGTTTGATTTACCCACTCGTTCCCAACCCCACCCCAGCTCCCCGTTGCTGTCGGAGCCGCATCAGCTCCGTGGCCCGGCCAGGGAGGGCTGGGCTGGGCGAGGCATAGGGCACATGGCCCGGGGGGCTGTGCTTTGGGATGTCCCCACAGCCCATCCCGGCCCTCCAAAAGCTTCCCAGCCCTGCTGTGCCCTGGGCTGTCACCCCAGGGCGGTGACCCCAACAGCATCCGAGCCCTGGCAGTGCTGCCTCCATCCCTTCCTGCGGAAAAGGCAGGAGAGAACTGGAAAGGGTATTTAAGGGAAGGAGAAGCGAGACTTTGCTGTCCCTCAGTGCCACCGTCCCTCCTCTCCCCTCAGTATGGCACAGACCTTTGAGGAGCAGGTGGGCAACACAAATCCGAAGGATTTGAAAGTTTGCAGTGTTCTTCCTCCCACTCTCGGGGAGAAGGAGAAGCACCTCTGGGGTCACCCCGTCCATCCCGTCCCCGAGGTTTCTGTGCCGGGAATCTCTGACCAGGGACAGAAACTCCGTGTGACCAGGACAAATGACACTGCAGGGACTTATCTCCGCGGGAAAGCAGGACAGGTCCCCAGCTCCAGGTTTCAGCCTGCTTACAAATAAGGTGTGGACAAATTTTATCGGGGCAGAGCAGAAAGCATCCCAGCTGCGGGAACGGCCGTTTTCCCCACCGTGGAGCTGAGGGAATTTCGTCCCGCAGGTGTATGAACAATCCTGCCCAAGCTGGACCTAAACATCCCATGAAACGGCTCTGGGAGGAGCTGGAACCCCTGCCCGTGGTGTGACAGGGGTCGGACTGGGAGCGCTCCTCATTCCCGGCTCTAAAATTCCCTCCTGACCTGATGGCTGTGAGCACCAGAATGCTCCGCACAGCCGAATTCCCTTTCCAGGGCTGGATTCTTGTGCACAGCCAGGGATTCCCAGGCACTGCCGCCGGCACTGGGCTCCACATCCTTCCCTCTACACCCAGTCTGGGCTGTGACATCCTCGGGGGACCACTTTCCATCCCATGCCCAGAAAGTTCTGATCGCAACAAGGATCCAAAACCCGAGTGTTTCCCATCAGTGTTGCCTTTCCTGTACCGGGCAAATCCCTCCACACGTCTCAGCAGGGATAAGGCAGCAGGATTTATTCTAGCAATAATTAATTCACATATTTGGCTCTCCCAGCCTCTCTCTTCGCAACAAATCAAGCTGCTGGATCCTTGGCGTGGCTAATTCCTGAGTAAATCTGCCGCTGTAAATCCCCTTGGCGAAAGGAAGGAGGAAAAGAGAAGGGGGGAAATGGAAGAAGGAAAAAAAAAAAAAGAAGAAGAAGAAGAAGAAAAAAAGTACAAGTTCTCCAAATACTGCGCCTCACACCCATGGCTGTGCAGCCGGAGTGTAAATCCCCCACGCCCACCCAGACAAAGAGCCCGATTGTTGGAGTTACCTGCGCCTCGGGAGAGCGGCCGATCGCGGGGGGTGCAGATGTGGCAGCAGAGGAGCTGCCGAGGAGCTGAGCAGAGCTCTGCGCTCGCAGCTCCCTGTGAGTCATTTATAAATCACCTCAGTCAAGGGGACCGAGGGCTGAGCTCGCCGCCTGATTGGCTTGGGGAGGTAATTGCGAGCAGGTACACCCGGGCTAAGCCCAGGAGATAGCCAGGGGAGATAAGGGGAGATCTGAGGAGGGAGAAGCGCTTTTTTGGATGTCCCCCCTCACCCCACCCCCTCCCGCTCCGGCCTGGGCCGTTTGATCCCCTCTGCGGGTCCCTCGGTGCTCGGGGTGACAATAACCCATATTCACGTCACCAGCGCCCCCTCCCTCGCCTGCCACGGGCCGGGGGCAGCAGGAGATGCTTTTGTCGGTGGCGGTGGGCAGCGCCCGCCCGGCCTTTGAGCTCTCATCATCCCCCGGGATGGACAATGGGACGCTTTGTGCCAGCCCCGACCCCGCCGCTCCGGCCCCGGAGACGCGATTGGCAGCGGAAAGCAGAGCCCGTCTCATTTCCAGGTTCAAAGGGATGTGAGGAGTGGGGAAGAGAGGGTCTGTTTGCCCGGCATGGGGGCTCGGGGATGTGCGGGGGGCTCGGGATGTGCGGGAGGCTCGGGCTGGGCTATCCGGCATCAGCCTGGCAGGCACGGCCGCGGGGCAGGGGCCACACCTGGCCACGCGCTCTCCGAGCGGGGTTTGACAGGTTCTTCTGTCGCCCCTGGCTGGGGACAGCGATGGAGCGGGGAGGGGCCGAGAGGGGCCGGCCGGGAGCTGCGGCTTGGGAGCCACCCCTGAGGTGCTGCTCGCTCTCCTCCTGGCGTGGGAGCTGCCAGGGCCTCGACAGAGGCGGCGTTTGGGGCTGGAAAAGCTCCTGGGACAGGGCAGGGAGCGGCCAGCTCGGAGTAGGGGACAGGGCTGTCCCCTCCTGCCATCATGTCCAACCCACGGCAGCACCACTGTCCAAGCTGGAGCCGGGTCCTGATCTCTTCTCCAGGATCCTGAATTCCTCTCTTCTCCAGGATTCTGGGCTCCTCTCATGTCCAGGATCTTGATCTCCTCTCCAGGATCCTGATCTCCTCTCATGTTCAGGATCCTGATCTCCTCTCCTCTCCAGGCTCCTGGACTCCTCTCCTCCCAGAGGGGTTTGAGAGCGCAGGAGCCGGGTACCAGCCAGGATGCTGCAGGTGATGAGATGGACAGGGCCATCAGCACGGGATGGGACAGGAATGGGACAGGGACACGATCCCAGAGGAAGCTGCGGGGTCTGTTTGCTGTGCAGGAATTGATCTCTGGCGTTCCCGCTGTCCCCAAGGGCAGCTCGGCACGAGCTGTTCACGCCACACCGGGATGTGCTGCCACCTCTGAGCGCTGGAAAACCACGGGAAAAGGAAGCAGGGAGAGCGAAGGAAAGGCAGGAACACGCGGCCGGGCGAGGAGAAGGGACAGGGCAGCGCTGCGGCCTTTGCTCGCTCCAGGAGCTCCCGGTACTTTGTGCACGCTCGGGGCATCAGCAGCTCCTGCCAAGGAGCATCATCGTATGCAAATCAATCATTGTGTCTGGAGTTGGCCAGGAACACCCTGCCGAGGCTGCCAGAGGGAAGGGGCTGATTCATCGCCATCTGACCCGCAGAGGTAATAATTGCCCAGCAGTTATCCTGTAAATGCCATTAATAACTCATATCGAGTGCGTTGTTTTGGTGGGTTTTGGTTTTGGTAGGTTTTTTTGTTGTTTTTTGGTTTTTTTTTAAAGGGCAGCCTGATACGTGCGGAGCCTGCGGGACAAGGACGCGTGACACGGCAGCGGGAGCGGCCCACGGGTGTCCCCACAGGCTCCTGTCACAGGGCACATCCCGGGGACACCGAGCTCCATCCCCTGCAGGGATCCTACTCCCGAGGCGGAAAGAGGGGGCACAGCATCCTGGGTGATGCTAATTAACATCCAGGGCTAATGTGCGGGGTTAATTAGCTGGGATGTTCATGCCAAAAGGGATTTTTGCCATCAGTGAATGGCGTTTTTCCTGGCGAGGAAAGATGAAAGGCAAAATTCCAGAGCTGGCTGCTGGGATGAGGGGAAGGGGAGCTCCTGGTGCTGCTCATCCCTGACCTGCTCTGGGCACCTGGGCACACTCAGGCCGGGTCCGTGGGGCTGCCACTGACCCCTGGCACGGGCAGCAAAGTCACACTGGGACACAAAACCAACCCAAAGCGTCTCAGTGCTCACTGCTGGGCCTTGGGCAGGGATGCTGGCAGGGCTGGTTGGATTTTTGTCCCCTCAGCCGAGGAAATTCTCGACCACGTGCGAGGTGATTTTTCCGCAGGGAGTGACTTACGCCAGCCCTTCAGGCTCTCCCCGTCCCTTCCCAGCCCCGCTGTCCCTCCTGCACTGACGGATCCCCTGTTGTTTCCTGCTCCCTGTGGCTGGAGCTGCTATTCCAAAGTCCTGCTGGGCGTGCTCGGGATAAATTGAGGTCTTGCCCTGCGGAGAACCCAGCCCTGGAGGTGCAGCCACCGCTGGTCCTGGGGTATCTCCAGCTCAGGAGGCGCAGTCGTGGTCAAATTCCATTTTCAGGAATTATAAACACAGCTCGTTCTGCTTCTTTCTGCTCTGGCCGAGCTGCCCACAAGTGACACGAGAACGTGGCCACCAGCAGAGCATCACGGAGGGTGTGAGCGGCTGGGAAGCACCAGGAAGCTGGGACATGGAAAGACACCCCCGGGGAGTTCCCGGGTCAGCCCGGGGTGCACAGAGTGCTGAGCTGGTGATGTCCCGGGCCGAGAGCAGCATTCCTGGTGCTGGAATGCGCCGATTTTTTTGCGGCTGATTAATATTCGCTGATAGGTCGCGCTGAACGGGGGAAATAATTCAGTGGTAATAATTCAGTGGTAATAATTCAGTGGCGATAATTCAGGGGTGACAATTCAGCGGTGACAGTTCAGCGGTGATAATTCAGCAGTGACAATTCAGCGGGAGCCCGAGGCTGAGGCAGCGGGGACAGGCAGTGCATGCCCTGGGGCAGAGGGGGCTCCTTGGGATGTGATGGGACCTGCAGGGAACTTCTGTCCCTCCGTCCTTCCCTCCCTGTCCCGTCCCCAGGGCTGCTCCTGGATTTTGGGTGGTTTTGCCGAGGACACCGGGTTTGTGCAGAGGTGAGGGGGGGGTTGGGGTGGAGATGCTGCAGGCGGAGCGGGGTGGCCTCTGAGGGGGGACTTTAGGGCTTCCGTGGGAATCTGGGAGGTGCTGGGAGACGCTGGGAGGTTTTTCCTCACGGCTGTGACACCAGGGGACAGCTGAAGCCGGGTGAAGTGACCTCCTTCCCTGTCTGTCTGTCTGTCTGTCCCTCCAGGGTCAGCAGAGATCTGGGCTGCCCAATCCCTACAGGTTCATTCCTGTAGGGATTGGGCAGACCCTGGCAATTCCAGGAGCCGGTGAGGGACATTCTCAGAGCTGCCGGACGCCCCGGGAGGGTGGGCAGGGGTTGGCACCGCCGGTGTCACCACGGCCACCACGTGTCACCACACAGAGGCCACCTGAGACTCCCAGCACTGGTTATCACCGTTTCCTGCTCACCCAGGAATGTCCTGGGCTTGGGCTGGATGCCACCACCCCACGGCTCCGTGGTGCCAGGGCTGGAGCCACGGCTGCCACCTGAAAGGGACCCGCTGGCACTGCCACCCCGGCTCGGTGTCACCGGCTGGCACAGGGGCTTCATCCGGCCAGGAATGAGGAACACGGCGTCCCGGAGGGAGGCAGCAGTATAATTTACAGCTCCAAAATGAGGGCTGGAATGCAGGAAGGCTTAGGGAGGCTTCGAGCTGCCCCCGTGGGCGTTCGGGGCTGTTCTGTTCTCGGGGCTGGGGAGAGGCTCTGGGGATTTGCGGTTGGTCTTGGGGGGGAATTGCTGGGTCACAGCTGCTCGGGGCCTGCCCAGCTGCCTTAGCCCTCTGGGGACACCTGAGGGGCAGGGGAAGGGTCACCCCACTGCTGAGGCCATGTCACCTGTGAGTGTCCATGGGCTCAGCTCTGCCACAGCCCCTTTTCCCCTCAGGGGTGCAGCTCAGGGCTGGCACGGCCACAGTCACGAACTGAAGAGTTTCCAGGGTGAGACGTCCTGGCTCGGGGAGCAGAGAACGTTCTGGAACTCAGAGCCAACCCCACCCACCCAAATTTCTGTCTGCAGCACCACAAGGGTGTCCGGAGGGGCCGTCACCCCCCCAAAATGCCTGCCCAGCCCACAGAGAGCACCTGGCACTGGGCTGTGTGTCCTCACCCGGGGCTGCCCAGAGCTCTCTGGACAAGCTCAGGTCACCTTGAGCAAGGGCTGTTATCTTATTTGTAAAATAGGTGTAAGATATCTGCCTTCTCCAGGGGAACTCCGAATGCGCTCAGCAAGGGTTGCCCGAGGCCCAGGGACATGAGCAGCTCCCGGGACTGGGTGGGAACACCAAAAATTCCTGCCCTTGTAGCAGCCCGAAACGCTGGGGGCCCCCAGGCCTGGGGGTGCCACGTGGAGCGTCCCATTCTCCTGGAATTCGGGCTGGGGGCTGCTCCAGACTCTGCCTCCCCCACCCCTCAGTGCGTTCGGCCCGTTCTGACCCAGGAGACTCAACCCAATCGAGGCTTTTTTCGCTTAAACCTTTGAATTCCTGCAAAGGGAGGTTTGCCAATTCGAAAAAAAAAAAAAAGGAAACAAAAAAAAAAAAGGAAGAATTTTCCCTCAAAAAAATGCGGGAAAGTGTGTGAAGGAGAACGTGTGGCTTCTCCTTGGCTTCCCCTGGCTCCGTGCGAGGTGGAGCAGGGAGGGGGAAAGTGATCATGGTCCCATCGCTTCTCCGGGTCCCATCCCCGCTGCTCTGTGGCCTCGGGCAGCTCATTAAAACCCCAGAGCCTGGAGATGGAGCGAGATAAGGCCTGAGATGAACCTGCTCATTGTTCGGGGCTCTGAGGTCAATGCCGGCCCAGCAGCTCAGGTGTTGGGTGCCTCAGGAGCAGGAGCAGGAGGTCCTGTCGCCCCCGGCCAGAGATCAGCTGGCAGATTTCAGATGAAAGCGCTGCCTGCGTGGCCTTTTTTAGGAATTTTAGGAGTTTTAGGAGTTTCAGGAGTTTTAGGAGTGAGTTTTAGGAGTTTTGGGAGTTTTAGGAGTGGTGCCACTGCAGCCTCGAGGCCAGGAGGCAGCTCAAGGTGCCAGCCTGCCCTGAGAGTCGGTGCTTAAAGGGAATTAAAATTAAATAAAGCATTTGGGGCCAGAGGGATGCAGCGTCCAGGTGGAATCTGGCGGGAGATTCACTGCCCTGAGCCTCACCCAGGCCTGGAGAGAGGCTCTGTTGGTGCCCTGGCTTCTGCTCTGGTCCAGCCACACTCCAGGGGTACTGGTGACACCAAAATGGGCCAGAATAAACTTTCTAACATGATTTGGAGCGTTTAATCTTGAAACTCCATCCATAAACTTCAGAAAAATGGAATATTTCTACTCTGTGTTGTTTCTTGCTGATGGCCTCAAGCAGACCAGAGGGAGCTCAGCCAGGGCAGCAAGATGAGGCAAATTCACATTTTTCCTTCGGCCAGCACGAGTGGAGCTGCAGATCTCCATTGTTCATGTCTGTCCACACTCCGAGGAGCTGCTCATTCACCCAGGACATTCCAACCAAAATCTGGGGGATTTGGGACAGCCAGCTCCTCCTGGGGACGCGCCAGCAGGAGGCTGCGGCCGCTGCTGTTCTCCAGGTGCTGGAATTCCCTGGAGAAGGGATGTCCAGCCCTGTGCCAAGGGCCACACCCCTCCCGTGTGAGCCCTGCTGGACTCGGTCCTGTCCCGGCCGCCACGGGGCTGCTGCACGGGGACCATCCCGCGGTGACAAATCCCTCGCGGATTTCTCCAGGTGCTTTTCCTACTCCGGGCTCTGTCCCAAGGTGGGATCTTCCCCGCAGCTCTGCAGGGCTTTACAAAGCCCAAAAGGACTGCAGAGAGGGGTGGAACATTGGGGCCAGCCTGGCTGGGGTCACTCTACCCGTGTGACATCCCAGGGGCAGCTCCTGCCGCTGTCCCCAGCTGAGCCCAGCATGTCCTGGAGCTGCCTGCAGCACCGGCCACAGCCCCTAATCCTCCCTGCGTGCCGGCTCTCAGCCCGGCCGTGTCCCCAGACCCCACTGTCCCCAATCCCGGGGTCCCTGTGACCCCGCTGTCCCCAGCCCCGGGGTCTCTGTGGCCGCGGGTGTCCCCTGGGGTGGCACAGGGTGACAGCAGCTCCCGTGGGCTGCGGCCGAGGGAGAAGCACCGAAATGTGCTGTGGCTGCGGGTGGTGAAGGGGAGAGTGAGGGGACGGCTGTGCTTCACACCTGGGCTGGCTGTGTGTCCCTTTTGGGGCCAGCCACACCCTGCGGGGACAGTGACAGTCACACCTGTCCTGTCAGTGTCACCTTCTCGCTGAGTGACACCGGGCAGCAATTGAGGAAAGGGAGAGCAGTGACTCGGGTAATTAACAGCAAAGATCGTTCTTGGAAAGGAACCCCGGTGTGCCACCACCCCGAGCCCTTCATTAGCGGATGACAGCCACGCGGAGAAGCCACCAGGACAGGCGGGTGACAGCCGCAGGAGTGGCCCTGGTGGCGCGGGAAGGCTGTGCCGACATCTCCGGCGGTGTGTACTGCCCTGCGGCCCGGTGGCACCACGGGGCACAGATAAGGCTTTGCGTGATGCCGAGGTTTTGTTTTTCATGTCTGACGCCTTTGAAAGGTCACCTGGAACTTTGCACCTCTGGCCTTTATCAGGTCGGCTTTGAAGTGGCTGAAGCCACTGCATTACTCTCAGTCCCGGCTCCGGGTTAATGGGGTTCTGCTTCCAAACAGGAAAACCTGGGTTGTTTTTTTTAAGTTCACTTTGCAGATTTTTAAGGTATTTTCTGGTGCCTTTATTTTAATTCTCACACTTCCATAAAAGAATTTAACCCCACCCGGCTCCAGGTGCCACAGGCTGGATGGGTGAATTTTTAAGGATGTGATTTAATGGTGGGCTTGATGATCTCAGAGGCTTTTTCCAATCTGAATTATCAATTCTGTGCTCCTTGAGCACTGTCGGTGCCTGGGATGTGCCTCGGGAAGGAGCAGCGGAGGAGCTGCTCTCTGCCAGCCCCGCTCGGGGGATTTGTGATGCAAATCCTCCCTCTCCCACCCGGCTCCCGGCCCTGGAACCAGCGGGGCTCGGCAGGGCTGGGTCCTCCGGGCAGCATGGAGCTCACGCTGCGCTCTCAGGGCACGTGGGGTGAGGGGTGGAGAAAGGCTCTCAGGGGGAGTTAAACACCAGAGTAGCGAAGCAAACTGGGAGTCGGGGATTTAGGGTCGGTGAGTGTGGGGTGCTGATTCTGGAAATGCTGAGGGCAGAGCTCTGCAGCAGGGCGGGGATGGTCCCTGCTCAGTCACCAGCATCAGGGTGGGATGGCATTGATTTGTGTCCTTTCAATGGGTGAATGAAAACCTGGAGGGGCAGCAGAGCAGCTGGGAAGTCTCTCTGGTTATTGAAGTGTGAGCAGGGTGGTTTAGGCTCAGCTTTGGCTCCTCAGCAGTGGCCACAGGCCGGGGTGAGCTCAGCAACTCAGGTGCCTGCTCAGGAACTCACTGAGTCACACAAGGCAAATATTTTCCCCTTTGATTTTCACCCTGAGAAAATCTCCAGCTGACCTTGTTAATCCCTCGCGCTGCAAACCTCACCCCCCCAGCACCGCCCCCGGCCTTTATCAGGTTTCGGCCGCGGGGCAGCGTTACCATCTTAGCACCTCTGGCCGCTCCTGCCAGCATCCTGCCTGGCCCCGTGCCACCCTGCCCGGCCAGCAGGACACCCTGCCCGCGAGGGATAGAGGGACAAAGAAAGCTACAGCGTGGTTGTGGAAGGCTCCAGCCCAGGTGTAAGCTGTGTTGATGCCTTTTTCCTGGTGTTAGAAAAATGAAGCCAGACACGGTGAGAGGGTTTTGGGGTCGTTACCTCGGTATTTTAAGGATCCCATTTGATGCATCCACTTCCCCCAGGTGCCAGCGTGGCAAATGCACCCCCGTCAGTCACACACACCA
>JAHLSL010000050.1:81622-93478 GCA_025920805.1 Petroica traversi
TGGGGGACACGGGGAGAATTGGGGGACACGGGGAGAATTGGGGACACGGGGAGAACTGGGGGCACGGGAGAGAGAGAGTGGGGGACACGGGAGAGAGTGGGGGACACGGGGAGAATTGGGGGACACGGGGAGAATTGGGGGACACGGGAGAGAGTGGGGGACACGGGGAGAATTGGGGGGCACGGGGAGAATTGGGGAGCACGGGGATTACTGGGGGACACAGGGAGAACTGGGGGACACGGGGACAATTTGGGAACATGGGGAGAATTGGGGGACACGGGCAGAGAGTGGGGGACACGGGGAGACTTGGGGGGCACAGGGACAACTGGGGTCTGGCAGGGAGTGGAGAGGGTTACAGGGACGGTGTTGGGGTCTTATGGTGAATTGGGAGGGGGGCGCGGGCAGTGATGGGGGGCACTGGCAGGACTGGGGCAGTGTCGGGGTCTGCCAGGGAATGGGGAGGGGGTCAAGGGAAATTTTGGGATCCAGGCAGTGAATGAGAAGAGGGGTATGGGCAGTTTTGAGATCCAGCAGGGAATGGGGAGGGGGTCACGGGCAGTTTTGGGATCCAGGCAGTGAATGGGAAGAAGGGTACGGGCAGTTTTGGTCCCTCTGAACTGCTTTATTTGGGTTTTTTTAATTGATTGAGCCATTCACAACCGTCAGGGAAAAGGGTGACTTTTCCCCTTGGGAAAGGGTGACATTTCCTTTTGGGAAAAGGTGACATTTCCCATGCTGGGCCAGGAGTGCAGCTGTGCCCAGACCTTGGCTCTGCTCCCACATCTCCCCCACCCGTCCCTGATGCCACCAGTGTGGGGATTTGGGGACAAATGGGACTCGCTGCTGTGGCTTTTCCTGTGAGTGACACCGAGGCCTTTGCCCCCACAATTCCTGCCATGAAATTCCCCTGGAATTGTGTGAGTCACACAAAATCAGCAAAACATTTTGGACCGGGGTGGGAAATTTCCACTGGTGAGATTTGGTGGGGATGCTTTTATTCCCGACATGTGAAATGTCTGGATTTTCTCCCCCTGTGTCTGGCAGGATTTCTGCACTTGGAGAATATTCACTGCTCTTGCTGCCTTCCCTCAAGCTGTTTTTATTCCCCACTCTACCCATGTATCTCTTTTTCCCCCCCTTTTCCCTGTTCAAATAAGACAAGAATAATCTCCTCCATGCCCCAAACCACGAGCAGAGTGCCTGGACTTATTTTTGTGGCTGGCTGGGCACGATATGCAGATGCTGCCCTGACGTGTGCAGCAGCCGTGCCCACAAAATGCCAGGTCGATTTTATTCTCTTTTTAATTTTTTTTAATTTTTTGCCTTTTCCTGAAGGTTCTGACAGAGCCCGTGGCTGCAGGAGGGCAGAGCAGCGAGGAGCAGAAATCTGAGCGTTGTTTGGGGCTTTTCAGAGCTGATTCTTGTGTTGAGTTTAATGTGCTGTGTCTGACCCCTGCTGAGAGCCTCGGCAGCGACTCCAGGCTTGGCCCCAAACCCTGAAAGCCCATTTGCCATCGGGAGGGGGGGCTGATGTGGTTGTTTTTTGGGGTTTTTTGCTTTTTTTTGGCTGCTTGGAACTTCTGATAAAGGCTGGCACATCTGATTTATTGTCTGACTCCGTTCCCAAGGAGACCACGAATGCAGCAGCCTGAGATAAGCTGCTTATAACCCAAAGGTGAAACGCCTCAAAAAATCAGTGTCCCTTCCTCTTTCCGTGTTGAGAGCCAGCTCTGGCCTTTCCTCCCTGCCTTTATTTCACTGCTGTCAGAGGATCCAACCTTCTGTGTCCTGCTGGGGAACCTTTCTGTCCTAAAATTATAAATCCTGCTGGGTTTCCTGTTTTCACCCCTGAATTGCAGATTTGGGGAGCTCAGTGCTGGTGTTTCTCATTTCTGTGCTGAGAGTCGGAGCTGGAGGCTCCAGGATTCCCATGGAAAGTGCTCAGGGGGGGGCTTGGCTGCACCCCCAGCCCCTTTTTGGGTGTTTCACCCTCCTCCTGCCATGGATGGGTCCTGTTCAGATCGGGGAATTCAGCAGCTGGGGAGTCCCAGGGTGGTTTGGGTTGGAAATGATATTAAAGATCATCTCATCCCAGCCCTGGCGTGGCCAGGGACATCTCCCACCATCCCAGGCTGCTCAGGACAAAATTAAAACAGGCAGGAGCACACCCAGACAGGACAGGCTTTAATCCCTGCCAGGGGGAACAGAGCACAAAAAATCACCCTGATCCGGGGGGAAAAGATTCCAGAAAATCCCCCTGATCCGAGAGAGAGCACAAAAAATCACCCTGATCTTGGGGGAACAGAGCCCAGAAAATTCCCGTGATCCTGGGGGAACAGAGCCCAGAAAATCACCCTGATGTTGGGGGAACAGACGCCAAAAAAACCCCCTGATTCTGGGGTAACAGAGCTCAGAAAATCACCCTGATCCTTGGGGAGAAATCCCAAAAATCTCCCTGATCTTGGGGACAGAGAGCCCAAAAATTCCCCCTGACCCTGGGGACAGAGCCCAGAAAGTTGCACTTTGTGTTCGTGCATCACTGGTTTGTATCAAATCAAAATTTGATCCAGCTAATAAAGCAAAAAGGTTTCTTATCAAGGCCAGTGCCAGGTGCTTTTAAGCAGTTTTTAAATTTTGATTTCCCATAAGAGCTGGAATTAAAAAATTGGACATATTCTGCTGAATAAAGACTTCCTGCCACTTAGGAATGCTGCCTTCTGGTAGAGCTGAAAAAAAACCCCTTATTCATCTGAATTTTAAATTTGCAGCTACAAAGAAAGCAATTTGGACTGTGGCTAAAATTTGAAGCAGGGTAAAAATCCACTTTACGGAGTAAAATTCACATCCAGCCTGGGGTCCAAGAAGGAATGGAGCAACATTGTGGAAAATCTCGTGGTGGGCTTTGCACAAGAGCAGATTGCTTAATTTTTATTTTTTTTTCCCCAATGTTTTAGGCTCTCATCAGACGTGAGTGGATGTGAGACTGAATCTGCAGGAGCTTTCACAACCTCCCCTCAGCTGTGACTGTGCCGTTCCATCTGCATTTTTAACCAAATAATTCTCTGCTCCTGTTGATTTTGGGGAGAAAAATTATTGCAACTTTGGTCTTGTGGGGGTTCCAAACCCATCCACTCCTCCCTGTCCAAGGGTATCAATGGATTGCTCAAAGCTCTAAAAGGGTTGAAAAATGTAATAATTGAAAATATTAAAGCTGGACACGCAGTTTTATTGAATTTATGAAGATTGAGGTGCATCCTTAGCCCTGAATTTGGAATAGATGCCCCCCATTGTGTCTCCAAGTGGATTTGGGTCTGGAGCTGGGTTTTTAGCGTGGCCAAGCAGGGCTGGCCCTGCTCCCACCTGAGCTTGTGGCACTCAGGCTCCTCTCTCCTCCCGTGCCAGCCGTGCTGGAGGAGCTCTCGGGGTGCATCTTGCGAGCCCAACAGGAATCAGATGCTTTCCAGCCTCAGAACCCAATCCGTGCTTTTTGAAACAGAATAAATTGGTGGTGGAGGAAGGGCAGTGGTGACACCCCCTGAAGGTGCAGACAGAAGGGGTGGGAGCTTTGGCCCCTCGTGGCTTGTCCTAAAACCCCTTTCCCAGTCTGTTGCTGGAGGGCGGTGCTGGCTCTGAGAGCCAGGCAGATGATGAGGCAAAATCAGGTGAAGCTCTTTAACTTAATTTAATTCTCATTAACTCTCCTTTGTGTCAGGACGTGCTCGACCACACCAGGACCGGCCGTTCTTTGGGGGAATTGGGGTAAAAACCCCAAAACCCCTGAATTTGTGCTGTTCCCTCCTGTTTTAGTGGAAATTTCCCCTTGCAAAGCTGCCATATGCTGGAGAAGGATGAACAAATCAGCTCCTGCCGAGGCTCAGCGGGGAGGGATCCCGGCGTGGCTGCGCTCCCGGTGCTGCCTCGCCTTTAATTAGCACTTCCCTCCAGGAAAGAGGGGCAGGCACGGAAATTCAGGAGATCAGGACTTTTTTTTCCCTGTGAGGTTGCACAAAGCTGTCCCCACGCAGGTGGCACTGCTGGGATTGATGTCCCCCGTGTGGCATCACCCATCAGAAGTTACCGGAGGTTTGGGTTGGACTCTTTTTGACCAGCTTGGTTCCCTCTTGGTTTTTTTGGGTTTTTACCCCCCCCCTTTCTTGTTGCTGTCCAAAATGGGATTCCTGCTTTCTGATGAGAAATCAGCTGGGCTGAGTTGGTGTCACACGGGTGAGGTGACAAGGGACACTGCAGGCAGAAGAGCAGCTGGAATGTCCCTGTGGCTGGAAAACCTCTTGGAAATGTTGGTGCTGGTTGGGAGAGCAGCGCGGTTGGTGTTTCCTCTGCTGAGAAGAGGGAATTTTGGGTGGTGAATGCACAGCTTGGAGTTCATTCCAGCGGAGATGCCCAGGGCAGCTTTGCTCTTTGGCTGCTCCTGTGTCCTGTGTGGGCTGGAATCACAGCTCAGCTCCAGAAATGCTGTGTCTGCACAGGTTTGGGATAACCTGGGGTTTTTGAAGGTTTTTTGTGGGTATTTTGCTGGAGGCTCTGCCCTTGGTGTGTACTGGAGCAAGAGGAACAACTCATAAGGCACTGGAGATCTAGAAACACTGTCACAGAGAGGGATCCTGGATCCAGGAATGAGATGCTTTAAGTTGGAGATGATCTTTGAAGGGTCCTTCCAAGCCTTTGTGTGATCCCGTGGCTGGGTCTGTGTGTTGGAAGAGCTGAACACTCCCAGAAATTCCTGCTGGACACGGAGCAGGGATCCCCAGCTGCAGGAACAGGCTGGGCTCTGCTGTCTCTCGTGGCCTTGGGGCTCAGGAGTCTCCTCTTGGGGTCACACCCCTGACATCCCTGGGGCCTTTCCTTGTCCCTTTTGGGGTTTCACCCCTGACATCCCTGGGGCCTTTCCTTGTCCCTTTTGGGGTGAGTTTGTTTTCCCAGCACTCCATGCTGGCCCGGGGACACTCCCTAAACCCAAACAGCAGCACACAAAGGTTGTTTACTCGGCACACAGGCCCTTCCTGGGGGTTTGCCTTCAGGAAAACCACACAGGTTGCAAACGCAACCAAACACAGCCACCACCTCTCATGGCACAGGAATTGGGTGCTTTGGGATAAATGACCATTTCACTTAATAAATGACCATTTCACTTCGCTCCCCAGAGTGTGGCAGGCCAGAGAGAGGAGCAGAAAATAACAGAGAGCTCAGTGATTTCTGCCTCCCATCCTGCAGGTCCTGTCCCAGGTGTGGGGACCCGTCTGTCACCTGCTGGAAGTGGCTGAGCTGTGGGAGCAGAGGGTCAGACCCCAAACCTGGCTAATTGGGGTGTCAGTTTGTGTTGATGGAGATCCCACCCCAAGCTCCATCCCTGGGGTGGTGCCCCAGGCCACCCTCAGCCTGCCTGGGAGCTGCTCCACAGCTGCACTTGGCAGGAGAATTCCTGGCTTTTCGTTGTAAAGCACCCTGGGATGGATGGTGGTACAGAAATGTGGGGTGGTGATGAGGCTTTGGGTTGAGCTGCAGTAAGGAGGGAGATTTAAATGGTGTTTTTCTCCTATTAAATATTATTTAATGTGGAAGAGGTGTCATGAGTCTTTGGGTTGTGCTGCAATAAGAAAAGAGATTAAAGTGGTGTTTTTCTCCTAATAAATTTTATTTAATGTGCAGGGGTGTCCATTTGTCCCTGCCCTGCTGTGAATTCCCCTTACCCCTCCAGCTGACTCTGTGCACTGCAGGGAGGGAAATGCTTGGCAATCAATAACAGAGGGACCACCCAGCTCCCTGTGGGGCAGAAATCAAACCCAAATCAGCCATCCTCAGTTGTTTTGGGATTCCAGCTCCAAAAGTTCTCATCCAAACAAGTCTGTGACCCTGAACCCACAAGCCTGAGTTGCACAAGATGCTGCAAACTGTGGGGGGGGCCCAGGAGATGCAGCCCATGGGCACAGAGGGATGGGCTCCAGCAGAGATTTCTGTGCCAGGAGCCTTGGAGTCTAAAATTCGGGACCTTTTGCCTGCTAAACGAACCCACATCTCATTAGAGACGCTTTAATTGCTTTGGGTGCCTCTGATGCCTTTTCCTGGTGTTAGGAAAATGAAGCCTGATAATAATGAATAAAATATAATAATAATAATAATAATAATAATAATAATAATAATAATAATAATAATAACCACCTAAACTTCTTTCTTGTCAAAAAAAAGGACCGAACTCCCTTAAAAGCTGCCTCATTCTTAATTTCCAGCTGATGACGTGGAGTGTTTTAATTACACAGGCGAGCTCATGGTAGAACCTCCAGTTCTGTGTGCACAGAGGGGGAGCAGAACTAGAGTTTTGGAGTTGATGGGGAGGAATTCACCCTCTGCTTCCCTGTGGGAGAGGAGCTGAGCCCCTGCTGACTCAGAGGGATGAAGGTTATCAAACACATGAGCTGAGAGGCAGCAGGCACAATTAGGTTTGAACTCCGCTGGTGCTTATGCAAAAACAATCAGATTTATTTTTAGTTCATGAATTCAGCTGGGGAAGAAAAAAAAAATAGAAATTGAGGTGTCACCTTGATGCTGCAGTGATCACAGAAACCTGGCAAAAATTGGGATATTGAGCTGTAAAAAGGTTAACTGAGGATGAGAAGCTGTTGGGTTTGGCAGCCTGAAATGATTTTCTTTTTGGGGTTTGTCTAAAACAAATTAATGATAATAAAACCCTAATTATTCCACTCTTTTAATGCATGGTGCTCTTTCATTGCTTTGATTATCAGACATCATTATACACCCATATTTATGAGAGCCCTGGAGACTCTGGAGTCCAAAGCTTTTATTTCCTGGGCAGACACAACGCAGGAATTCCAAACAAGACACACACATACAAATATACACAATATACATTTAAACAGTGCAGAAGAGGTAGTACCATTAATTCAGAAATATAAAACAAGCATTTAAAATGGTGGGACAATTCAGATCTGTCTTCTTTACACCCCTTTCAAGTATCACAAGAGGCTTCAGGGTGATTTATTCAGCATCAATCCAAATTTAAAAATGTCCTCTGTTCTCCTGCATAATTTTATCTTGATTTTTTTTATTGGTGGCCCTTCAGGTGAGTAGCTGAAGGGGACAGTATTTAGTTCAGAAATTAAATATCATGGTTTGTTAACAACTGAGAAAACGAGCTTTGAATTCATGGCCTACAGGAACCAGATTGTTTGAGCACCTCATGATGGAAAGGCCAAATATTTAACATGATTTCTTGCTTTTCTTTCTCTAAAAAGACCCAATTTCATGACTGAGTTGTGTTTTGGGGAGGGGAAAGTAAATATATATTAAAATGAATGGGTTTTATTGCTGCCCTGAAGAAAAACCCCAATATAAGTGGTAAGAAACTTCAGAATTTGGGTTTTTGGGGGGGAGAAAAAAACATGAACTTGATCTCTGTGGAGACAGAATCCTAAAAGTATAAAAAAATAAAACTCGGGAGGTTCTGAGAGGCTTCCCAGGGCACATTCAGGAGCATCTGTGGTGCAGAGAAGAGAGGAGATCACAAAGCCAGGGCAGCAAAACGTGGAGCTCCTCCAGAACTCCCCCAACCTGGCTGATTTATTATTATTTATTTTTAATTTTTTTTTTAACTGAAAGCAGCTGAGAGGTTTTGCCCTGTGCAAAGTGCTTTAGGAAAGAAGAAAAGAAGGATTATCAGCTGTGGAGGGTTAAGAATAAAAAGCAGAACAGAGCTCAGTAAATGCATTTTGTGTTTGCATTTCCAAGGTGCACCAGGCAGATTCAGGAGTCCAAGGCAGATTATTGTGAAAGAACAAGAAATCCTCTTTTTCTGGAATTTTTTCCCCCAGATATTTTTTTTCCCTGTTGCTTAAGCTCTGATGGGCCTGGAGTTGAAATGAAATCAATCCAAAGCAAAGGGGCAGGCAAGGAGTGCAGGGAAGATGCTGGAGGTGACAATTTATCTGATGAACTCCTCCTCGGAGGTGCAGGATGTGTCTTCTGCTGTGCTCTCCTCCAGGTCTGGCAAATTGCCCCAGAGCAGCACATTCACACCTGCTGGGAAGGACACAAAGGAAAAAAATAAAGGTATTTTTGGATGGTGACCTTATTTTTAAATTGCACAACTGTCTCTATTCTGAGAGAAAAGAATCCCTGCCAAACCTAGAAATCTATTTTCTGTCTTCCTTCAAAGGGAGTGGTGTTGTCTATTTTTTTTTTCAGCCCAACTCAGAGGATAAATCCCTGCCCACAGAAATATTTATATTTTTAATAGATTCTGATTATATCTATTATATCTATTAATATATTAATAGATATTAATATATTTCTAATATATGCATCTATATTTCTAATGTATATATAAAATATAAAATATAAAATATAAAATATAAAATATATATAATGTATAATAAATATAAAATAGAATAGAATATATTTTATATATATATATAAATATAAATTTAGCTATTGATAATCCCCTTCCTGGCTGATTTATTTATGAACAGCACTGATTTGAAGCACAGGTGACACTGCGAGGTTTGGCCAGGGAGTTCTCTGGGGATTTATCAGGGAGCTGAGCATTTCTGAGGATCCAGAAATTGGCTTCTATCCCACCAGGATGCAGGAGATGCAACTGCAGCCAACGAGGGCTCAGGGAGGGTCAGAGGGACCCAAAAAAAAGAGAATTGTCCCTGCCTGCCAGCCCAGCAAAGCCAGCCCAGCACTAGAAATAAACTCTGTTTACACTGCTGCACAAAATCCTGATTTTTGTCCACACAAGGGGAGGTTGAGAGCGATTTACACTGAATTTTTCACTGAAATTTTAACCCACAGCTGCTTCCCCCCCCCGCCGAGTGGATTTCTGGATCAGCAGCACTTCCATGTGCCAGACTCCTTCCCGTGTGCTTTGGTTATATAGGAATGGGAATCAGGATTTTAGGAAAAGGGAACAAAGGCCCCTCACCAGAGGGGTCCAGGCGCTCGACGCCCACCACGGCCTGGCTGTGGAACATCCAGAGGTGGCCGTTGTTGCAGGACAGGAGGCACGGCTGGCAGGGACACATCACGTGGTAGCCAACAACATTGCCACTGGGGAGAAAAGGGGGACACTGAGCCTGGGAAAAGGGAGATTTTGGGGACACAGCCTGGGGAAAAGAAAAGGGGGTGCTGGGGACACTGAGTCTGGGGAAAAAAAAAGGGGGATGTTTGAGACGCTGAGCCTGGGGAAAAGGGAATGTTGGGGACACAACCTGGGAAAATGGGGATGTTGGGGACAGAGAGCCTGGGGAAAAGGGGATGCTGGTGCCTTTTCCAGCTCCAGTTTCCCAGCCCCAGTGGCAGAGCTTTATGCAACGCTGGTGTTTTGATGGAGTTGAGGGAACAGGGTTAAACAAGTGCTTTAAATATTTTGGGAACATCTGCTGGGAGTTACAGAATATCTGAGTTTTGGATCTTTGGCAGGCAGAGGAGCGTTTGGTAACCTGAATTGTGTAACCCAGATCAGTTTACATACCAACAAATGCTGGTGGATTTCTTTATTTGTTTTCTTTTTGGTGGCCAGTGATCCCAAGCAGCAGAGAAATCCCTCACACCCAAAATCCACCAGCAGCAGGATAATGAGAATTATGGGATGGGTTGGTTTGGGAGGGATGTTAAATCTCATCCATGGGCAGGGACATTTCCATTGTCCCAGGCTGCTCCAGCTTGGCCTTGGACACTTCAGGGATGGGGCAGCCACACAAATCTGGGCCAGATTATTGATCTTTATTAACTGTCCTAAACTGAAACCATAATAACCATTTATCCATTTTCATGTGATATTTCTGCTTTTCCACTGCTGCCTAAAAACCAAAACATTGTGTCCCCGCCACGACCATCATTGTCCAATTCTGTGTAAGCTAAATAAATCTCGATTATGGAGATGAAAGAATTGCCTCAAAAAGCTGCGAGCTACCCGAGAGTCGTTGCTGTCACCCTTAAATACCAGGCATTAATAAGGAGGATAAAAGAACTCCAAGAACTTCGTGCTCCATCTGCTCCCCACCACCCGTTCTGCCAAGAGGATGTGCTGTTAATTAGAATATGAGTAACTGCTTCTGGCTGGGGCCTCCTCCAGAGCCATCTCAGGGGCGGATATTTCGTGGGGCAGGTGGCACAGAGCGTTCCCAGCCTCCTGACAAGGTTGTCCCATTTCGCACAGAAAGGCCCTGGCAGCCTTGCCCAGGAGGGCTGGGCTGGGTTTCTCCCGTTAAACTAAAAATCTGCAGCAGGGAACTCAAGCTGTTCATTCCTGCAGCCCCTGAGCTGCGGGAGGGGCCAGCGAGGAGGGGACACAGGGATGGGACACGGGGATGGGACACGGGGATGGGACACGGGGATGGGACATCTCGGTGTCCCTGGTTTGTGCTCACCACTTGAGACAGGCGATGTTCTTCAGTTTGCACCTGCAGATTTCAGTGAAGTAGCAGCTGCCGGTGAAATCCACAGTTCTGGAGGGAGGAAATGCACACGGGTTTAGGGCTGTGGGGTCACAGCAAAGTGATGCTGCCATTGGCCCCTGGGTAGTTTAAACCTCCCGGTTCCGTTTTCCTTTTGACTCCCAGCCCTGCTCATATGGAAACTTTAATAAGAGAGCCACGTGATGTTGCACGGGTACCAAAAATCCTCTTAAAATAACCCCAAAAGAGCAGAGCTCCCCTTGGCACTCAGAGGCACTGCCAGCCAGAGCCCTGACCACAGACACTGCCCCAGCCCTGCCAAACCCCACTGAACAACCCCTCAGAGGTTTGGGGTCCCAAACCCAAACCTGTGATTCCTTATCTCCTCTCCAGGCTGTACCTTCTGATTACCATGTCATTTCACAACCTGATTTCCCTGCTATTCAAATCTCGCTATGGGAAAGCAGCCCCGAGCCGGCTCGGGGAGAGAGTTCTGGTGACAGATCAGGTTTGTTCTGTTTGCGGGGCTTTAATTCAGATTCAAATCCTCGCTTCGGAAAGCAGCGGGAGGAGCCAGTGCCACCCCCATGGACGGATTAAATCGGAGTTTGGATTTGCCCTGCACGGGCAGCCTCGCTTGTTTTGGCATCACCTGCGGCTTCCCCGCTGCTGGAGATGCAGGGATGGGGTGAAGCTCTGCGGGGCCGATCCCCCGGGTTTTGGGGTGATGCTGAGAACCCCCAGCCGTGTCCCCGGGGCTGGCAGCACCCCATCCCTCAGCGGGACCCACCCTTTGCCCATCCCCGGCTTACCCCGAGGGCGGGATGTCGGTGGAGTAGAGGTCGGTGCCGGGCTCCGCCAGCAGCACCGCCCGCATCCCCCGCCAGCTCAGCACCTGCCGGCAGAACCGGCAGCACAGCACGGACACGCAGCGCTCCGCGAACGAGCAGCCGCTGGAGGACATGGCCGGGCCCTGTCCGGATCCTGCTCCGATGCTGTCCCGATCCTGTCCGGATCCTGCTCCGATGCTGTCCCGATCCTGTCCGGATCCTGCTCCGATGCTGTCCCGATCCTGTCCGGATCCTGCCCCGATGCTGTCCCGATCCTGTCCCGATCCTGCCCCGATCCTGTCCCGATCTTGTCCGGATCCTGCTCCGATCCTGTCCCGATCTTGTCCGGATCCTGCTCCGATCCTGTCCCGATCCTGTCCGGATCCTGCTCCGATCCTGTCCCGATCTTGTCCGGATCCTGCTCCGATCCTGTCCCGATCCTGTCCCGATCCTGCTCCGATCCTGTCCGGATCCTGCTCCGATGCTGTCCCGATGCTGTCCCGATCCTGCTCCGATCCTGTCCGGATCCTGTCCCGATCCTGCCCCGATCCTGTCCCGATCCCGATCCCAATCCCGGTCCGGTCCGGATCCTG
>JAHLSL010000050.1:93878-151194 GCA_025920805.1 Petroica traversi
GCTGCGGGGCCCGCCCGCCTCCCGCTGCCCGGCAGCCGCTCCCCGAGGAGCTCCCACCTCCAAAAGGAGCCCCGTTTTACCGGGAGCCGCACCCCGAGCAGCCTCGGCATCCCCGGGACCCGCACCCCAAGGGGCGGCTGCTCCCCCGAATGAGCTCCGCACCCTAAACCGGGACTCGCTTCCCAGAGGAGCCCCTACAGCCCCCGGGACCCACACCCCAAATTCTCCCCCTGGACTTGCACCCCAAATTCTCCTCCGGTCCCTCCGGACCTGCACCTCCAATTATCCCCGGCAGCCGCATCCCAAAGGAGCCCCTGCTCCCCAAACCATCCCTCGGGAGCCGCACCCCAAATCACCCCCTGGGTGTCGCTCCCCAAATTATCTCCCGGGACCTGCAGCCCAAATGATCTCCTGGAGTTGCCCCCAAACGGTCCCGGGGAGCCGCTGTCCCCGCGCCATCCCCGGTCCCCGGTGTAGGCGTGTTCCTTGAGTCACCTGGCCGGGCTGCATTGGAACCTCACGCTGCTGCTGCTCAAAGGACGATTTGCAATGTCAGGGTGTCAGGGCAGCTTTGCTTCCCGTCACAAATTTGGGCTGCGAGCTGTAATTTTTAAAATATAAATCGATACAATTATTTTTTTTTTTTAATTTGCAGGCAAGCAAAGCAAAGCTGCTTCTCCTCTGCTGCTGCTGCTCGCGTTTGGGATTTGATTTGCATCATCTCCGAGCCCATTAAAAGAAATAAATTAAAAAAAAAGAGAGAAAAGAGGAGAAAAAAAAATAAAAAAGGACGAACCAAACCCACACAAAACATGTGCGGAAGGACTTCCACTCCCTGGCTGCGCTATTGAGGATCAGGAAGAGCCTTTGGGGGCTGCAGGATCTCGCCAGACTGATGCTGCTGCTCAAGGATTTGGTGCAGGGAGACAAAACTGCTGCCTCTTCCATCCGCTGATCTCAACATCTGCATTTTCCTGCTGCTGTGCTCCCTCTCACACCCTCTCTCCATGGACTGATTTTTTTATTTTTTATTTTTTTTCCCCTTTTCGCGGGTTGCGGGGGGGGGGGTAGGGAAGGACGAGCAGAAAGCCAAAGGCATCGTGCTGCGAGGAGCAAAAATTGCCTTTATACCTCGCCTTCTGGTGGATCTCTTGCGAGGTTATTCAGCTTTTTGGGCACAGAAAACATGACGTCGCCAGCAAAATTCAAAAAGGATAAGGAGATCATAGCTGAATATGACACTCAAGTTAAAGGTAAGGACCGGTTTCATTTCCATCCTTTTCGGCTGGCGATTGTCGGAGTTGCCGTGGATGTTTGGGTGGGGAAGGAGGGAAATCATTTGCAGATTGCCTGGAATTCGCAGGGCTTTTTTTTTTTTTTTCTTTCGGAACACAAAGCTGGGTCGGGTTTGCAGCGCTCTGTCTGTCCCCACGGGGCAGTTCCTGCTTTGCTGCTGCCGTTTTTAAGGCACCACAACGAGGGATTTTTTAATTTAATTTTATTTTTTTTTATGGAATACCCACATTTTTGAGCTCGGGAAGATCCACATTTCCCTGCCCGCCGTCTCAGCGAGGCGGCTTTGCATGTGAAATATGAGAGGCAGGGAATTGCTTTTTAATCCTCTGCCTGTCATGGGAATCTTTGAACAATCTGGGCAGTGTCAGAGGAGCATTTTTCCACTGCTGCTGACGGGGACCGTGCTCCGGGGGTCCCTGGGAAGCTGTTTGTGCTAGAAACTTCCATTATTCAGGATTTTGCTGGGGGTGAGTCCATCCTATATGTATATTTAAGTTTTTTTTTCCTCGCCGTGCTGGTGTGTAACACCTCGAGGCTGCAGTGTGGGTGTGGGTGTACACACAGAAATGTTAGAAATGAATAAAACTCATGCAGCAGCCTTATTCCTGTATTCCAGGGGAAAAAAATCGGATTTAAACAGTTGGGTTTGCAGCTTCCATGCAAACCTCCTTCATCTGCTGGGTTTCAGACCGTGGTGTGCCTTAGGTTTTAAAAAAATAAAATTAAAATACAGTGAAATACCCCCCAAGCCGCTTATTTTTGCGAAGTTTTCGGGATTTTGCGTTTAAAAGAATAATTAGGGCTTGTGCATGGCTTGATAGGGCGCTGCTGGGAAGTTCTGAGACATTTCAGTGATTTATCTAATTGGTTCAAACTTGCTTGGTATGCCCAGGGCATGCAGGAAAGATGGCCTTGGGCAGGGCTGATTGAGTTAAATCAATGCAATTTGGGAAAAAAACCACCCCAACAAAACAAAACAGCCAGATTTAAATCTGAGTAGGAAACCTAGATTAAAATTGACAATTAAGATACTGTTCTGCAATTAGGTACTCAGTTATTTTTTCCTGCTGGGGGAGGGGGAAGCTCCTTGTTGGTTGGAAATCATTAAAAGATGTCCTACCCTGACCCCAGTGCCCTGCACCCAGAAGCAGTTTGGGTATTTTTTGTTGCAAAATGCTTATTTTTGCAGATATGAAGCTGTGAAAAAATTTATTTTGATTTTTTAAAAAAAATTCTGGGGTTCTTTAAGTTAGAAATGGAGAAGGGCGTGTTTCTCTTCCACTGCTTTGGTTTCTATTCCTGTTTTTGGAACTGGGAATCGCAGTCAGGGTGAAATTAGAGGCTTTTGTGGGTCCTTTCATTATTTATCCCATCAAAACGTGCGTGATGGATCCGAGCTGGCAGTCATAATATTTGGGAATAACGTGGAAATGAGCCTTTAGAATTGGCAAAATGCATCCTCTCACCTCTGAGCCCTGACATGAATTGGAAATCCTTTCCTTCCTTCTCACTTAGGAGTCCGGGAAAACTGGGGAAAGCTGGGGGAAAATTGGGGAAAATGGGGAAAAAGGAAAAATTAGGGGAAAAGGAGCCTTCCCTGTTGCTCCAGAGCTCAGCTCATCTCTGGGGCTGTCAACGTGGGAATGTCCTCCAAAAAGCGGATTTCAGCAGTGGCACATAGATTTTTTAAAATTTTTTAAATGTTCAAAAATTTTTTTTTGCTTTTTGGCCCTTGTAAAACGTTGCTCTCGCAGCTACGGGAGGTTAAGGAGGCCGGAAATGTGTGAGGGGATCAGGAGGAGCTGGGACAAGGGGGTTTCCTTCCTGAATTGGTGCTGAGGGCGAGTTCTCCTTGGGATGTTCAATGCAGGGACAGCAGGAGAGGAGTGGGAAGTGCTGAACCATCTCCTGACCTTCTTGAGAGGGGCCAGACAGCTCAGAAATGCACAAAAAACCACTCTGTCCCACGTCCCCTCATTTGGGGGAGACTGAGATTCCCTTTTCCACCCAGCAGGACCTTTCAGGAGCTGCTTTGTCACTGGGGATCGTTGTCTCTCTGCCTTTAGGAACAACTTTGGGGGAGAATTTGCTCCTTTTAAAACACCAGAGACCTTGCTTTGCACCCCACAGACTCCTCAGGCCCAAGCTGGGCAGTGCTGCGATTCCTTAGGGAATCTCTCAGCTCCAATTCCAGATCTCCCCATTGCAGTGCCAAGAGGAGATGGTGCTGAACCCACTGAAACCGCAAACTGCCTTGTCACCAAACACCCTGAGCTCCCTCCAGAGGAAGATTTTGGTGTCCTGCTCAAATCCTGCCCATAACTGTGGGGGCAGCATGGAAGTGGTGTTGACTCTGGTGACATTTGTTGAAATCTTTTCCTGGTGTTGGGAAGTGGAGCAGTGGGTGTGGTGGTGAGGGGGCTTCTGCTCCTCTGATGAGAAAACTCAGATATTTTTTGCATTTAGAGACTCGGATTTTTTTTGCATTTAGAGACTTTTGGGTTTTTTCCCTTTGCTCCACACCGGGAGCCGTGTTTAGAGTGTTTAAAACCCTTAATCCACAAACACCTCCTTAAGCACTTTAAATGATTGCTAATGGAATGATGGAGCTTTGTTTAAAAATTTAATAGCCTTGAGTGGTTAATCAGAAGCCATTTAAGGACTGCCTTGATTAATAGATCGTCGTGATGCAAAATTTTTGATTTTCTGTTGCTGGGTGAGCTCGGTGGTTTTTACTGAGGAAAGAGGTAAAGGATCATGGAATGGTTTGGGTTGGGAAGGACTTTAAAGCTCATTTCATGGGCAGGGACATCTCCCAGGTTGCTCCAAGCTGTGCCCAGTCTGGCCTTGGACACTTCCAGGGATCCAGGGGTGTGGATGAGTGAAATTTTTTGCTTTAAGTGTTTGTTGTCTCCAAGAGCCACTTCTCTGCCTCTTTTGGGTTGGAATTGGCTCTTCTATGGTGTGTGTGGGGAGATCAACACTTGAATGAGATGAATTGAAAAAAAATGGAAAAAATTGAAGATTTTTTACCCAAATTTACTGTGCAGTGGTCAGGGGGCGTGGAGGGAATGAGGGGCTTCTGCCTGGTCATCTGCCCACTGTGGCCAAGGCCAGGCTGGACCCAGCCTTGAGTTCTTGGCCTGACCCCGTAACTGCCCCAGGGATGTTCTGGGTGACCTGGATTGCCCAGGGGTTGGAGGCTCAATGCCAAACTCCCTCTGCTGCAAAGATTAACCCCCAGAAATGCTGATTTTCCCCAGTCTTTGCTGACCTCGAGCCTTTCTCCATCAGTTCTGTGGTTTGTCCTCTCTGCTTTTACAGAGGGTCCCACAATTATTGGGATCTTCCCTTGGGACGCCTCTTTTTGAGGAAATTCCAGCACAAATCCATGTCAAGCCCTGGGAATTCTCCTGCCAGGACAATCCAGGGCCAGCAGGGAGGGAAGCTCTGCTTGGATTCCCCCCTTTAGGAGATTCCGTGGGCTCCACACGGAGCCTTTGATATCTGGAGCTCATCCCCTTGTCTGGGTTGTCTCTCCCAATTCCTTTGTGCAAGTTGTGGTGAGGCAGAGATAATTAATTTATGCTGTGCATGTCAGGTTGGGATGCAGCCTCGCTGTGCCCGAGCGAGCACCGCCAGGGTGGGTTATTTTTTTTTTGGGTTTAATATATTAAATTGGAGTGTACACTTGCCGAGGAAAGAAAAGCCAGTGATTTATCTCTTAATTCTCCTTTTCTTTCTCCTCGTGTCCCACGAGAGCCTTATATTTAATTAGTTTGTATAAAGCTTCAGTAAATAGCTCCATGGTTTGAGCTGCAGAAATTTAATACTGATTTTTTTTTATGTAGCGAGGGCTCATAAACCACTCCTGTCCTTGAGTAGCTGCTAGCAAAGGTTAAAAATGCATCCCTTGCAGATCTTGCAGCCCAGCCCAAAAAAGTGCTAAAAATATGACAAATGGATGAGGTAATTTATGGCGGGAGCAGGCAGAGCCCAGAGGTGGCTGCGTGGTTGCTGAGCCGAGTTTGTCTTTGCTGAGGGAAGATTCCTGATAAGAACAACTCCAGGCACCCTCCCATCACAGCCAGGCTACTGAAATGTCTAAAATTTTGCTTTAAACCTCCCCAAATACTGAAATGCCTAAAATTTCCCTTTAAACCTCCCCAAAATGGCTGATGGATTTCGGATAAGTCCCTGTCCCTTCTCTGGGTTGAACATCTGAGAGTGTGGTTGATCTGATTGTGATGATTTTTTTTAAATTTTTCTTTTTTTTGCCTCAAACACTGTGTGGAAATCTCATTTTTATGGTCCATCTTCCTGAGGGATGCTCAGCAGTTTTTAATCCTGGTGAGCTCTCCTGGTCCAGCCCTTCTGGATTTAAAAGGTTGCAGATGTGGCTGTGATGGGGTCAGCAGCTGTAATTTAGGGGGTGGAAGGGATGTGAGATGCTTTTGGTGACGATTTGAACCAAAAATTGGCATTTCTCTCAATGGCTGCAGGGTTCTTTTTTAATAGAGCAATCTTCAGATTTTTCTATCAATCAGCTGAAATCACTGTCATTTATTTCACTGCTGAACCCTGTGCACTTTGGGATTTTTCAGTGGTGTTCATGTTCCATGTAAATGTTGATTTTTCTTTTGAATTCACTGCACTCTCTGCCCGATCCTTGCACTGCTTGAGTGGAGATTCCCACCTGTAAAGAGATTTTTCAGCCACTCACCCCGGTGTGGCTGAGTGAAATAACCCTGAATTCTGATATTTTCTCTCTGCTGTGTTGGATTAACGTTCCCATTTAAAATATAAAACGACCTTTTAAGGGGTTTTTGCAGTTCATCACAGCCCTGGGCCTGTAAGTGATTCCATTTGTTTGCAACAATGACTCGCTCCAAGATCTGGGATTGCTGTGAAATCCTCTGGCTCTGGATAGTGCCCTGGATTTTTGGAATGTGGAATCCTCTGGATTTCTGCAGTTCCTGATGGTGCCAATCCCTGGGGTTTTGGAATGTGGAATCCTCTGGTTCTCTGCAGTTCCTGACAGTGCCAATCCCTGGGGTTTTGGAGGCAGGAATTGCTGTGGAATCCTCTGGTTCTCTGCAGTTCCTGACAGTGCCAGTCCCTGTTTTGGAGTTGGGATCAGCCAAGCAGCCCTGGGTGCCAGAAAGGCGGAAGTTTGGAGACTTCCTTGAAGTTCCAACAAGATTTTGTGTTCTTGTGTCCAGCTCCTCCTAATGGGTTTTTAATGGGGATGGAAGGAGGTGAAGGAATGCTGAGTCTCCCTTCTTTCCAGCTCCAAAATCCCATTTTTTTTTGCAGTTCAGGTGTTGGAAAGCTGGAAACCAAAGCTGACCAAGAGCTCCATCCTTTAAGCGCTGTGGTTCCCTCCAAAAGCAGAAGGATTGCCAATGTAACTCCAGTAGGATTCCATAAAAACTTCCTGCTAACAGCCAGTTTTCCCTGGCTCCCAGCTAAGGGACAGGACATTTTTCCTTAGCTCTAAATTATTTCCTTTCATGGCTGAGGTTACAAATGAGCATCTTCCCCTTTCCCTGTTGACTCCTCTTTTATTAACTATTTTTTTCTTTTAAGTCCTTGCTAATTTTATTTTTTTGGCCTATTTTGGGGGTTGGCTTGGAAGAATCTCTTTGCCTGGTCAAGTTTTTTTTCAGCTGTCGTTATGAAGAGTGAAAAATCTGAACTTTTGAGATGGAAAGTCTGTTCCAACACGTGTTCCCCTGGATGGCTTTTGCTGTGCCACACACAGTTGATATTCATTACTCACCACTTTATTTAGTTCATTTTTTTGATATGGCTTTCACAGATTTCATGGGTTTCTCGCTGAGAATTCCTCCTGCATCACGGATCTCCTGCTCTTGGAATGCTGTGTTTTGTAGGTGATAGAAGCAAAATGCAGTTATGGGATTTGCTGTGGGGTAAAAGAAAATGGGAGAAATGGCCTTGACCTGGCAGGAATTCCTTTAGAAGAGACCACTCCTCATTTCTACCTTCTCCCCCTCTCCTTTTCTTCCCGAATTGCAGTGCCCCAGGAGACAAAACAGGGCCTTTTTCCATGAAATCCCTGGAAAATGGTCACTGAAACTCCTGATGTGTTTAAAGTCAGAAACCCCATGGATGTGAAGTGAGGAAGCTCAGCTGGTGTTTTTTTCCAAGCAGATGCTGTGAATGGATTTGAACCATTTAAAACACTGTAATTTTTTGCCTTCAAAGCAACGATTTGCTGTTTTTAAACTCCAAATCTTCTTGCCCAGTTGTTTTGCTTTGGGTTGAGAGTTAATCACAGCTTCTCTGAAGGCACTGCTGAATGTGGTGCAGGAATTCTTGGGTCTTTAAGCGTTTCCAGCAATGCTTCACGTGGGTTTGTGTGAAATGGGCTGAATTAGGCCAGGGGAGCTGCCTTATCCATGGCCCATGAGCAGCTCCTGGCTGTTTGACTCGTGAGAAGGAGCCAAAAAAAACAAGTCACCTCCAAACCCAGCGTGGATTTCAATCTCTGCAGCAGCAGAGTGGGTTGGTCGGTCCTGCTACATCTGACACTGGTTTTGGTTTTTTTCCTTTTTTTCTCTTTTTTTTTTCCTCTTTTCCTTTTTTTTCCTCTCTTTTTTCCCCCTTTTTTCTCCTTTTTTTTTTTTCTTCTCTTAAGTCACAGGACTTTCCAGGAAGAGCCTCTTGGCTTCCTCCAAGCAGGGCAGGATTTTTGGTTTGTTTTTTGTCCCGCTGCCATTGGATGCTGGTTTTCCTGCAGGGAGGGAACCATGGAATGATGCAATTTATAGATGGGGAGTGCTTGCAAATTGAACCTGCCTAAAATAACGGCAGTTGTTGCCTGGGAATGAGTCCCTGAGCGTGTCTTGGGCCAGCAATCCAGTCCCGGTGCAGGGCAGGCTTTAAATTTGGAAATTCAAGTGGGAAAATTGGGAAATTCCACAACATCCTTTTTTTAATGCAAGTCCACGCTGGAGCTCCTGTTGTTCTACTGCTCTGAGTGTGTGGTACCAAAATGCATTTTGGGTGATTTTTCTGCTTTTTGGGAGAAAAAAAAGAAAAAGGAGTTATTAATATATTTCATTAGCACCGAGTGTTGTTAAATAGGGGGAATTTTTTGGGGACGCATCCAAAAAACTTCCACTCATCCACCCCAAATGGGCAACCACGGCCCAGCTTGGTGGCTGCTGGGGGCTCCCTGGCCTGGGATAATTCTCCTTCTCCCACCCCAGTTCCCCTGGGAAGGGCTGTCCCAAGTGTTTTGCTGGGAAATCACAGCTGTGAGGAATGAACTCCTCCCGGGGCAGTGGGAGGCACTGGGAAAATGAAGCTGCTGCTCCTCACCTTCCTGGGAGGCCGGGGCTGTGTCAAGGGCACGAGCAGGGAATTGTTTGGAGATGCTTTTCCTGGAGCAGGGCTGGCCGGAGCACAGGACAAATCCACTGTCTAAGTTCAGTTTCTCCCATCTATTTCTCTGTTTTCCCCCATCAATTTCCTGTCCATTTCTGGCTATTTCTCTATTTCCCCTGTTTATTTCCCCGTCTATTTCTTTATTTCTATTTCCCCGTCTATTTCTTTATTTCTATTTCCCCCTCTATTTATTTCCCCCTCTATTTATTTCCCCCTCTATTTGTTTCCCCCTCTATTTGTTTCCCCCTCTATTTGTTTCCCCCTCTGTTTCCCCCTCTGTTTCTGTATTTCTCTATCCATGTATTACTTTGCCTGTTGGTAAATGTAAATTCACATCTGCGACCCATAAAGCAAATTATCACAGGTCTGTTTTGATGCCTCCCACAAGCCTGAAACGTGTTGGAAGCTCAAGACAGACAAACACATCCATGAGAAGCAGCCGTTGTTGCTGTGAGAGGAAAAAAAACGGTGGATTTTGGTGAATCCAGGGGATGGATGAATGGATGAATGAATGAGTGAGTGATGGTGACAAAGCAGAGTGAAGGTGCAGATCCCCGAGCAGCCCCACGGAGATTTTTGCCCCAGTGTTGGATCAAAAATTTATTAAATGAACATCCCTGTGAAGTGGTTTTGGAAAGGAGCCTGGCTTTGCTTTGGTCTCTTTAATGAACTCTGTAGCCCTTCCTGGCTTTTCTGTGTTCTCCCCGTCTGCTGAAGGAGGAAGAGGCTCCATCCCAGTCATCCTTTTAAAAACCACCAGTAACCCCCAGTGCCTGTGCTGCCCGAGCCCCACGTGTGTCCCAGCTCCACAGGGAGGATCCAGAGCAGCTGAAATAGGAACAGAAAAGCTTGGCCAGTAAAGGACTTTAAAGTGTGCAGCTGGAAAAGGGAGGGGGAAAGGCTCTCAGTGCTGAAAACGCAGCAGCACAAAGGTCACAGGATCCACTGATGGTGTTGGGATGGAAACTCAGCTTGCTATGAATGAAGTCGTGCTCTCGTGTTTTCCCCCTGGAGCTCAATGGCTAAAAACCCTGGATACTCCTTGTTTTGTCCCTTTTTTGTTTTTTCTCTTTTTCTTTTTTAATTTTTTTCTGGTTTTTTTTCTTTTTATCTTCTTTTTCTCTTTTTTCTTTTTTTTCTTTTTTTCTTCTCTTCTTCTTCTTTTCTTTTTTCTTTTTTCCTTTTTTTTCTTTTTTTGGGCTTTATTTTTATTTTTCTTTCTTTTTTTTTTTTGCCTTTTTTTGGCGCTTGAAATGCAACTAATAAATGGGAAAAAGGGAGGATGGACAGCACCCACAGACAGGCTGGGAGAGGCTTAAACTGTCCCAGCTCTGCCAGGTCCATCAGAGCTGGGACATTGTTGGTTTCTGGTTATTTGCAAGGCAAAATTTCATCTGTGAGGCTCAAAGATTTGAGCTCTGCTGACCGGGGTTGTTGGATAAACTCAGAGCTTGGGCTGAGCACCCGTTGGAGCTGACTTTTGGACCCCTCAAGTGTTGATTTTATTTCCTGTGTGTGGGAAGCCAAATTTCCTTTTCTACCTCCTTATGCCATCCAGATTGCCTGGGTTTGCTCTGAGGTTGGTTTGAACTTTCAGCAATCCATATGCTGATGCTACCTTCCATTATATGATTTATTTCTGGCTGTAATGATGAATTATTTTGCACAGAAGTGTAAGATAAATCCTTTTATTTAGGCACATTCATAACCATTGTCTTCATGCTTCAGGAATTAATCTTAATTTTGGCTTTATGTCAAATTATCTCCCCCATCAGAGTGAACTCTATGGAGTATAATGGGGAGGGCTCCTTGCCTCCATTCATTTCCACTTTTCACACTTTCTCCCTGGGAAATCCTGTCCAAAAACATTCTCCACCAAAGCCATCCGTGGAAATTCAATTTTCATATTTAAATAATTAAATAATCCTGGCGCTGGCCCCTCTGGAAAACCCCTACAGGTAGAGCTTTCTTTTATGTCTTGAAAGCAGTGGCAGCTTCTGGCAGCGAAGGGAATGTTTTGGTTTGGTTTTGTTGGGGGCTTTTTGTTTTATTTTGTTCTGCAACTTGGAGCTGTTTTCTGGTAAACACCTCCATCAGCTGGGCACTCTTGTTGTGATTTATCCTTTTTTCTGTTTGGCTGCTCCTCACTCCTTGATTTTTTTTATCCTTCCCGAAGTGAGAGGCTCAGAACTGGACCACATTTGAGACTCCATCACATTTTGGGAAGAAAATCCAAACGGAAGGATGAGAACTGATGTTTTTCTCTATCTACAGCTTGTGAATTCCACCATAAACACTGGGAGGGAGCTGGAAAAGGCAGCAGAGCTGGGAGAAAATTCCAGCTGCTCCTCCAGCTCCCAGCCAGTGGTTTTTGGGATTGGGCTTCATGCAAATGCTTCCCATTGCACCCCACCCTCTCCCGACCCCGAGCAGCCCCACAGCTGCTGTGGTGGGGATGAAAGTGCTGCTAATTTGCTGTTGCCTCTAATTGAAGGATTCTGCATCTCGGGAAAGCCTTGCTGTGGCCCTGGCTCTCAGAAGGTATTTATGTGTTGCCACTTTAAACACATTTATCACTCCCAAAAGATCGGCTGCCTCTCCTTGCAAGGAGGAGGCTGCTTTGAGGTCCTGCATGGAAAGGTGTGTGCAGGGGATGGGAAGAGTAAGTAGATTTTTATTTATTTCTAATTTATTTTTTATTTTTAATTTATTTTTTATTTTTGTATTTTTTATTTTTAATTTTTAAATTTTTTTATTTTTTATTTTGTTTATTTTTATTTTTTGTTATATTTATTTTTAGGTTTTTTGTTTATTTTTAATTTTTTTCCTTTTATTTTTATTGTTTATTTTTTATTTTTGATTTATTTATTTTTATTTTAATGAAAGCCATCAGCATCCAGCCAGCCCTGCCCGGGCTGTTCTGTGGGGAGCTTGTGCTGTGTTTGCAGAACGACTTGGAAATCTTGGGCAGCGATAGGAAAAACAACTCCAGCTCTGGGAAGCACAAGGAAAACAGGTTCCTTTTCCTTCCCAACCTCCTTTTTTCTTACTGTCTCTTGTCATGTCCCTCTCTCAAAGCTGATTTTGTTACCAAAGCAAAAAACACCAAAATCCATTGGTCATTCACTTTTTTTCCAGCCCATTTCTCTTGCAGAGAGCTGGTTTTATCAGATGGTAGGAGAGCACTTCTGGTTTTATGTTTTTATCAAGCAGTGTATGAAGTATTTATTTATCTGGGTTTGTTTTGAAGGAGTCCAAACAAAATGTTCTTTTCGATGCACTACAGAGCCCCTCAGCTGTGTCACAGATTCCTTGGAGTTTATATTTTATTACTGCATCACTTTCTGAATTTTACTTAAGGTCTTATCTCGGCTTAGATTTGGGTCTCGCCTCTCAGTGTAAATGAGGGAGTGTGTACATGAAATATGATAATTAAAATTGAGAACTTTTGCATCTTTGATGCTTGAAAAACCCAGGAAACCCAAAAGTCGGGGTTGTCTTTTGGAGAATTCAGATCCTGAAACTTCCCGTGGCACATTTTAAACATTACAAACATTATTTCTCAGCTACCTTAAAGCTCAATAATCCAATTATTGCTGGGCATAACTGCATTTCCAGCATCCACGCAAAAATAATTTCCTTTCCCCATAAAATTCAATCCATTTTTGTTTGGAAAAGATGATTTATGTTCTCTGAAAGAGCATCCAGTTGCACCCAGCCTTTGTGCTGGTGTGGGGCTGTCAGAGCTTCGTGGGAGCTGGGATTTTTTTTGGCATTGGTTGAGGACAGGGATCCTCCTGCCCTTGATCCAGATCTTTTTTTGGGAGTCTCTGTTCCCTGGGTCCTGAATTGGGGCTTTCAGCTCATCCTGTTCAGCCTTTGTGTTCTCACAGCCCCAGAGTAGGTGAGGAGATTAAATGGTTGTGAATTACTTGAAATGACCTCAATCAAGGTCTCTGGTGAGGTTTTGGGATTCAGTTACAGATCTTGAAACGTGCTGAGAGAACACTGAACTTTCTTAAATATTTTTTTTAAATTTTTTTTTTTGTCTGGCAGTCTGGACAGGATGTGCTTCTTCTTTTCAAGAAAAATTACTTGGACAGAGGAGAGAACTGCACAGAGCTTTTACTTTGTGATTTCTGGGTTTTTTAATTCCTCTTTGAGTTTTTTTTTTGGAGGGGGGACAGAAGGACAAACCCCAGGGTGATGCTGAATGAGGAGCTCCCTGGACCAGCTGGGAGCAGCCAGGGGGGGGATGCAGCTCATCCTTCAAATAAAAAACTGCAGAAAGCTCTCAAAAACAACTCCAGGAAGGAGTCAGGACTTTGCACAGCCTGGATTCTGATTGTCAGGGAGCTGAAATGTGCACTTATCCCTTCCTTGGATCCCTTCCTCTGTTCCATTTTTCCCCTCCCCGATTCCTGCTGTTTTGGGGATTAAGAAGGAAATAAACACTCCCCAGAAATCTCCCAAATAATCAAAAATTGCTATTTTTAAGCACCTTTTTTTTGGTGATTCTCCCAAAGTTCTTTTTTTTTTTTTTTTTCTCCACTGGGATTGAGCTTGAATGGCTGTTTTCTTTTTAAGTTTTATTTTTAGGAGTGGAAAGCTCATGTGAACATCAGTGCTGGCAGGGATAACTGGGTTTGCCAGGCCTGGATGTCTAATTTATGTTTGAAAATCTTGAAATCTTTCAGGATTTCAAATCTGCCAAGGAGAGAGGCCAGGTGAGGATGTGAGGGGTGCTCATTTTGCCACCTCCTTGTGCTGGGGTTGTGCTGCCACTTCCCCACATCTCTGAGGAGCCCTTGGTGCTCCTTCACTGAGCTTCACCCTCAGAGCTCTGGGAAGATTTTCAATTCAAACAGGAGTAAATTTGTGAATATTAAATATATTTTTTGGGGGTAGAGCCTCAGATCTTGGGGAAGATACTTAGTTTAAACAGGAGGAAGTTTGTGAATATTAAATATATTTTGGGGGGTTACAGCAAGCACAGCAAACTATTTGTGGGCTGATTCCCTATTTTTTCCCTGCATAGAGCAAACTCTGCTTCTTTGGTGTGAGCTCCCTCCCTCCTGGGGATGGATTTTTGCGGTGAATTTGGGGATGAGCAGCTGTGCCAGAGGGAAACAGAAAATTCCTTGTGCTGCAGGGAGCTTCTCCTTGGTTTTTTGTGCTTCTGCTGGGAATTCCATCCTTTTTAGCCCAGCAAGAGGAGCCAGGAGGCCGCTCTGGTCCTTTCTCAGGGCTCCCCCAGGCTCTGAAGGTGTCAGTGCCCCCCTTTTGTTGCCCCCCAGGAGTGAAGCAGCACCAGGCAAAGGCTGTAGAGCAATGGGATGTGCTGGAGGAAAGGGAAAAATGTCAGGAGCAAAGAGCAATCCAGGAATGAGGCTGGACTGGGAATTTCAGCCAGTGGGGATTTCATTTCCTGCGTGCCAGGGCTTGGTTTGAGGTCAGGCTCTTCATCCCAGCGTTTTCCTGCTGGAGGTGACACTGGGGGTGGCTTCTGTTCCTGGTGGCAAATTGGTTCATGACGTGATTACTCTAAATAAATAAATAATACTCTAAATTTTCCTGCACCTACTCTGAACTTGCTGCTGTGGAGAGGTTATTTTTGGGTTAATTTTAGTTCTGCCCAGCCTGATGCAGCTTTTTTTAAGCATCAGTTCCATAACCATCCTCCCAAAATTCAGAGAGTTGGAACAGCAAGCAGTGGTTCTTCCCTAGAAAGGCTTAAAATTCCATTTATTACTCCAGGCTCATGGTTTGAACTCACCAAGCTGCCTGTTAATGGCTTAATTGCTGTCATTTTGATTGGGGTTCAGGTTATTCTCAGTTTTCTCCTCTTGGCAGGGTTGTTGTGAGCACAGCAAGTGAAGAGAACTCAGCGAGTTCATTTGTGAGGGTTGTTTTTTATTTTCTTTCCTTGCTAAAGAGGCTCCTTGGTTATATTTTTTTCAAATACAAAGAAGCAAAACCCAATTCTGTGCACAAGAAGTCGGTGTGGATGACTCAACCTTCATCTTTTCTAGGTCCTGATTCCAATCCATCCCCTCCTCGGAGCGGTGGAAATGTCACCAAATGTTCCCTGTGTTGGGAGGGAGGGCTGGGAGTGACTCCTGCCAAAGGTGGTGGGCTCGGGCTCCTCCTGGCAGCTCTGGCACAGAAATCAGAGCCTGGGTGCAGAGTGGGAGGATGAATCACTTTTTTTCTGCTCCTTTTGGGCCCAAAGTGGAACTGGGAGAAGCTTTTGGCTTGGCACAGCTGCAGAGAGGAGAAATCCTTGGGTTTGTAGATGTCCTACACGGTGGTGCTGATGGGGCTCCTGGGGCTTGAGAAACATGGGTTTTTAAAGGCTGATATTTCTGTGACAGTCACAAATCACAATAATTAATGTTCATTGGCACAGCCTGAGTCTGTGGCTTTATTTTTTGTGAATGGGATACCAGTGACAAAGAATGAAGGAGTCGTGCTGGGATGAGCAGCATCCCTGGGCACTGGCATTTATTCCCAGCCTACTGGTTTTGATATATTTGGATTTCCTTGCATGTGATAGAGGTGAGTTGGTGTTGTTTTGTTCTTGGAAAGCAGAGTGGCTGCTCCTTTCAGCCTCTGCTGTGTGGGTCTGTGATTCACAGAATACCTGGTGTCTTTATCAGCGTGGGAGCAATGCTGGGTCAGTGGAGTTTTAGTAATTTGAGGTAATTCCATGGAAAATTCACCCTCGCTATTTGAAACCCCGGCAATGTGGCAGAGTGACGCAGGAATGATTTTTTTTCCTTTTCTTTTCCATGCCTTTTCCCCAGCTCTGTGCACCCACAGCCCCAGCAGAGCTGTGACCCTGCCCTGAGCCTGGTGCTCAGTGCTCTGGGAGTGCCCTGCAGGCCCTGAGGCTGAAGAGCCCAGAGCTGCAGAGCCAGGGACACCAAACATTCTGCTGGCTCAGGAAGCCAAGGGCCCCTGGCAGGACAGATTCTGGAAAGTCGAGCTGAGCCCAGCCCAGCCCCAGCATTGGGCTCCCTTGTTGCATCTGGGCTGTGGAAAGTCTAGAACTGGTGTGTGTGACTGACGGGGGTGCATTTGCCACGCTGGCACCTGGGGCAGGTGATGCACCCAACAGGATCCTGATTCAAATCCTGAGGTAACGACCCCAAAACCCTCTCACCGTGTCTGGTTCATTTTCATAACACCAGGCAAAGGCATCGCTCTCCTGCTGCTCTCACTCCCAAACTCCACCCCGCACCAAGCGCTTTAAAACCCTCAATCCCAACCCTGCCTCGGCTCTGACTTCCCAGCCAGAGCTGAGATCCAAGGAGAAGGCGTTTCAGGCTTTAAATAGCTCAGGCAGGGAGGTGGCCAGGAGCACACAATGTGGCCTGGGGCTCCGGGCTATTCTTAGCGGACAATGGCCGGAATGAAAAGCCGCAGCCCCTGGGGCCATTGTGAGCCACGATGTTTGTAATTCCCAGCTCCTCGAGGATCTTCTCCGCTTCTGGAGACCTCTCCCTGGTTTTTCTTTGCTGGGCAGAGTGGAGGTTCTGAAGGGAGATGGATCCTGAGAGGAGTGATGCCTTTTCCTGGTGCTGGGAAATGGAGCAGACACGGTGAGAGGGCTGGGGTCGTTAGCTCGGGGTTTAATCAGGATCCTGTTGGGTGCATCCCCTGCCCCAGGTGACACAATGCACACACCCAGCAGTCACACACACAAGGTACAGCCCTCACACAGCCCAGATCCAACAAGGGAGCCCAATGCTGGGGCTGGGCTGGGCTCAGCTCGACTTTCCAGAATCTGTCCTGCCAGGGGCCCTTGGCTTCCTGAGCCAGCAGAATGTTTGGTGTCCCTGGCTCTGCAGCTCTGGGCTCTTCAGCCTCAGGGCCTGCAGGGCACTCCCAGAGCACTGAGCACCAGGCTCAGGGCAGGGTCACAGCTCTGCTGGGGCTGTGGGTGCTCAGAGCTGGGGAAAAGGCATGGAAAAGAAAAGGAAAAAATCATTCCAGCGTCAGGAGCCCCCAGTGGGGCACACGAGGAGCAGCTCTGTTGTCCCTTGCTGACGCAATTTTCAAAAAGAGGGAACTGAAACCTCTCAAGGGGAGAGTTTTCTGTTCGTTCTGTTCCAAGTGCGTTGTGAAATCAAGGAAAGTACGAGCTGGTGTTAAATTTAAATGGAGGTGGTGTGGATGCTACAGCAGGAATCAGTGGTTGAGGTGGGTGGTGGTGTGGACAGCATGTCCATCGGGTAGTTTGGAGGGTGAGATCTGAAATCCTCCCTACAAAGGACAGGTGGGATGAGGAGTTTGTCTTTTTATTTTTAAGGGCAGAGCTTTCTGCAGGAAGCTGCCACACGCTTCTGCTTCCAGGGGAAGCAGCTGCTGTCACCAGGCACCTCCAGCCCTTCCTCTGCAGTTTGAGGAAGAGAATTTGCATTGCTGAGTGTGGAGCTGTTTGTGCCAGCCCAGTCCTCCTGTCCATCACCTGCCAGGCTGCTCGGTGTCTCTGTGCCCAGAAATGAAGTTTTTCAGGTTGGGCTGAGGTGGGGAGCTGCAGAGGATCAGGCTGTCTTGGGATTGATGGGCTTTACTTCCTTCCCATGCAGTGGTTCCTTAGCTACACTTCAGGAGATTAAAAGCTGGACATCCTGTTCCAGGGGAGGTTTTACCCCTCTGGCTCGGCTGTCTGGCGTTCTTGGATGCAGGAGAGCTGCAAGGATGGATTCCTTCTGCTTATCTCGTTAATTCCCAGCCCAGCAGGGAACACAATTCCAGCCACGCTGTGGGACAGCCAAGTGTAACGTCAGCACTGGTGCTGTGAAACACAGGGGGGTTTAAAATTCATTTTAGTTCTCCCCTGGCTGCTACAGCGTGGGTAATTCAGGCCTTTAAAGCAGGCACAGACTCTTTTTGCAGAGCAGCTGCACTTGCTGTGCAATCCCTGTTCTTCAGGCAAATCACTGTGTCCAGGGTTTGTTGGGGATGTTTTTATTTTTCTTTTAAACCATAATTTTATTCCTTTTTAATTACAGCATCCTCTGCAGATGCTGGAGTGTCATAAAGATGAAATGTGGAAGCGAATGCAGAGTTGTCACGGCTTGCTCCAGATCCTGGGCAGTAATTAAGCTGTCGGGGAGTAGTGGAAAGTTCGTCTGCTTTATCAGTGAGTCCTTTGGCAAATGACCCCGGGCTCGTTAATGAGAAAGGCAAGTGTGCAGCGAGCTGGATGCAGGGCCTTGGCTGCATCAGCCTGTCTGCTCTGGCAGATAAAGGATAAAAACTCCCCTGGATAATCCACTCCAACATTTGGGGGGTTGTTTCATAGCTGGAGCCACTGCTGATTGCTGTCGGGGGAATTGAGGTAGAAATGGGCAAAAATACCCAGAGCTGACTGGTTTTTTCCTCCTGCTTGGTAGGAGGGAGCAGTGGCACGATGTTGGTGCTGGTGGAACTGGGAAAAGCAGTGGGGAATTGGACAAACTCCAGAACTTAGGGGGGACAGGAGCAGCTCTGAGGGCTCTCAGTGACCCTTTGATATCTCTGGCACACTTCAGGCTGCAGTGCATGATCTGCTCCTGGATTTTACAGCTGGAAAAGCTGGAAGGTGAACAGATAAGCCCTAAGTGGATCCCCAGAAGGATCCACATTCCCTCCCCTCTGTCTGCTTTTAGTGATTTTTTCTGGCTGTCTCGAGCACGTCCGTCAGATCATTTTGTGTAATCCTGTCTGGCAATTTGTTTCAAGATGTTGGGGTGGGTTTTTTTTGGTTTTATTTTTTTTTTTTAAAGCTCTTGTCTGAATGTTTTGTCCAGATGGTCTCGGTGTGAGTCAGACTGGAAGGTGCAGGGCCTTGCTTTGAGAAGGTTCCTCGCTCTCTTCCGAGAGCTGATGGCTTTAGAGGAGTGAGAAAAGCAGAAATCTCTCATGTTAATGGGAAATTACCATGCAGGCTCCTAAAAAACCAAAATAAGAGCAGAGCAGCTGAAGCTTTCACTGCTCATTTCCCTCTGTGAGTTATTCTGATGTTCCTGTGAAAGTGTTGGGCTTTGGATGGTGATAACAAATCCATCTGTCCTGGCTCTTGGCTGGGATTTCTCTCCACTGTAAAGGCCCTACCATGCGAATTTACAAATGTCAGTCACAGCTTAATGGCATCGATGATTGATACACTTAACGAGCAGTGAGAGCTAATGAAATGTCCTGTATTGATAATTCATCACTCAGCCATGCCAATAACGGGATTTCCTAAGTTATCCGAGATGCTGTCAGCAAATAAATCAAATTAAATAAGTTTTATTGAGAGTTACACGTGTAGCTTTATCAGTGGAGGTTTTACTGCACCATTTATTTGTGTTGTTAAGATAATATTTGTTGACCTTCCTGACAGGCTATTCCCAACAAAACCCCTGAACCCAAACAAAATACTCCATCCTTTTGGGATATTAATAGATTGAGGAACATGGTTGGTTGCATCTCTGGAGGAAGTTTCCTTTCTCTAACTCTGTTTAATTTTTTTTCATTGAGGATGGAGAAACTTCCCTCCCTAAGCTGACCCTGACTTTGCACTGAAACTGCTCTGGCTGATCTGGGTTTCCCTGAGCTCTCTGAAGCCGTTCCTGGGCTGATCTGGGTGTGTTGTTTTCCAGCCCTGCTAAATGAACACAAACATTTTCTCTGGAGGAGCCCTGGTCGAGCCCTCACTCCTGGTTTTTTTGGGTTTGTCCCCAGGGGGCTCAGGGGCTCCTCTGCCCCTCGGCTGGGGCTGCAAATCCTCCTGGCTGAATGGTAAATAAATTCACACCCATGCAGCACTCAGGGAGTTACGGGTCCTTTCGTTTCCTCCTCTTGGAGTGGCTTTGGGGAATGGTCATTTAAACCTGACCTGAGCAGCCCGGGGTCCCTGCCCATGAACCAGGTGGGCTTTAGGGTCACTTCGAACCCAGACCAGGCTGGGATTCTATGAGGCTTGTGAGGATATTTTTGGGTTTTTTCTGGGTTTTTTTTTTTTTTTTGGTGTGGGTTTTTTTTTTTTTTGTTTCCTTTTTGGTTGTTGTTGGTTTTGGGTTTTTTGTTTTTCTTGGTTTTTTTGTAGGTTTTTTTTGTTGTTGTTGGGTTTTTTGGTTTGATTTTTTTGTGGGGGTTTTTTTGTTTGTTTGTTTGGGGGTTTTTTTGTATTATTTTTTTTTTCTGATGGTGATTTCTAAGGCCTGAACAGTGCTGGTGTGGTGACCCCAAGCAGGTGAAAATGAGTTAATCAGGGCTCAGGCTAAGCTTGAGCCGTGCAGAGGAGACCCAAAGCAGAGCTTTTCCTGCATGGAAAACGATGCTTCATTTCAGGGAATCCTCTGTTGAGTCTCTTATCTCGTGCTGGGAATCCAGATTAGTGCCTGGATCTGGGTCTCAAGCTCTGGCTTCAAATTATTCCAAGTTCTATTTCTACAAATACATGTAAATGTGAGGGGTTTTTCCCCTTTGACACCCAGTGCATGGCTGCAGTTTGTGTGCTGGGTTGCACCTGAGTTTTCTTTGGAAAAAGCTTTTTTTTTGGGAGCTAGGTGATTTTTTTCCCCAGGGGGACTGGAATTGGATCAGAGAAGAAAACAAAAAAAAATTCAGATGAGGACTTTAATTTTATTGTAGGAGTTCCCTCTGTACAAAGACTGGGCAGAACCCTGTGTGTCTTCCAAACAGTGTCTGCAGTAAAGTCTTTTATTGAACCTTGAGTCATTTATTGCGAATGCTGGAGCACTAGAAATGGTTTCTGAATGATAAAGCACACGTGTGTGTGTGTGTAAAAAGGAGGACCTGAATTTTCATGTCAGTTCTCTGACAAGGGCTTATGGAAAATAAGCATCTCCTTCTGCTGATTAATAGGTGTTGCTGTGGCTGACAATGAACTGATAGAAAAATGATGATTCACATCATTTGAGCTCTGCAGGCCCTGTCAAATATTCATTTCTTCCTTTACAAGAGGTGCTAGGGAGTCAAAGGTGAGCTCCTTTCCAGGCAGCAGTGCTGAATATTTACACCAGGAATTCTCCTGAAGGATTAAATGGGAAAATCTTGCTTGGAGTAGCTTTGCTTCCATGGAGTATTCCTGGGGTAAACTCCTGAATGTGAACAGACTGAGCCAGAGAGCAACAGGGGAGACTGAAGCACTTTTTAATTAATTTATTTTTTTTTAACATAAATGAGTTTTGTGGTTTCCAATTAGGCTCCCGTCTGGCTTTTAGGTGTGTTGGATCTGAATTAAAACAATGCTCTAATTTGATTTCTTATGCAAACAGTTAGGCCTGATTTATCCTGGGCTCTCCTGGCAGCCCAAAGAGGTTACTTTGATTTTTATGGGCTGTTTTTAATGGCAGGGGTGGCTGGGGGAAAATGAGAGGCTGCTCTGGAGGAAAAGCAGCTCTGTCATCATCGTCCCCTGGTACCCTGGGCAAACACCCTGCCCCTTTTTGATGTCCTTCAAGTCAGCTGGGAAGTGCCTGCAATGATGCTCATTATTCACCTGCCCTGGAATGCTCGGGGTTAATTAATAGCCCTGAAAACCTCCCAGAAACTGCAGCAGGGCCTGCCAGGGAGGCAGGATATTTACTGAGGGCTCTGCCGTGTTTGCCTCACCTGCTGGCACCTGGGGACACTCACTGTCCTCTCCTCCATGGACTGAGAGCTTCCCCAGCCACTCCAGAGGGAAGGAGGAACCTCAGGAGATCCTCCATGGTTCAGCTGTCCAGGTCCAGGGGCTGCTGGCCTGGCCCAGGCTGGGCTGCTCGGGACCAACCAGGTGGGTTTGTACCTGGGCAGGACCCAAACTGGAGGGGGTGGCACCAGAGGAAGGGTCTTCATTCCCAGAATTTCATTGCAGATGCCTCTGGAATGGTGGGATTCACCCAAGGTTGTTTTCCACTCTTATATAAATTACTGCATTTTAAAATGACGCCTCATCCTCTTCTCATTTTAATTTTTGCATCTTTAAGGAATATTTGGAGTAAATTGGGGTTGTTTCTTTCTAACAGAAAGCAAGGATGAAAATGGTCCTTGCAATTTAAAAACCAAGCCCACATGTGTGTGACTTTCCCCTCGCTGCCTGGGACAGCCCTGGAATTTGGCAGCCTCCTGGAAGTGATTTTGAAATGGGGTTTGCTGTGCTGTGCTTGAGGAGTGTTTACACGTCCCCTTTTGTTCCTCTCTTCATTTCTTTCTCAATCATTTATTCATGTGAACGTGTCGGGTACCAAAGAGGAGAGGGAGGCAAAGAAATCCTGAGGTGAAACTCAATTAGACCCCGGCATTAATCATTCTGTTTGTATCTCTAAATATCTGACATAATTCACCAAAGGATTTGCCTTTAATTGAGGAGATTAAGGCGTGCAAGTTATAAATTGCCACTTTTGTTCTAGCAGTTTTATTCATTTGACAAATGCACTCGATGTTGCTTGGCATGAAATAATGGGTGTGCAAGGGAGTAACTCTCAGGGCTTGTGAGTGGGGAAGAAATGGGGATTTTTCACATTAATGCTGTTTTTTGGGTTCTTGCACCCCACATTCTTCAGCACTTCCAAACCCTGAGCACCCGTGAGAGATAAATAAAAAAATTACAATATCAAATTAACTAAATTTTTGCAGAGGAGGCTGGGAATTTGGTCTGGAGACTGTTTTCCTGAATAAATAATTAGCATTGTGGAGGATTTCATCAGTCTGTGTGTGTGTGGATGCTGCATTTTCACCTCTGGCCGTGTCTGTGTGTGCAGCCCTGGAATGTGGGATTCCAGAGAGCTGGAATTGGGATTCCTCAAGTGAACTGAGGCACTGAGAGCAGGTGGGAGATGCCAGAAATAATGATCAAATTTCACTTTCTGATGAACAATTCCCTTCAGTTTGGGGCTCATTCAAATAAACCCCTCACAATGTTTGACACAGCCTGGCTGAAACACCTGGGGGAAAGATTTTGGATGGCAAAAGGAGCCCTTGTTTAACTTCTGTTTTAATCAGCAGCAGCAGAGGAAATTTTAATGTTTAGGAGGAGACAAATGAAAGGTTTTGGGCTGGAGTTGTGGCTGCTAAACAGCTACTACAGCGTGGAGCAGGAGGAAGGATGGGAGGTGAAAAGCTGCAAACAGAAACTCTCCCAAAAATAAACCAGGAAAGCACAGCAGAAACTGCTAGAAACAGAAATGTGCCAGAGTTGTTTTTAAAATAAGAAAGGATTGTTTGTTTGTTTTTTTTTTAACCCTAAAATCCCTAAAAGAAAATGACAACCAAATATTCCTGGGCTGTTTTGAAGAGAGTAATTTTACACAATCCCACTGGCCGCAGCCAGGCTGGATGTTGGTTTTCCACATCCACACACACAAAAAAAACCCCACTCATCTGATATTCCCAGACTGCAAACTGACATGAGGCTTCAGTTTTGGGGCTGTGTTTTGGGGACCACCCTCTGGGGGAAGAAGCTTGTCCTGTTCTCCATCCATACCCCCCTGAAGTTGGAATCCAGGATCTCCTGCCCTGGGATGTCCCTGAGCAGAGGAGCTGGAGCTGCACGGGCTCAGCAGCATCTTCAAGTCAGCTTTTATCTCCCTGGACCTGTTCTGCTGCCTGTTCCTGCTGCATTTCGTGTAGAATAAACAGATATTTCTGTGCCTCTCCCTGCACAAAGGGACCCGAGGTCCTTTGAGAGCAGGGCAGCACCGCATTCCTCATTCAAATCTCCTCCTGTTGGGAAGGGAACAGTCCTGGCTCCCTCGCTCTCTCTCCCCACGCCCAGGCAGCTCATGGCTTGCAAATGAATTCTCACCCAGGTTCCTGGAGGGAGTTTCGGGGCATTTCCCACACTTTTGGGGCAGTTGGGTTCATTTTTGTGCTCTGGTGCTCCATGGATCGATCACTGCTCAGGAACCTTCCCCAAACTGGATAATTTTTTATTATTCCTTCATAACTTTGCTTTTTTTTATGGTGTTAAGGTGTTGAAGAGTGGAGGGTGGTGGGTTTGGGGTGGTTGTGGGGCTGGTGGAGGAGCAGGGGTTAAACTTCCCTTCCTTGGAGCGTGATCCTTGTGCAACACCCGCTGGAAATCCCCACTCTGGTCCTCCCTCCCGAAAAGGATCCAGAAACATTTCACATTTTTACATTTCAGTCATAACCAGCCTTGGTTCTGTGAGAAATCAGGAGGAATTGGATGGAAAATGTATCCAGCACATGCTCAGCTTCACTCCTTGCTGCTTTTGCTGCCTTTTGTTGAGGATAACTGGGAGCAAATCCCCAGCTCCTTGCACTGATAACACCTTTTATTTTTTGTGATTAACACAGCAGGGTTTGAGGAAAAAAAAAATCTCTTCTTTCTGAAAGCTTTGGGTGAGCAGTAGGAGAGTGATGGAAAATACCTCAGTTTGGTGCTTTAGGGAGTCTCGATTTGCTCTGAGCCAGAAGGGAACTAAGGCAGGAAAAAACCCCTTTTATATTAAAAATATTCACCAAAGTTTTGGCCATTTATGCAGTGCTGGCTTTGTCACCCTGCAGGAGAGGAAACCACTGAAAGAACTATTTAAAAAGTTGTTGGAAAACATCTTTCCCAAAGCAATTCCTGCCTCCCAGGGCCACACAGCACTTGGGGTGCTCATTACAGGAGGCTACAAAGACTTCTCTTAGTTCAGATTATTCTCTGACTCTTGCAAATATGAGCTGGGGGATGCGTGTGTGTTGTCTTTGATTGCAGTAATCGTCCGTGTGTCAAAATGACTTTTGAATTGTTTATTCTGTAACTCCATGCTGCAGAACAGTGATAAAATATAGTTTTACTACTTGCCCGTGGTGTTTTTTTCCAGTGTTCAGAAAGCAAAGCTTTGCCTGAGGTTTTTTTTTTAATTTTGGCTTGGTGTCACTTGGGGGAAAACCTTTAAGTGAGCACAGACAATCCTAAAATAGCCGTGAAACTTCCTGGAGGGGAGGAGCTGCCATGCTCCTGCTGTTTGAAAAGTATTGATAAACCTTTATTTCTTTTGAATAAACAGTTGTAGGAGCTAAAAATAGAGGGTTATTACCTGATGTACTCAAACATGGTGCCCTTATCAGGGTTGTTTTGAGGAGTTGCTCACGTCCTGCTGGTGGAATTACGGCCATGAATCCCTGCCCAGGGGAATTTCATCTGGGTTCTGCCTTTCAGCATCCTCCCCAAAAGTCAACAGCATGGGCTGTGTTTTGGTGATGGCAAAGGGGGGACCTTCATTAGCCAGAAAAATATATAATTAAATATTTAATTACAATACTGGATGGATTAAATACCCTTGGCAGCTTTGTCAGCGTGGTGACTGCAGGATTCTGAGCATCTGCTCAAAAGCTTTGCAGGTTTGAAGCCTCACGTCAGTTTGCAGTCTGGGAATATCAGATGAGAGGGGGGTTTTTTTGATGTGTGTGGATGTGGAAAACCAACATCCAGCCTGGCTGTGGCCGATGGGATTGTGTAAAATTATAAATTTTCCAGGTCCCAGCCGTGCTGAGGCATCGCCCAGGGCAGAGGCTCCTGCGAGTGGCACTTGTGGGGTGCTGGAAAAGCCGGGAGCCCCAGATGATTCCTGATGCACAAACATTGGGGTGTGGGTCAGGAAATCAAAGCTGACCTCCTCATTTCTTCCCTGAGACCGAGACCAGCCTTAAGTTTTGCTTTTAAGCACGTCTGGCGTCCTCTCCTTTCACCTCGTTAATGCAAATCGATTGTCTTGCGCCTCAAAACAATTCCACCAATCCCTGCTGGAAAGAACTGCAGCTCCCAACACCTCCAGCTCTGTTTATATAAATATAACTACAAAGGGATTCTTGTAGTTGTTATTTCTCAAATGGAATATCTGGCTGTAGAATGAATATTTGCCTTTTTTCCAGGGCTTGCAGTGGTTGTGAACCCGAATCTCCCTCCTGGCTTTGGTCTTAAACAAAAGGCTGTATTTCCTCCTCTTATATCATTTTCACTTCAAAGCCGAGCTTTTAGATTACCAGGGAGATTTTGAAGGCTGTGATGATCAACAGCTCTTGGCTGGTGACACAGCTTGTCCCCTGGAATTCCGGCTGTTAATAAATAAAGGCTTTTCTAAGTCATTAAACCTCCCAGCCACGTTGGGGTTGCTGGGCTGGGCCTGTCATTAGTCACAGCCCTGTTTGTAATCATAAAATGTACCAATAAAAATAGTCAGAAATACCAAGTCCTTCACTCTTGGAGTGCAGCCTCTTGTGTGTGATGGCAGGAGAAATGTGAATAATTTAGTGATGTGGTGAGAACATGTCAAAATCTGTGATTCAGCACATTCTCTGAAAGTTACTTGTGTGTTCAAACAGTTATTGCTTTTACTCACAAGTCGTAGCATTGGATGGTTTGAACTTTTGGGAACTGAATGGTGTGTTGGCCTCAAACCCAGCTGTAATCTTTAATTTGACTTCCACGGAGCCTCCAGAGGTGAATGCCCGGACATCTCATTCTGGTGTTCAGCACCCGAGCGCGTGGCAGCTTCCAGGAGATGGGGATTGAAAAAGGATGAGCCACAAGGTCTAAAATCCCCTCTCCAGCTTTGCCTGGAGTGGAGATTTAATTCATTCTGGCCCTTCCTGCCAATCCCGTGTCAGGCTGGGTGTGTGGTTCAGCCCGGTTCCTTCTTAGTCAGGGCTTCACTGAGCCACACACCCCATTCCTGCTGTCCCTGGGCTGTGCTGGGCTCCTGCCCGCGCTGAGGTCCCTTGGCAGTGCCAGGGCAGGGGACAGATGTGGCACAGCCGGGTTTGGGCTCTGCCCAGCTCAGAGGATCCGTGTGGGTGAGCTCGTTTCATCTGGGCGGGAGCTGGGGCTTGGTGGTTGTGCTTTGCTGCCATCCCACTCCTTTCCCAAGCTTGTCATCTTTTCATCCAGCGTGGCACTGCGGAGAGGGGCGGGGACTGCTTGGGAAAGCCAGGGAGATGCAGGAGATGGGGGAGATAGGGAGCACAGCTGGGGCTGCTCCTGGTGCCTCCTCAGGTGCCTCCTCAGGTGCCTCCTCAGGTGCCCTGTGCTGGCAGCCTCTGATTCACCCCCTGCCATCCACCCTGAGTGGTTCCAGCTTATCCCAGGGAAGAGCTGGAACCCTTCCTGGGGAGGGAGATGATCCTGCAGGAGCGGGAAGGTTGTGTGGAGGTTGTGGTGGATGGCTCCTGGATCTGAGGGCTCCCTTTCATAGGGCACTGTGTGATCTGTGGGAGAACGAACAAGTTGGTATAGAAGAGTTGGTTCCATAATCCAACTTTGTAGGGTGCTTAAAGCTTAAAAAGTCGCGTTTGGGAAATTGTTTTCCAGGGGGTGGATGTTGGATGCTGTTCCAGAGCAAGTTGTGGTCCCTGTCACTGTGGATGTCCCCCTGCTCAGGGTGGAATTGTTTGATGAAAATACAAATTCTTGTCAGAAGCTCTGCAGAAATCTGCTGTGTTTGGTGGAGTTTGAGGATGCTGAGGATCGTGGAATGTTTTGGGATGGAAGGGACCTTAAAGCTCGTCTCATTCCATCCCCTGCATGGGCAAGGGCACCTTCCAGATTGCTCCAAGCCCCGTCCAAACATGAAGATTTCCAGGGATGGGGCACCACAGCTTTTCTGGGCATGGACTGGCCAATGTGACTAAAATATAGAAGGCAGAAGATCCTTCCTTACCCTCTGAATTCATTATGAACTGGACCTGCCTCCTGCGTGCTCCAGGGAATGTTGAAAAGGTGGTTGCAAATGGAGAAAAGTCAAGTTACGCAACTGTCCAGGATTATACAATGGTGTGTCCCTCGGTGACCCAGGTGACTTTATGGTCTGGCGATGGAAACCAATAAATGGTTTGCTTGAAGTGGATGGAAAACTTTCTGTGGCCACTGAGGATGTTTGCACTGTGCAGTTGTCAGCCACGTGAGCTTGAAATACAATAGGCAGAATTCAGCAATGCTGGGCAAGGCTCACAGTGCAAATACCTGGTGTTTAATACTAATTTTGCCACCGGCATCTTGACCCTGAATTCAACGTGTGCTTATTCACCTTCAGGCACTTGAGCACTGGCAAAAGGAGTAGAGCCTTGAGGTTGTTCCTTGTCTTCCGTGATCACAGTGGGTGGCATCGCCAAGGCCTGAAGGAAAGGGAAGGGGGAAAGGCTTTTTTTTTTGGTGTTTAAAGTGGCTGTTAACCCAATAACCTGTGCAAATTTAAAAGATGCAGAAGCAGTGGGTTGGGGACTAGAGTGGTTGTTGTGACTGGAGACATGAAAAGGTCCCGTGTAATTCGGTGACCCTTGGGTTAGAGCACGCAGGGCCCCGGCCCCGCCAGGGGATGTGCTGGGAGTGGGGCCGAAAAAAATATCTGCTGCCTTGTGTAAGCAGTGGGAAAACAAGCAGACACTTTATACCCTGGAAAGCCCAGTAAGCCTCAGGAAATTCCTGCATTCTTGATTTTATTTTGCAGCGGAGGCTGCGGCGCTGGGCTCCAGCAAGGCAACCTTGCTCATCTTTCAAACGCACGCCCCGCAGCCTCGATAAGCCAGGCCTGAATGGCTCATTGTTCCCTGATCAGCTGTCACTGCTCCCCTCCAAAACACGGCCTTTATTTGCGCAGAAAGTGCTGATCTCGCGTTTCACACTGAAGGAGAAGTCGCTGGCTCTCGGCGCTGTTCGGCGAGGGAGCCGCGTGTGGAGTGTCCAGCTCGAGAGCCTTGGGATTTTCTAATTGAAACCCTCGTGCTCTGCTCATCTTCTTGGCTTTGAGATCTGCTGGTTTTTGGAAATACTCCTCTCTATTTCTGCTTTTGCTCCAGAAGGTGGTTTTCCAGTTGAGAACATCATGGAGAATGCCCAGTTTTGCTGGGTTTTGCCCTTGTTAAAAATCCATTAATTGAGGCACCAAGGATGGTGGGTGGTCATTCCATGATCTGCCTGAATCTGATTTTTGCCATCCCTACCCCAATCCTCTTCCCAAACGTGGTGTCTGCTGCTCATCCATGCTGAGAGGGGTTGCTGAGTTCCGAAAAACTGCAGATGAGCAATCCGTGAATGCACCAATTGAAACATCCCTGCCTGGGGTGACCCCACGCTCTTCCCACCCGAGCTGGGGCATCCCTGAGCCCGGGGAGGTGGCGGTGCTGGAGGGCTTTGGGTTGGAGAAGTGCTTGGGCAGCTCAGGTTGCTGAATTTGCCTGCAGCTGCGTTTCCTGATGGAGAAATGCAGGTTTTCTGCTTTCCAAGATTCTCTCCTGGGGAAAAAAAATTAAACCTGACCAGCTTTGCCCCCACGTTACAGTGTTGACTCCTCCCTTTCAACAACCTTGCAGCCTGCATTTCCTCCTTGCAGCAAAAGCCCCTGGGTTGCACAGGCTGAGAAGTTTGGAACGGAAAAATAATCACAATCAGTGCTAATCAAGGACATCCTCAAGCTTGAAAACCCCACATTTGTGCAGATCTTTAAAATTTATTTTTTCTTCTTGGCAGGCCTGGCTGGGAGCCGTGTTTTCATGCATGTGGTTTGGGTTGTGGGAGTCCCTAAAAGAAAGATGCGGGGTTTTCATTCTGTGGCGAATCCTGGATTCCCTAAAACTGTTCCCGCAGATGTGAGCACGATCCGAGGCAACTGATCCTGGCAGTGCATGGCAGCAATGAAACCATGAGGTCCAGATGGGATTTTTTTTTTTTTTGGTTTTTTTGTTTTGTTTTTTTTTCTAGGCAAAGGGAGAGACTCACAGAGGAGCTGAGCTGCTCTCTGGGATTTTCTGTATTTCAGGAATTCAGCAGTGAAATAATTGATTTTTTTTAAATTTTTTTTTTTAATACATTTGGGAAATGCTCCCTCCCCACCTTCCCTTGTGGTGATGGAGTTATGGGCGCCTGCAGTCGCAGTGTGAAGATGTGATGAAAGCTGTGAAACCTGAAATTTTATTGCTGGTTCTGGGCTCAGCACATCCTGGAAAACCTTCGGAGGGAGCAGCACTCGCAGTCAGGCCGTGGCAAATCTCTGCAGTTTGGCTGCTCAAAGACCTTTAGATGAAAGGGCATATTTTATTGATTTCATGTTGAGTTTATTGCCTGTGTAAAAGCCAAATAGCCTTTGCTGGCTGCATCACTGAATATTTCTGCATTTTTAGGCCGGGGTTGACACGCTTCTGCCGTGTTCTCTTGGCCTGTTTGACCCTGAGTGAGTCATTTTACTGTTCTGTCCCTCAAATTCAGGATCCAGGGGGATAAGGAGAGCACAGGGCTAATGGGAGAAGCTTTCATGTTTGTGAAATGCTTGAAAACCGTTTGTAAAATATTGTCTTAACATAGAGACATTCATAATAATAATAATGATAATGCTGTGATTATTATGAATGTAGATTAATGATTAATAATTAATTATGTATTAACACCTATGTCTGTGTGCTTTGTGGGGTCCTTAGATGGAGATGTGTTACTTGCAGATATTTTAAAAAGAAAAAGAGCCTTCCTGGAGATGATTCCCTAATGGGAAGAGCTCTGGTGTTGGCTCTCCAGAGGGTTTTCCTCATCTCTTTCATGGCTTGGTTTATAATGAGCTGCACAGCTGGAGACTGGGGAGCAAACGGAATAATCTGAATTTGGTGCCTTTGGGGAGTGCCCCAGAATGTTCAATGTCTCGTTTCTGCATCAGGAGTGGTTTGCAGAGGAATTGGATAGAAATCCCCTGAGGAGCTTTGCTGAGCTGACGTGGGGGATTTCAGCATTCGGCCCTTTTTCCAGACCAAGATTCAGTACATTTTTAGGCAGTGACCACTCGTCCCCCGTGTGCCAAAAATGCACTTGACACTTGTAACTGATGCGCTTTTCCAGCAACAAAGCCTTTCTGTGCACCAGATCTCAGGGTTTGGGGTGGATTTCCTGCCATTGCCGTGCCCAAAATGCAGCCCCAGTCGTTTTCTGCCTGCAGATAATCACCACAAAGGAGCCTGGCTGGCTCTTGACGAGGGATGGTGTTTTTTAACAATGTTTTGCTGCTGTTTTGTGTGGTGGGATTGTGTTTAATCTGCAGTGCTTTTATTTGTTGCAGAGATCCGTGCCCAGTTGGTAGAGCAGCTGAAATGCCTTGACCAGCAGTGCGAGCTTCGGGTCCAGTTACTGCAGGACTTGCAGGATTTCTTCCGCAAGAAGGCAGAGATTGAGATGGATTACTCCAGGAATTTGGAGAAGTTGGCTGAGAGATTCCTGGCTAAAACTAGGAGCACCAAAGACCAGCAATTCAAGTAGAGTATTTACCTTTTGTTTCTGCCCTTTTTTCCCCCCGCTGTAGGTTTGGTTGCAAGGACAGGAATGGAAAAGTGAGTTCTTACAGGGAATGTAGGCACCAGCACTGCTCTGGATTCCAGAGCCACACGGTCCCCAGGTTTGTGTTGGACACAGAGCCATTCCCTGTTTCTGGGGGCTCATTCATGGCAGTAATTCCTGGTAGGTCACATGTTGTTAATAAGGAATGGGATGTAAGAGCTGGAATGTGCCAAAGGAGTAATTTCCTTGAGGGGGTGGGCAAAGCCATGTGCCAGATTTGATGGACAAAGCCAGGATTCCCCTCAGCGTCAGTGGCTTTGCTTTTCTGAAGGGAAGCTGTTCTCAGTCTGTTCCCTGCTGTCAGCTCTCCCTTTTCGGGATCCCACGCACGCTCTGTGTGGGAGTTGTGCTGCAGCTCTGCTGCTCTCACTTCAAACAGCAGGGAAAACAGGCCAGCAGCACTTCCAGGGAGAGCAGTGCCACTGTGGGCGGGGGAATCCCTGGATTCCGAGCTGCTGGGGCTTGGTTAAAATCCCAGCACATCCTTACAGACAAAATCCCAACTCTGCTGCTGGAAACATCACTCCCCAGCGGGTCTGGCCACGCTGCTGGATGTTGGTCCTTCCCAGCTTTTCTGAGCTGGGATGACTGATGCAGATGGAACGTGGTTTCATGGGTTCACTGACATCCTTGTGGTTCTTCCGAGGTGCTTTTCCCAGGAGCAGGGGCTGCAGCAGGGGCTGTGAGGATGAGGATAAGGATGAGGATGAGGAAGGGGCTGTGAGCCCAGCACTCCCATCCGGGCAGCGCTCAGCCCTGTTGGGTTGTGTTGTCAGGGCAGCAGGTGGGGGAAAACATGGAGCAGCAGCAGCTTTGGGATCTGAATCATTTGTGCTTTGGACATTTCGGGGCTGAGAGGATCCATCTGGGCCTGTCCCCGCCCGGAGCTCCGCGTGTTGTTTGGGTTGGGACGTCCTCGCCGTGTTTGTGTTGTGGTGTTGCTGTGTTTGGGATGTGGGGACACGGCAGTTTCCCGTCTCCAGCTCCCTTTGTGGGAGCCACTAAGGAGGCACCATTTGAGTTTCCTGTCTGCACAGCTTTGATGTCATTGCCTTCAGCTCTCGCTGGAAGCACACGCTGTGCTCTCAGGAAAGCTCCAGAGCTGTTTGACAGGCTGGGGAGGAGAAATTCTGCACATCCACAGGCCTGCCAGAGTCTGGGGGTTTCTTCTTTTCCTTTGGAGTGAAGTGTTGTTACAGCTGTAAACTGTGCACATCCTGCACGTGCCTTTAAGATGGCACCAAAGAGATGATGTCTGGAATTTAATTCTCTGCAGTGTGATCAGTTGATTTTGTTGTTATTCCTGGTGAAAATTGAGGTGATTTTCTTTATGTTACATCAGAAACACTTCTGTATTCAGCTTGAGAAAGTTGCATAGAACTTAACCTTCTGTTTAGGGATTTGGTATTAATTTATAATGGGGGAGTTTTGACCAGAGTTGATTGGAATCCTGCAGGATTGGCAGGGAGAGGGCTGGTGCTGCTCAGGCTCCTGAATTCACTTTTCTGATTTCACAAATTGCTCCTGCCAGAAAAATGCCTTGCTCTTGGGATATGTTACCCCTGCAAGGTCTGAGTCCTAAATACACAAATTAATTTGGTCAAGAGTTGGAATAAGAGGAAAAATAATGCAGAGTCTGAGGCTGCTGGGTGTGTGGGCAGTGTTGGCACAGCAGTGGCACGGCTCAGGCTGCCCATGCAGCACTGCTGGCCAGTCAGGACAATTCCAAAAAGCCCCAGGGATCCACAGGGAGACATTTCCTGACATAATCACCTGTCCCCAATGCTGCTCTGCCTGAGTCACGGGGAGTATCATGCCTGGCATCTCGTGTGGAGAGGCTGGAATCCCATTTTGGGAGCCCCCGTTTGATCAAAGGCAGCCATCAGCTCCCTGCTCCTCGGGATTGCACGTCTGGGAGGGCAGCCTGCTCTGTAATTGCCTGCCTGTGACCCTATAAATACCCCATAATAGTCTGCTGTCCCGAGAACCCGCTCGTTATGTCACAGGGAGCTGTGCTGTCACTCCCTGCCCGTGGCACATCCCGCTTTTAGATCTCCTGCCACGCAGGCAGGGAGGGGATCTCAGGCAGCCACCCTGCAATTTGTGTGATGCTCCTGCTCTGCAGCTCTTCTGGAATTGCCCACTTGCAAGGCTGAGTTCCTTCAGGGAAACCTCTCCAGGAGAGGCTTCAGCTGAGCCCTGGAATGGGATTGTGTGGGTTCCCCCGTGCTGGGGGGGTGCAGGCTGTGGTGGGGCTTCCCAAAGCCTGGTGGGGTTTGTTTTCCTTCTGTGTGGCTGTGCCAGAGTTGACCGGGTTTGCACGGAATCACAGGATGGTTTGAGTTGGAAGGGACTTTAAATCTCCCCCTGGGCACCTCCCAGGGTTGCTCCAAACGTGACCTTGGACACTTCCAGGGATGGGGCAGCCACAGCTTCCTTGGCACCCTGTTCCAGTTTCTCACAGGGAAGGATTTATTCCCAATATCCCTTTTAAAGCTGCCGCTCTGTCAGTTTGAAGCCATTCCCAGCCCCTTGTAAATCATCTCTCATCAGCTCCTTCAGGCACTGGAAGGGCACAGTGAGGTCACCCCAAAACTTCTCTCCTCCGAGCTCAAACTCATTTCCTTGCTGAGGAGGATTCTCCATGTAGATTTTGAATTACAGGTGGTTGGGGTCTGGTACAGCAAACTCTGCCTGGCTGGGACTGGGCTGGAAGGGCACAAAGTGCTCAGCTTGAAACTTCCCTGGAACATCTTAAAGTGATTTACAGGGGTAGGTGTGTGTTACCCTCATTGCTGCCCCTGAAGAAGGGGAACAGATTGATTTAGCCAGGCTGGCACAGGAGTTGATGGCACTTGGATGCAGCCCAGGTTTTATTTGCTTTTAACTGCTCTGCCATAGCTGGGGGACCTCACTGGGCCTCCTCTCTGGTAAAAATGGTTTTCATTTTCAATTAGACTGTTAAATGGAACAGCCATACATAATATTTGGTGTATTTATTATATATATTCCTCGGCATCTGGTGGTAAATACCCTTTCAAAGGCCAAGTCTGGTAACTGTGGTTGTTCCAGGAAGTTTCTGGTACCTGAGGTGTAAATCAGAGCATCCATCTCACAGGTGGCTCTTGTGTCTGGGGGTCCCTGCAGGCTGCAGGGCTGGGTGGGACTTCCAGCCCCCCAAAAAAAGGCTCAGCTCCACTGCACTGAGACCCTGGAACCTTCAACCCCATCTGCAGTTCTCCTGTTTGGTGTCATTTTTGTCCTGGAGGCATTTGCCTATTCAAATCATCAGTCAGCAGCACGAAAACCATGGCAAATCTTGAGTGATTGCTTTTGAGGGAGAAAACGGAAAAAGAAAAAAGAGGGAAAAAAATAAAATAAAAGCCAAAGCTATTTTAAGGCCATAATTTAAATCACGATAATCTCTGGAAGCAGGACCCTGAGCAGCAATTGTCAGCTGGAGAGCTGAATGTCCAGGATATCCCAGCATGAAATTCAGATGGCTTTCTGGCAAGCCTTTGCCTCCAAGCAGAAGATGCAGAGTAAGTCTGGCAACCTTCAGGCTGAGCACTCGTAAACAACAGATGTTCATAACTGGAATCTTTTGGAAGAGAAGGGCAGGGAGCAGCGTGGATGTCCATGCTTGTAATTCTCAAAATTCGCAGCTCACGCCGAGCTGTGTCAGGGAAAATCAAACGTGGCTTGGAATGAGCAGCTTGCAGAGAAGTCCAACTTTTAATTTTCCTAAAAGTAAAATGATTTCTATAAAGCAGGGGTGATGCAGGTTGGGAGGGAGGTGTTGGCAAAAGCATTTGGGTCTTGTGGGCTTCACTTTCATTATTATTGTTGTTGTTTTTATTATTTATTATAATTATTATATTTATATTTATTTTATATCTATTATATATAATAATTATTTATTTATATTATATAGTATATAAATATTATATAGATATAATACTTATTTTGTTATTATTATTTTATATAATAATACTACTAATGATAATAATAATAGTAATAATAATAATAATAATGATAATAATAATAATAATTTTTTTTTTTTTTTTTTTACAAACATTGTCATGGGTTATTTTTGTGGTTGTTTTTACTGAAACCGAGTCCTGCACATTTAATTCCGAGCCTGTCAGATCACCCCATCGGGAAGGTTTTTGTAAGCATCAAACATTCATGGATTCAGTGACCTCGGTGACTGCACAGAGCCAGGGCTACATGACCTGAAAAATGGATGGAAAACCTCAGGGAGGATTTTTGTGCTGCTTTTCATCATCTCAGGGATGCCAGTCCCACACCCCATTGCTGTGATTGCTTCCTTGTCAGAGCAACTGCAAGGACAAAATTCTGAGTGGCTGGAAGAGTTCAGGGGAACAAAGAAATCCCTGCTCTCCCCTGGGCCCGGCTCCAGCTCTGAAGTTTGCAGAGTTGGCTGTCCTGGGATGCACCAGCTCAGGAAAAGCCTCTTGGACACATCCAGGGACCAGCTGAATGTTTTAGGGAGGTGGAACAGGAGGCTCCAGTTGTTTCAAACACCTCGCTCACAGCAAGGATGGTCAGGGGACAGTGCGATGTCCCTTCCCTTCGTCAGAAACTGGGGTGACAGGACAAGGAGTGATGGGTTCAGAGCCATTTAGGTGAGAATTTGGGAAGGAATTCCTCCCTCTGAGGGTGTGAGGCCCTCAGGGTGCCCAGACCAGCTGGGACAGGACCTTTTCTTCAGTAATATTTTCATTCTCACCTGATTTCATTCCTTCATCTTGTGCTCCTTATATGAATTCATTGCTGGTTTGTGGGTGTGGCTTTGGATTTTTTTTTAACTTTAATTTATCATTTATTTTGTTATTGGTCATTTTTTAAGAATTCGGATCTGTTTTGTAAGAGAATTTTTCTGCTCTTTCAATGCTCAGCGTTGCTGGCGTCCCTCTCTCTCCCCTGCTTTGCCTTAAAGCAGATAAATCTTGGGTTGTCTGCAAGTCCCTTGGATGAATGAGTAATTTAATTAAGATCCCTGAGACCCAATCATCCCCTCTGATCTTTTTGACACCCAGCTGAAACGTTTGAAGTGGGGCTTGTACAGGGAACCGATCAAGGAAACACCCCAGAAACCACAGGGCTTCATCGCTCGTGGTTCCCTAAAAAAAAATCAGTGTACAGCTTCCTCTTCCTGCTGGCAGCCAGCCCCCGTGGCTGGAATCTGCTGTCATTTAGCCTGACCCAAATAAAAATTCGTTATCATCACACCATCTCTGCACCAGGAGAAATAAAAGAAACTTGAAAGAAACCTGGATCTTGGCATCTTCTTCTTCTCCTCCTCACAGGGGAAGTGTGGATTGAAAAGTTGTTGTCACTGTGGAGGCACCAGCACTCTGGGGAAGTCCGTGTTCACATCCTGAGTTTTTTGGGTTGATTTCATCAGTTTTACCTCTCCAGGGTGAGCAAGGGGTCTCATTCTGTGGGAATGGAGCTCGGGGTGGTTGTGCCCACAAGTTCCTGTTGGTATTTCCCTTCCCTTTTCTGTCTCTCCTCCGTGGTGGCACAGAACAAGGAGCAGAGCACCTTTGGGGGCTGAAATGGTTCAGGGAATCGCAATGTCCCCTCTGCCATTGCTGGGGTGAGGCTTAAATGGTTTCTGCTGGAGAACTGCTCCTGTTGGGAAAACTCTGCCCATGTCCCATCCCAGGAGAAGCTGCAGCTCCAGAGTTGCTTTAAAAGTTAATGTGTGTGGGGTTTTAAAGGATGCTTGGGAGGTTTGGAGCAACTCTTTCCTTTTCTGTTCCATTCCTGCCTGGAATAGCTGCGTTTTGCTGGGGAAATCATCACCAGCAAATAATTAGGGAGAGGTTTTGCCTCCTTTCCTTGCTGGATCTGTACAAAAGCCAGAACCCATTCCAGCCTGGCACTGAAGGGGTTACAGAAACCAGGAGACAGCAAGAAATTAAAGGAATTTCAAAGGAGGATCTGGCCCTGTGTGTGGCTGCAGGGGTGGAGCATCCTGAAGGTGACAATCCTGGGAGCTGTGGGGTTTGGGGTGGTTTTTCATGTGGAAGCACAGGGAGGTGTCAGCAGCCACTGGCGCCAGCAGCCGCCTGTGATTTCCCTCCCCAGCCATTCCAGGGGCTCCTGCTATTCCTGCTTTTGCTGCCTTGGAATGGCTGAGGCTGCTGTGGCTGGGACAGCTGGGGTTTGGCCAGTGAGCTCCTGCAGCTCTGCTTGCCCAGGGAGTCAGGGAATGCTGCTGCTCCATCCCATGGATTCTTGTCCTGGTGGCTCCCAGCTCCTCCTGCTACCCTTTCCTCAGGGAATCCTGCTTCTCCCTGCTCCTTCCTTTGGGTTCAGGTAGCCAAAATTCCTGGTGCTGCTGGCTCCCAGCTCTTCCAGGCTGCTCCTTGTGCTTCCCCTTACTCAGGGAATCAGGGAATTCTGCTGCTCCCTGCTCCATCCCATGGATTCTTGTCCTGGTGGCTCCCAGCTCCTCCAGCTGCTCCTGGAGCTGGTGCTGGAGCAGGAATGGGGCTCTGAGGGGTTTTGAGGCAGATTTTGGGCAGCGAGAATGAGCTCAGCTGCTGGAGACTGAGGGTTTTTTGTCTCATTCCCAAACTCTTCACGGTGGCTGGGAAATTGTCACTTGTGGCTCTGCCAGCTTGGGAGGGCAGGGATGGAGTCAGTGGGGGAAGCAGCCCTGGTCACAGGCTGCACTCAGCCCTGAGCTTTCCAATTTTTTTTTTTATTTTAGAAAAAAAACCAAAAAACACCAAGATCAGCTGTTTTGAAATGCTTTATCTAAAATTATCCATATTGCAGCACAAATCCAGCCTTGGTGTCACAAGAAGGGCAATGAAACTCTGCCCTGGCTCAGTTTTCCCATTTTCCCCGTGTCAGGCGTTTCTTGCAGCAGAGATTGCCATCCTTTCAAGTGCAGAATATTCCCTTTTCAATGGAAATTAAACTGCATTTCTTTTAGGAGGAAGGAAATCCAATAGTGTGCAACTACCAGGCAGAGCTCTGGCTCTGCACCACAGATTTTACTCTTTTTGAGATAAATATTATTGTGCTGTAGATGAATGGTGAACAGAGAAATAAATGATGTCGTTAAGGCTCCACCCGTGAGATCCCAGCTTTCCTCAGGGATGAAATGCTGCCCTGAGAGACAGCTTATCCCTGGAATAACTGGAATAAACCCAAATAAATGCAGCTTCTCTCCCCTGCTGCCCTTTGTGCTGCTCTTTGCTGGGTGCTCCAGCTGAGAGAAGGTGGGGAAACTTCAGAGATGAGGAAACAGAGCTGGTTTTGGGAATGCTGGGGCTGGGGACAGGTACAGGAGCTTCACATCATGGGTTTTGCACAAGAGAAACAACATTTTTTATTTCCTATTCAGATGCTGTCGGGCTCAGTGGGTGCTTGAAATCCTTTTTTATTGTGGTTAAGACCCAAATTCCTGAGACAGGGCTGTGAAACCTTCAGTCAGACACTGGAGCCATCCCCACCCTCCCTCAGGCTCTGATTTATGCACCAAATCCTGCGTTCAGAGGGAAAATCCTGCATTTGGCAGAGCTGCTGCATTTGCAGGCTCTGTCTGGTGGGGACAGTGGCAATGGAGGGAGATGAACCAAGGGGTGTTTTCTGTGTCCTCCTCTGCTCCTCAGCATCCCACCCACCCCACAGCTGCGTTTGCAGTCTGGAATCGTGGTGGGATCCTGTCCTATTGTGGTGGGATCATCCTGTTCAATCGTGCTGGAATCCTGTCCTATCATGTGGAATCATCTTGTTCAATCGTGCTGGAATCCTGTTCAGTTGTGGTGGGATCCTGTCCAATCGTTGTTCCTGTTTCGTGTCCTCCAGGAAGGACCAGAACGTGCTGTCACCAGTGAACTGCTGGAACCTGCTGCTCAACCAGGTGAAGAGGGAGAGCAGGGACCACACCACGCTCAGTGACATTTATCTCAACAACATCATCCCACGCTTCGTGCAGGTCAGCGAGGACTCGGGACGCCTCTTCAAGAAGGTAACTGAGTTCCACAGCCCCAAACTTCACTTTTCTTCTTCTAAAACTCTGTTCCAGCCTCACTTGTGGTGGATCCATTAATTGGGAGGTTTTTTCCCTCTTTGGGCTTGATTTACCTTTGTTTTTTTTTCATTTCCCCCACTGAGGCCAGTTGAGGTTTGTTGGTCTGAATTAACGCTGTGTTTTTCTCCCCTTAGCCTTATTTAAATTATTTAACTTAATTAAATGAGCAGAAACCTTCCAGTTCTTCAACCCTGAGCATTAGTCAGGAGCAACTCTTTCAAGACAGAATTTTATCTGCTGCTAAAAGAAAAAATCAGGGAGGGTTCCTGCTATGCTGGATAATAAAAGGATGTATTGTCCTTATCTGGGAAAAGGAGAAAAAGCAGCCGAGTTCTCTTTTGTTCTCCTTGTCCCTTTGATTTCCACCTGGGAAGGAAGGTGGGACACTGTGGGAGGGTTTTCCTATCAGGGATCTGTTCTTGCAGTTAAAGAAACACGATCTGGAGGCTCTGAAAATGCTACTCAGGGGTCCCTGCAGAGATTTCCCAGTGCCTGCAACATCTGCTGCTTCACCTGCTGGAATCGTTGGCAAATCTTCCCTTTGAAAAGCCATTTATTCCTCCCACCCCCCTGCAACCTGTCCTGAGCTTGGGGAGTCATTCCAAGGCCTGGAGAAGGGAGGGATTGCTCAGATATTTCTTATTTTTCTGTGCATTGCTTTAAGTGCTAAAAAAAAAAGCCTATGAAAAGCAGTTTTTTTAGGCTGCTGAAAAAGGAACAATGCTCGATTTTGTGTGTGAGGTTTCGTGTCAAGGTGCACTTGAAGGAGCTGTGTGTCACCTGGAGAGCCCAGTGTCCTGTTCCAGCAGGTTTTTATTGGAGGGATTTCCCTGGGAGAACAAAAATCTCTGGTGTTCCCCTCTCTCCTTGAGGTTTTTAATGGAGGATGAAAAATGAAAATTTACAGGTCTGGAATTGTGGTGGGATCATGTCCTATTGTGGTGGAATCCTGTCCAGTCATGGTGGAATCCTGTCCAGTCTTTCTGAGATAAATATTATTGTTTGAGATAAATATTATTCTATTTCTCTCACACCTTTTTTTTTTTTAAGTCGTTGCCCGAGCAGAGGAGGAATCTTCTCCTTTCCGAGTAACGTCACACCGAGGCCTTTCTGACCTCTTAAAACTTGCTGGTAATTACATTATGGTTGATTAGATACTTACACAGGATTATTGAATGGCAGCTACTCTTCAATTCCTCTAATCCCTCCAAAGGAGGAATAATCTCCCTGTTGAATTTCAGCAAGGGCTGTGCTGGAGCAAGGTGGCCTGGAAAGCGCCTTGGCAAAGCAGGGCTTGGAAATTGAGATTATTTGGCTGGAAATGGCAACTTCATCTTCAGCCCTTTCTAAACCCATGTTTATATTTTGTTTTTGGGTTGCAGGACTTGAATAAAAACAAATAAATAACCAGCAAAATACATTTCTCACAGGCCAAGGGCGGACTCCACGTGAATTTGTGCAAACAAAAGGCACTTGTTGCTAAATCCCAACTCCTTGTTGGGCTGTTTGCCAGGAATACCGGGCTGGCTGGAGGCCAAATCAGGTGTTTGATTACAACTCCACTTGTGCTGGGTGGTTAAAACCAGAAACTGCATCCTCTGTTATCTGCCAGCAGCTGATAAATAGAGACATTTGGCTGACGTGGAGCTCCTTGTGCTTTTTCACTCGGGTCTCTCCCCTTGCTGAGCTGCAAGAAGCAGCTGGAATTGGTACAAAAGGTACTGCAGGCCAGAGAACAGATGAGGTGTGTGATTAAAAGCCCACAAAATATATCACATAAAATATATCACATAAAATATATTATCAGTTTTATTTTATAATTTTTATGATTTTATTTTTAGTTTTATATTTTATCACATAAAATATTTTATCATTTTTATGATTTTTAGTTTTATATTTTATCACATGAAATACAATGTTGCAGGCTGTGGATTTAAAGAAATGTTGCCCATTTATAAACCCCCGTCTGTGGCACAGTTGTAAAAACACCCCAGAGCAGCACAGAAGTTGCCAGAGCATCTCTGAACTTGAAGTAAATGGGATCTTTTCCACCTTTCTTATCTTTTCCTGGGTTAAAAATAGGGACAAGCTTCTGGCAAAGCCTTTCTGTAGGTTTGATGGGGAATCAATTTGTACTTAGGAAGTATTTAGGTTGTAAATAATGCCATGAATGTGGAGAGGATGGGGACACAGAGATCCTCATCTGCTGGGGGTGCTCCAAAGCAAATCCTGAGGCATCAAATCCTCTCCTTGGGCTGTTGCTCTGCAGTCAGAGCTTTGTGTCGTGCTGGGATGGAGCAGCTGAGACTGGGAGGGCAGGCAGGGAAAAAAGGAGGTGCTTGAGGTCCCTTTTGTCACCGAGCTCTGGAGCTGCTGCATCTCTGAGTGCCTGGAGAGCTTTTCAAAGGCAGAGCTCAGCTGTGATCAGCCCGAGGCTGCAGGGCTGCCTGAGATAAGGGCTGTGTAGGGAAGGAAAGGGGCTTGGAGTCAGCTTGGTCTCCTTTTCCAAGTAAATCTGACAGGAGAGGACTCAGCCTGAAGCTGCACCAAGGGAAGTTGAGGTTGGATGGCAGGAAAAAGTTTTTTTATGGAAAGAGTGGTAAAATACTGGAATTGTCAGCCCGGGGAGGTAGTGGAGTTGCCATCCCTGAGTGTGTTTGAACAAAGACTGGAGGTGGCACTCAGGGCTGTGCTTTGGATGAGGTGCTGGGCCATGGGTTGGACTGGATGATCTCGAAGGTGTCTCCAAACCCGGTGATTCTGGGATTGAAACGTGTCCTGGTGGCAGAGAGGAGGGGAAGCAGAGGGAGCTGGGGCCACCAGGTCCTTCTGCAGCCGCAGCAGCTCCAGGAGTGGTGGCAGCAGGAGTTTTGTCTCCTCAGGTTCCTGGCTGTGTCCCACGGTGTCCGTGGGCTGGGACAGGAGGTCCAGGCCTGTGACAGATCCCTGCCTGGGCCGTGTGAGGGATGGATGGATCCATGGATGGATGGATGGATCCATGGATGGATCCATGAACAGATGGGAGCCTGCAGCCACTCCAGGCTCTCTGTGCTGATGAGAGCAGCAGAGCCAGCCCTGGGTGCTGTGGATGAGCACCGAGTTCTCCCCCTTTCTCTGGGCTTTGTTCACTTCCCTGGCCCCTCTCCTGCAGAGCCTTTCCCTGTCTGAGCTGCCTGCTCCAAACGTGGGTTTGGATTGGGAACTCCCAGCTGAGGTGCAGGAATTCTTGGAGCTCTGACCTTTTCCGTGCCCCTGTTTTGATTCTTCCTGAGGAAACACTTCCAGGTGTTGGTGGGAGCTGCTGCTGCTCAGGGCCTGCTGCTCTGCCAGCCCTGCAGGTGAATCCTGGTGCTGCCAGTGGGAATCTGGGATCTGCGTGCCCCAGGGATGGTGTCAGTGCAATTCTGTGGGGGATAAATGCTGGAATAACCACATTTCCAGCGAATAAAACCGTGTGTGTGAGGGGAGGGGGGAATTGTCCCAGAAACAAGTTGTTCCACCTTGGAGAGGAGGTGATGTTTTCCTATTTGAGCAGAGTTAATGATTCGGGGCTGGTTTTGGCACTGGGTTGGAGTTCCCAGCCCTGGTGCCACCAGCGTTGCTGTTCTGGTCACCTCTCCCTCTCCTGGAAGCTCAACCTGCTTTGATTCCCTCTCCTGGATGCTTATCCTGCTTTGATGTCTGTTCCTTTTCATTCCTTCATCTCCCTTTGTGGGGACTGCTTCTTTGATTTCTCCTGCTTTTCCTCCTCCAGCATGGCCGCTTTATTTATTTATTTAGTTAGTTAGTTAGTTCTCTGATTATTTAGTTATTTAGATATTTTGTTGTTTGTTTATTTATTTAGTTAGTTACTTAGTTACTTAATTATTTAGTTACTTAGTCATTCATTTAGTTATTTAGATATTTCATGATTTGGTTATTTAGGTGTTTCTATATCTATGTATGCTTTTATATTTATATAAGTATTCCCCCCCCCCCAAAATATTCTTCCATTTGAGCTGACTCCTGCTTTGATTTCCCCTTTTCCCTCTGTCCCCCTCTCTCTTTAATGACCCTTCATTTCTCTGCCTGGAACAACCTTCCCGTTTCCTGCGTGGTTATCAGGTTTTCTTGCCTCCAGACGTGGCTTTTGAGTGGGATCCCGTGGGATTATTTGTACATGTGCAGGCCTTTGAGCAGCAGTCTCTTTAATTTGGTCTCTTTAATCACTCTTTCTGTGTTGCTTCTTTGAAATTTCCCCAGAAGCAGCCTGATAATCTTGTTCAAATTGAAGGGGAAAAAAAGAGGAAAAATTACCTTTTCTAAAAGAATGGACTGTGGAAGCCTTGCTTTGCGCGGTGTCTGAACATAATTTTTTTTTTTTCACTTTGACAGATTTTTGCATAAGGAAATTGTGAAATGACTGGCAAATGTTAATGGGCAGGAAGGGAGATTTATTGTGTGTGCAGAGGGGTGTGAGGGGCTCCGAGCTGAGCCAGGTACCAGCTCTGCATCTGCCTGCCCTGCTGGGCTTAGAACTCACAGTTTCTGCTCTGGGTTTAAAACACTCATTTTCTGCTCTGGGTTTAAAGCTCACATTTTCTGCTCTGGGTTTAAAACACACATTTTCTGCTCAGTTTTCGCTGGGAGGCTCCCTGGGCTGCTGGAGCAGGAACCTTTCCCTGTCTCATCCGCTTAATTCAAAATATTTACGGGGAGAAAACCTCATTTGGAATCAAGAAAAACCAACCTGAGGAACTGAAATTCTCCTCCAGTTTCTCCCCTTTGATGGCAGGAGAAACCCCAGTTTATCTCCTGCTGCACTGCAGGGTGTTTGACGTGAAATGGAAAATGCACAAAGAGTTGGTTAAAAGCCTCGCAGTAATCAAGGAACAGGAATTATGAATTCTCTGAAGGGGTCTGCCATGACCTACTTTACAGCTGCACTGCCTCTTGCTGCTCTGGCACCAGAAAATGACAAATCTTAATTCACCCCATGCACGGAAAAGCCCCCACATGGTGGAAATGCAATGGTTAAAATGCTGGGCATTCCTGAAAATGTTTGTCCATCAGGGTGACAATTTGTAAATATGCAAATGCCCTGAGTGAAACTCTCACTGAGGTGCAGGGTTGGGACCTCTGTGCCACATCCTGGTGTCCTCACCCGCACTCCAGTGGCGATTCCAAAAACATGGGGATATTTCATGTTTGTCCTCCACCTGGGCAGATTTAATTATTACTTTTTAAAAATATTCAGGAACCTGATATCATTTCAGAATCAGCAGGTTTGGGTTCCAGTTCTTGCTGTCACCCTCTGACATAGTTTGAGGCAGCAGAATTAGATTTAAAAGATCTCTTATCTTGGCATGTTCACCCTGGGATGGGCTGAGCCCCTCCTGGCTGGTGCTGAGTTTTTGGGGGAAGCACCTCAGGAAGTCCAGGGAATGCTGGTTTTGAAGCCATCTCCTCTTTTGGGGAGGACCGTGGAGATCCGTGGAGGGCAGAAAATGTTGACAGCATTCCTGAGCTCTCCTCTTTGTTATCCTCCCCCCCCCCCCCCCCAAATATTTGGGAGCTGAAGTCGTTAATGTTGGGTGGAATGCGGAACAGCCCAGTAGATCCCAAAAACATCTTGATTAAATTAGAGGGGAGGTGGAGGGGAGGAGGGCTGGAACAAAGAGCCCGTTGAGGAGCTGGCACAGCCCGTGCTGGGAATTTCTGTTCCAGCCAGGGGTGGCAGAACCTCCAGCCCTGCACATGGAGCAGGGACAGCCTGGGGTAACAAAGGAGTTTGTGTGTGCTCGCTGCAGCTCCTGGGCTGGGCACAACCTGCAGCCCCAGACTGCCCCTCCTGCACGTCCTGCCCCGACTCCCCTGGTGCTGCTGCTGCTTTCCTGGGGTCTGCAGAGAGAGGGAAGGGTCTGAGTGTCACCTGCATGGTCTGCAGAGAGAGGGAAGGCTCTGGTGTCACCTGCATGGTCTGCAGAGAGAGGGAACGGTCTGAGTGTCACCTGCATGGTCTGCAGAGAGAGGGAAGGCTCTGGTGTCACCTGCATGGTCTGCAGAGAGAGGGAAGGGTCTGAGTGTCACCTGCATGGTCTGCAGAGAGAGGGAAGGGTCTGAGTGTCACCTGCATGGTCTGCAGAGAGAGGGAAGGGTCTGAGTGCCACCTGCATGGTCTGCAGAGAGAGGGAAATCTCTGTTGGTCACCTCCTTGGTTTGCAGAGTGAGAGAGAAAATTCTCTTGGTCACCTCCTTGCTTTGCAGAACAAGGAAAACTCTGTTTGTCACCTCCCTGGTTTGCAGGGATAGGTAAGATCTGTTTGTCACCTCTCCCTGCCCTGCCCAGCTGAGGAGCTGCCCCTCACTCCCCACCCTCGGCTGTGCAGGAGCTCCTGGGCCTCCCCAAGGATGCTCTTCCACCCAGCCTATCCCCAGATCCACAGGAGAATGGATTTCACTTGGTCAGAGAAGGAGGAGCCAGGATTGGTGGGGACTCCCCCACCCCACGCACACCCAGCTCATTAGTGCAGCCAATTAATTAAGATTTTGTTGCACAAGGTACAGCCAGGAGTAGATAATGGTGAAGCTGATCAGGTTTTCTTTTATTTATTTCTTTTATTCATTCTTATTTCTTTTTCCTGGAAGATTATTTACAGAATGAATCATTCTGACTTTGTAAAACACACAATAATAGAGAAATAACAGAGAAAATAAAAAACACAGAATAATGAAGAAAACACAGAACAATTCAGGATTTGCTGCTGCAGTAGCAGTTGTTTTCTGGAGACACAGCTGCCAGCACTGCTGTTGTCTTTCCTTGGCGTGGATTTCATTTGTAATTCCATGGCATTTTCTGGCAGGATGCTGGGATCTCTCGTGCCTGTGTGGCAGTGGCAGCAGCAGTCTTTAATCTGCACCTGGAATTCTGCAGGAACTCAGGGAAATTCTCACCTCCACCTTTTTCCTGATGTCGAATCCATTTTCCTCTGATTTTCCCTTCTGCTTCCTCCAGTGTATTTTCATTTATCCTGATGAATGAGCAGCCAGCTCAGCTTTTTTTCCTCCTAAACTTTTTTTTAATGGAATCAGTGCAGGGAACAGTTTTACATGAGCAGCCCTCATTGCCCAGCTCTTGTTCTGATGTCCCCTGTGATCTGTTTTACCCTCACCTTAATGGAAGGGATTTTTCTAGTCCAGCAATCAGCAGCTCCTTTCTTGAGAGCTCATTTGGAAGTGCAGGGGATTTTTGTGTTTTGACAATCTGGCTTTTTCCTTCCTATTTCAACCTGAATCTGAGTTAAAATACTCATTTTAATCGATGCTCCAGCAGCTTGTGCAGCAAAGGAGGGACTTTTTGGTGCAAGAAAGGAGCAGAACGGGCTGGGAAGAGCAGGTGAGAGGCAGCTGAGGGCAGGCAGTTCCAGCAGAGTGGCTGGAAAGCTCCTGGAGTGTGAAAAGTTCGGTGCTCGGGGCATTTCAGCCCCTCAGTCCCTGCCATTTATCGTCTTTATGGAGATAAAACATCCAACAAACCCTGGTGACCCAAATCCTGCAGGGGAGAGCAGCAGCCTCAGCTCCTTCTGCCTCCAGAGCTGGGAATTCCATGAGATTGCTCCTTTAAAGTCCCCTTGGAGGTTGGGAATCACCAGCTCAGGGCTTTTCTCTGGATTAAACGCCTTGGGAAAAGCTCTCCTTTGTCAGCAGCTCTGTGGGATGCTCACCTGGGGAGCAGGGTGAGGAATGTGGGGTTGGAAAATGTGGAAAATCCAAAGGGTTGGGATTTTTGGGAGCTTGAGGATCCCCTTGTGCTGCCAACAGAGCAGTTCCTGGCTGCTCTGAACCACAGCACCCCCAAAATAATATTTTTTTTAAAGTCTCTAATAAAGCAATTTTCATCTCAGCAGCACACTCTGAGCACTGCTGGACTGGACAGTGTGGGGAAAAGAATAATTTAAATTTAAACCAGATAATCTTTCTCTTCTGGCTTTTTAATTTCTCACCGTGTTGTTGGGTTTTTTTCCTCACTGTCTTGACTCCCTGGGCAGAAATGTTGGTTTGAGTGTGGGTCTGGCTGCTTGGCCTCTTTGTCTGTTTCTTTCCATGAACATTTTGGGCATAAATAAACTTGAATTTATCAAATTTGCTTCCCCAGTAGATATTAAACACTTGTAACATGAGGGTTTGAGCACACAAACACTGCCTTAGTGGGCAGTGAATGAATAAAATCTATAAACTGAATTAAGTTATTCTTGTTGCCTGGTTCTTTATTTATCCTGCTTTTTTTCAGCTTCCCTCCCAAGCTGACCTGTATCCTCAGTCCTGCTCAGCCCTGTAGAAATGGGAAAAAATCTGTATTTTCAGGCTTGAAAATTGAAAACCTGGAAATTTCCATCTCTGTTCCACAGAGCTCTTCTGGCTGTGCCTATCCAAAATTTCAATTTATTAATTCACCTGGTGCCCTGTGACCCCGAGTGCTCCCGGGCTGGGCTCTGCTGGGATTTGCCAGCACAAACAGTGGTGTTTAATTGGTCCTGAATTCTTTGTGGTGCCCCTGCTCACTCCCCGTGGCTCTGCTGCCTCTTCCCCAATTCACTTTCATTTCTCTGTTCTGTTGCAGAGCAAGGAAGTGGGACTGCAGCTCCAGGAGGACCTGATGAAGGTCTTGAATGAGCTCTACACGGTAAATCTGGGATTTCAATGCCTGTTTGTTACATTCAAAGAGTCATAAATGGAGGAATTATTTCCCAAATACACCAAAAATCTTGGGTTTTGAGAGGTGTGACCCTGCAGAAAGCGCCCACTGAGCTTACTTTTCGCTCAGCTCTCAGCAGAGCAGCTCCTTTCAGAGGGAGATTTCCCCACCTGAGCTTTTTGCTCCTCAGAGAATCCTCTGGAGACACCAGGGAAGAGGTGATGATTCCCAAGGATCTGTGGGGATTTCTCTGCCCCTCACACCCATGAATGGAAAAGCCTCTTGCTGGATGGAGATTTGGCTTCCTGCAGCTGTTGCTGAGCTGGTTCTCTTCCTCAAAAGCAGAACTTGCTGTTCAGCTGCTGAAAATGCCCTTTATTTTGTCCTTCCTGAGTGATTTCCTGCTTGAGGTTGGTGTTCTGGGCCTTCCTCCTTCCCAAGGGGTGACCCAGGGTTGTTTCTGTGGTGAAATTTTGGAGTAAAAATCAGCATTTCAGGGGGTTCCCTAAAATTTCCTCTATCAGTTAAACATAAAGAGGGAATTGTTTCATTACAGTTTGTTACAATTGGAGCCTCAAAGCCAAATATTTAGGCAAATCAGAAATTCTTTTTTTTTTATTTGAGGGTGTAATTGGCTCAACTTTTGAGTCATGGATGGGATCCTAAGGAAGGACACGGTTCTGCCTCTAAAAACAGATTTTAGGAGCTGAGCTCAGTTTCTAATCCAAGTTCAGCTCTGGAGCAGCTGCTGAGTGGAGCTTCATGGACAAGGGGTCACTTGTGGCTGCCAGGCTCTGACAGGTCATCTTTAGAGCCAGACAGAGAATTCTGCTGATTTCTCTGCCCCTGGAAGGAAGAATTTCCAGAGCTCAGCCTTTGCTGAACAAAGTGATGTGAGGTATTGATATTTTTAGTGTCAGTGCTGGGAATTTGAAATCTCTTTGTTCTTTTCCTTCTGCTGCAGAGCTCTGAGTTGTCCCTTCACCAGAAAAGTTTTTCCTTTGCAAAAAGCCACTTTCTGACCTTACTGGAAGATGCTGTTTGCTGGAATTAAAGCCACCCTGCCATTGATTCAAACTGTCAGAAATCATTCCCCCTGTTTTTTGCTGGATGTGGCACTCAGGGCTCTGGGCTGGGTGACAAACTGGGCATCACCTAAAGGCTGGGTGATCCTGGAGGTCTTTCCCAACCTCAGTGATTCCAAAATTCCCTACCCAAAGCATTGGCAAAATCCCTGCTTTTAGGCAGAACAGATCTGGGTGAAATCTTCACTTTCTCCACACAAATAAAGCACTGAGGGTTGGCCCAGCCTGCAGATTTTTTGTCCCAGTGAGCCACCAGTGTCCCCTGAGCCTGTGCCTGCCAGCATGGCCAAAACCCATAAAAACCCATTAAAAGTGGGATTTCTCCCTCTGCTGTCGCTCTCTGCCAGCTCTGCTCTGAGAGGGGGAAAAGCAGCTCCTTTGCATCTCTTATTATAATTATAAACGCCTGCTTTATAGTCTGAGCATCTGCAGGGGCTGGGAGTGTGTGTGTGAATTATTCAGGAAGTGTCTTTAGCACTGGCTGCACTCACATTCCCTTTCATGTTGGAATCCAGAGTCTCTTTGGATCTGGGACCTCTGCTGATCACTGCAGAGGGGGAGTGTGTGCCCCACTTCTGTAAAATTGTGTTATGTTCTGCTGCAAAACAGCCATAAATGGGTTTTCAGCTGAGATAAATCAAATTATTCACAAGTGGAGCCTTTATTGCTGCTGGAATGGGTGACTTGATGCAGTTGTGCATTTTTAATTTTTTTTTTTTTTTGCCCCCGTGAGGGTTGTGTCGTGTTTGTTTTGGTGTGGGATTCCAATTGCTTTGCATTTGTGGATGAAAAACTGGTTTGTGTGGCATGTCCTTAGGTTCTGTTTGCTTTAACACAAATCTAGACACGAATATCACGTGAAACAAATGGGATTTTTGTGACTGTGGGGAGGATATTTATCTATATTTACCTATTTAAAAATAGAATAATTTATAATAGAAGTTGTCTGTGCAGCACAGGGTCTCCCTAGATGAAAGAACCACACTTGTTTATTAATTTTTTTTTATCACATAAGGTACCCAGCAGTATTTCTGTGTCCCAGATTGGATTTGAACAAATGGCACCTCTGTGCTGAGCCTGGATTTCCATCCTGTGATGTTCAAAGCTCTGATTCACCACATGAAAGGCTTCAGAAACCTCACCTGTGATGGAAAGCTCTCATTTTCCTGCCACATCCTCTCCTCTGAGCAGTCCAGGAGCCTGGTTTCGCCTGAATTCCTTTTTTTTTGGTTTGGTTTTCCTACCTCCTTTACTGGCACTCACCGAAACCAAACAGAGCAGCAGCTGCAGCATCACTCACTTGGATTTCAGCATAATTTTGAGATCCACACTGGCTCAGGCACCTCCTGCTTTTCTGTCGTGGGGAATTTCCCTGAGTGGGGTTTTTTTGGTTGTTTTTTTCCCTTGGTTCTTCAGGTATTTCACACCCAACATTCAGCCAGGCCCTGAAACGCTGGGGTTTTTGTTCCCTGCAGGTGATGAAGACCTACCACATGTACAATGCTGACAGCATCAGTGCCCAGAGCAAGCTGAAGGAGGCTGAGAAGCAGGAGGAGAAGCAGATTGGGAAGTCGGTGAAGCAGGAGGACAAACAGACCCCGCGCTCCCCCGACTCCACCTCCAACGTCAAGTTCGAGGAGAAGCACGTGAGGAGGAGCTCCGTGAAGAAAATCGAGAAGATGAAGGAGAAGGTACTGGGCAGGGTGAACAGGAGCTGCTGATTGTCCCCTCTCAGATCCAAATCTCCTTTTTGGCACTGATGCCTTTTCCTGGTGCTGGGAAATGGAGCAGACACGGTGAGAGGCTTGGGGTCGTTAGCTCGGGGTTTAATCAGGATCCTGTTGGGTGCATCCCCTGCCCCAGGTGACACAATGCACACACCCAGCAGTCACACACACAAGGTACAGCCCTCACACAGCCCAGATCCAACAAGGGAGCCCAATGCTGGGGCTGGGCTGGGCTCAGCTCGACTTTCCAGAATCTGTCCTGCCAGGGGCCCTTGGCTTCCTGAGCCAGCAGAATGTTTGGTGTCCCTGGCTCTGCAGCTCTGGGCTCTTCAGCCTCAGGGCCTGCAGGGCACTCCCAGAGCACTGAGCACCAGGCTCAGGGAAGGGTCACAGCTCTGCTGGGGCTGTGGGTGCACAGAGCTGGGGAAAAGGGATGGAAAATAGAAGGAAAAATCATTCCAGCATCATCACTGGTTTTATTCCACCCTTAACTGGGGGAAAAGCAAATTCTGCAGGGGGTTTCCTTTAGGATGAGCAGGTGCAGTTTGTGTTATCCCAGGCACGGCACAAGAAGTCAAAACCCCATCAGAGTGGGGAAGCCTGCTTGGAATTCATGGTTCACTTGATTATTTTTGTCCAAAGCACAAGGTCTGAGCTCCAGGAGCCCAAAATTATATTGAGGACAGAACCAGTGGCCCCAGCAATTGGTCACTCAAGCAGTTCAGCCCAAAGGTTTGAGTCTACAGAAAGGAAGGAGTTATTTTTGGATGGATTTGGTTCTGGAAGGACCAAATTCAGGCTTTGGAAAAGGTGGGGTTGTCTGTAACAGCCCTCAGACAGCCCATGGGGTTTCCTGGTGGGGCTGGAGCTGGGCCATAACCTCCTTACCCCTCATTCCTCCCTTAATCCTCCCCATCCCACAGTCTCAAAGCTTTGAATCCAGTTTAGCAACACTTAAACACTTCTATATCATCAATCTGCATTTCAAGCCTTGGAGTCCTGGCAAAACTGGACTTGGAACGGGCGAAATCCTTGTGAGCAGAGGCAGGATTTGTGTCCTGTGGTGCTGCTCTGAGTGCTGCTCAGCTCTCTCAGTGCTGAAATTCTGATTTTTGTGTCTCCCAGCGCCAGGCCAAGTACACAGAGAACCGGCTGAAGGCAATCAAGGCCAGGAACGAGTACCTGCTGGCCCTGGAGGCCACCAACGCCTCGGTGTTCAAGTACTACATCCACGACCTGTCTGATCTCATTGATGTAAGTGCTGCTTTTTGGGGAGCCTCCCTGCACAGCTGGAAACCCCTGCACAGCTGGAAACCCCTGCCCAGCTGGAAACCCCTGCCCAGCTGGAAACCCCTGCACAGCTGGAAACCCCTGCACAGCTGGAAACCCCTGCACAGCTGGGCTGGGCAGCCCGGGGTGGCAATGGCCCGAGAATTGGCCATTAATGTGCCAAGAGCTGATCTCAGGTGGCCACCGGGAGGGGAAAGGAGGAGCTGCTTTGTTAAAGTGACACCCGCCCTCAGTGCCACGCTGCGGCCTGATATTTTTGTTTGATTATTTTAGGCAAGCCCACGAGATTTTAAACACGTTTGAAAAAAAAAAACCATATTTTTTTTTCACCGTAAAAACAGTACAAGAAATTTGGGAGAAGAGAGAGGGTTCTGAAGGGTTCTTTATCTGGTTTTAACTGGTTTTGGAGAAGTCATTGAATTATGGAATATCCTGAGCTGGAAGGGACTCACAGGGATCATCCTGGCCCTGCACAGACACCCCAAAACCCCAGCCTGGGCCCGAGGGTGCTGTCCCAGCTCTCCTGGAGCTCTGGGATGTTTTTGGAGCTGTGCCTATTCCCTGGGGATCCTGGTCAGTGCCCCAGCAGCCTCTGGGGGGAAAACCTTTCCCTGAGCTCCATCCCAAACCTCCCTGACAGCTCCAGCCCTTCCCTCAGATCCTTTCCCTGCTCAGAACAGGTTTCACTCTTCCCACTGCTCAGGGGGCAGCAATTCTACTCTTGGTAAAACACAAAAAACCCCCAAAATTCCGATTTTTGTCAACTCGGCAAAGGCAGTGACGAACCCTGAGGTTTTAACTGTAACCCTGAGGTTTCTGCCGGGGATGGAGCCACCCTGGACACGCTGAGTGTGGGATGGTGGTTCTGGTGGATCCTGCTCCCCTCCCAGCCCTGCTGGAGGAGCAGGGAGCAATGAGAGTCTCTAGACAGGCAATAAAGAGCACTCAGATCTCTATTAATTATCCAGCCATTAGGATAAGCAGCAGTCCATGGGATACGTTTATTCAGCTGATGATAAACTCAGCCTGGAGTGCTCTTGAGCCAGGTGTTGATTTAAACCTGTCCTTTGGAGGTCAGGGCTGTCACCCAGGGCGGGCTTGAGAAATGCTGTTATTTCCAAATGCCATGGCTGCTCTGCTTTGTTTATTCCTGCTGCCTTTTTTAGGAGCCCTGTTTTGGTAAACTCAGCCCTAATTGCTTGGCCCTGGCTTTTGCACAAGTGAGAGCTTTGTGTTTATGTTTGTGTCAAAGCTATGAGGTCGGGATTAATTCCACCAGCATCAGCCTCGTTTAATTGTTTTAATGTTTTACTCCTAAATGTTTTACTCTCAAGTGTTCCCCAAATGCTGCCTGGCTCTGCTGTCTGTTCTTGGGGGGTTTTCATGGATCACAGGGGGCAAAAGAATCCATGAGGTTTTCTGAGCAACCTCTGAGCTCAGAGCTGAGGAGTTTCCAGCAGGACAGGGGCAAATCTGGGCTACCCAGCTTGGGAGGAAGGGCTGGACAAGAACCCAAATTCCTGAATTCCAGGGATTTCTCTGTTCCTAGAGAGGAGCCCTGGTGGCTCTGGGTGAGTCCCTGTCCTGTTAAGCCCCTTGGAGCGTCCAGTTCAACTCTACAAGTTCTCATCAAATTTAAAATAAAAATGTTCCCTGCTCTGAGTTCAGGAATGGAAAAATATGGGGCTTGTCTGGCAGCACAGGAGATGGAGTTCAGTTATCTCATCGTTAAGACACAGGGAAAATAGATTTATTAATGCCTTTGATCCTGAAGGATTGAAAATTAACAATTATAAGCAGTGATGGTTATCTGGGCCGTCTGACTTGAATAAAAATGTGATTTTTTTTAAGCCAGGCTGTAATGCCTTCCCTCGATCTAATCACTTGGTGGTATTGAATTTTGAAATGTAATATAAAAGTAATCTTCAAAGTTACTCACAAGGAGATTGTGTGAGGCCAGACAGCATTAAACTTGTCATGTTTATCCAGCACGTTGTGTCCCCTCTGCAGGAGGCAGAACAGGCAGTTAATTCTTTGTTGAGAGTTAAGAGCAATAAATTGTTTCTGCCATAGCCCAGTAGTTTTGAATTTCCTGACTTTGGGGACTGAGGCAGCTCTTTGATGCTAATGAAATATTACAGTGATGGGGAAGTTTGCATTAACTCGTATTTATAAAAGGGTCACTAGGACAGGATTGGAAAAAAAAAAGATAAAAACGTGTGTGTGAGTCCCAGAGCTTCCTTTGCTCTTCTAGGAATAGGTATCAGTCCAGGATCTCATCCTTCCTCTTGCAAATCTGAATTGCATTTTGAAACAAAGGGATTTTCCCCCCTTAAATCTTCTGGTTTTGAGGCCTGTTTGAAAGCTAACTGGCAAAGGGTTAATCAGCTGTCATGTTGGGGAGTGAATTTGAATGAGTTATCATTAAATTCTTATAAAAAATTGATTTCCTTGGAGGACGATTCCATCAAACATTTATATAACCCAGAAAAGGATTGGCAGGACTGGGACATTTATAAACACGGAACACTGGACTTAAAAAAAACCCTTTAAAGTGGGGGAGAGGGCTGGGAAATGTTTTCTGTCAGTGGCTTTGATATCAGAGAGCCTGAGCGAGGTGGGGTGGGACAGATGAACTCCCTTGGGTTCCCAGTCCTCCCAGGGCCTTTCTGGGGACACTGGGAGGACAAACTGGTGACACTGGGAGGGTGCAGAGCTGCCTGTCCCACAGCAGGGATCGTGCTCAGTGCTGGGCTCTGCCTTCAGGAGTGACAAGGAGAGAGCCCATAAAGGTGATTTGGGGTCTGGAGCATCTCCCTGATGAGGAGGGACTGGGGCTGTTCAGGAGAGGAGAGGTTTTGGAGGAAATCCCATAAATCCATACAAAAACTTCCATAAATCCATACCAGTATCCCAAAGATCCCTACAAATATCCCATCCTACAAATATCCTATAAATCCTTGCAAATATCCCATAAATCCAAACAAAAATCCCATAAATCTATGCCAATATCCCACCAATCCATACCAGCATCCCCAGGGGGTGTCAGGGTGGTGCCAGGCTCTGGTCAGTGACAGGACAAGGAGTAATAAAGTACAACACAAGAAATTCCACCTCAGATGAGGAAGAACCTCTGTCTGTGAGGGTGGCAGAGCCCTGGAGCAGCTGCCCAGGGAGGTCCTGGAGTCTCCCTCACTGTTGACACCCCAAGCCCACCTGGAGAGTCCCTGTGTCACCTCCAGGTGACCCTGCCTTGGCCTGGCTGATCTCCAGAGGTTCCTTGCAACCCCAAAAATTCTGTGAAAATGAGCAAGTGCTGCTGTTAAATCCGAGCTGATCCTGATCCTGATCCTTGTCCCAATCCCATTTTCCTCCGTGCTGCAGGAGCTGATCCTGATCCTGATCCTTGTCCCAATCCCATTTTCCCCTGTGCTGCAGGACCATTCCTGCCGAGTGAGCAGTAGCTGTGAGTGCCTCTTGATCCAAGGCTGCCTCCACACGTGCAGATTCTTCAATCAAGCCTCTTTTGTTTTGCTTTTTTTTGCCTCTTTTTTTTTTTTAATTTTTATTTTTTCTTGGCTGGTTTTGTCCTTTTCTGATTGAATGCGAATCCCTCAATTCTCTGCCTCCAGCCCAACCAGCAACTGCAGCTCTTTTTCCAAAGAGCCCCACACCTGCCACAGCTTTGTTGGCACGAGAGCCAGGCTCCAGCAGCTCTGGGGGGCAGGAATTCTGTGGGAGCAGGGAATGGTCCAGCAGTTTCTCTCCCCCCTCCTTCTTCTTTTTTTCCCCCCTCCCCCCTTTTTCCCTCTGCGTTTGCAAACAATGACAGTGATGAGACCCAAATGATGTGTGAGGAGGAGTTTTGGTGTGAATTTTGCTTACAGAGCAGCACAGCAATCAGGCAGATGGTCTCTTTCTCTGCTTTTTGGATATTCTCCTAGTGGATGTCATCCTGCTTGCAATTCCAGGAAGGTGGGCTCGTTCTGGCTCTGAAAAACCCGGGCTGGTTCTGAGCTCATCCTAATGAAAAGCTCCTTTTTTTCCCCTTCTCAAGCACGAAAACTTGGCTGTGCAGCCGTGGTGGAATTGAAGCTGCTTGATTGTCTCCCAGTGACATCATCCCCGTGTCAGCCATAGCCAGGAAATTCTTGACCAGAACCACTTCTTGCTTCAAAGTTTTCTTGCTCTTGTGTTTCACCCCAGCAATGAAATCATCCCCACTGGTGGCTGCTGGGTTTTGGATGACTCTGTTTTCATGTCCAGGTCGTGCTCCTCCTTCCTGAAGTGAATGAAGCAGTTTGCTGGAATTGTGGAATTATTTGGGTGCAGATTTGTCTTTATAGGTGATCCAAATCCTGTATCTTGTCTCTCCAGTTGTACTTTAGTGCCTGGATTTCCTCTTCCTTTGAATGATGGTGTTTAAGGATTTTGGAGGGTTTTCATAGGAACAAGACCCCTGAAAGTCAGGTTGGAATTTAGGAAAATCCACTGCCCTGCTGATGAACTTTGCCACTTCATTTTGGAGTGAAATGAGTCTCTGGTACTCTGTGAAAAAAGAGTCTCTAAAACTCAAAAAATCCCCTCCACAAACTGTTAGAATAGTTAAAGCTTGGTAGTTAATTATGGCACGGTGATAGAATTTGCATGGGATTACAGGCTGAGGTGCTCTGTGCAGTCAGTGAGGGATGTGGCACCTCCCTGCCACCCAGCAGGTGACAAAATCCTTCCCCATTAATACATCCCAGCTTGTTCCCCATTTTCCTGCCTTTGGAAACGTTCAAATTCCCATTCCAGAGTTTCTGAACTCCCTTGATGTTGTGTGTGGGTAAAGCCTTACAAAATCAGGACCTTTTTACCCCTGTAAAATCAGTGCTACTTTTGCTAGGCAGGAAAGGGCTATGGCAAAGTGACTCGGCTGAAATAAGGCAGAAAAACGAGTTATGGAACCATTTTGGGCTCACATTGTGGTTGGTTGGGATTATGTTTGTTATGATTTAAAACTCTGGAACTCATAAAGCCCCAACAGCCCCGGAAAGCCCGGTTTTTGCACTGAAGCAGCTCAGCCTGGGCCCTCAGCGTGGCTCTGCTGGAACAGCTTTATTCATGTGGAGTTCTGGGTGTTTCTCCAGCAGTGCTGTGACCTGGGCTACCACGCCAGCCTCAACAGGGCCCTGAGGACGTTCCTGTCGGCCGAGCTGAACCTGGAGCAGTCCAAGCACGAGGGGCTGGACGCCATCGAGAACGCCGTGGAGAACCTGGACGCCAACAGCGACAAGCAGAGGCTCATGGAGATGTACAACAACGTCTTCTGCCCGCCCATGAAGTTCGAGTTCCAGCCACACATGGGGGACATGGTCAGTGTGGGACGTGGTCAGTGAGTGGGACATGGTCAGTGTGTGTGGGACATGGTCAGTGTGGGACATGGTCAGTGTGTGTGGGGCATGGTCAGTG
>JAHLSL010000050.1:151204-163736 GCA_025920805.1 Petroica traversi
CATGGTCAGTGTGGGACATGGTCAGTGTGTGTGGGGCATGGTCAGTGTGTGTGATATGCTCAGTGCAGCTCTGCCTGTTTATCACCCTCATTTTTGATAAATTGACCAACTCTGGAACCTCCTGCTTGGCTTTTTTGGGAGCCTGAGAGGTGGGAGGTGCTGGAAAGGTTAAGCAGAGGAGCATGGCAGAGATACCTGAATTTTACTTTTTGGGCCATCAAAGCTGGGCGATCTCCAGAGGTCTGAGATACCTGAATTTTACTTTTTTGGCTGTCAAAGCTGGGTGACCTCCAGACGTCTTTGCTAACCAGAGATATGTGAAAAGGAGAAAGAACTGCTGTTAAATCTGAGCTGATTTCACTGATTTTCACCAGAGGTGAAAATGCTTAATTAGGTTTAATATTAAATGTGAGTGGGAAACGCTTTCCTTCAACCTGCAGGTTAATCACTCAGACACCTCTGAATTTTGGGATTGGAAGGGCCAATATAAGGACCCTAAATGCTGTTTTTTTGCACACCTGAGTGTGCAGTGTGAGAGCACAAATGCTTTGTTGTGATGCTTTTTGCACCCTCCTTGTGAGCTGGGGCTGTCAGAGCCCTCTTCATTTCTGGCAGGGCAAACCCCTCTCTTTTATGGGTGTATCAGGATGTGGGTGCTCAGCTGGGAGGTGCTGAAAGCCCCACAGGCTGGAACTGGTTCTGAACTGGGAGCACATTTGCAGTGTGACAATTTAGGTCAGCGGGTTGGATTTCTGGATTATCCCTGAGCACAGACTGCAGGATGGTCTCTTGCAGGCAGCTCTTCTTTTAGGACTGGGAATTGCTGAGCTCCAGGCTCTTCTTTGTCTCTCCTGTTTTAAGGGAAACCTTCAGACTGCAAATGACCTTTCCTGGATTTTTTTTTCTGTGCTTCTGATCCTGTAAGATCGTGGGAAGAAAAGGAATTACCTGCAGAGCCTCATTCAGGAGCAGCTCCCATTCACTGAATCATTTGTCCTGCTGCTTCCCAAGGCCAGGGCAGTGTTTATAAATGCAGCTGATGCTCTCAGATTAAATCAGAATCTGTGATCCTGTGTGTGCATGGGTGGCATGAAACTCCCAGTTTCAATTTCTGTCTCTGAAATAACAGCCCCAGGCAGCAGGGTCAGTGTTTTCTTTTTAAAACCCAGGACAAAACAGAAGGGAGAAGCTGCCTCACGCAGTGGAATCAGAGTCACTCTGAGCAGCTCAGGGAAATCGGTGTCATGGTGTCTGTGACAGGTCCCCAACCTGTGATTTTTTTTAATTTCAGCTGCCCTGGATTCATTCAGAGTGACCAGTGCCTGCTGCTGGGCCATGGAGGTGGTTCAGCTGAGCCATCCCAGCCCCTCGTGCCAGGCTGAATTCCTGATTTTTCATGTGATTTATCCAAATTCCTGGCCCAGAGCACCTCCAGACTTCCAAAACACCCGACAAAGCTGCCACCACTGAGAGCAGCTGATGATTTCTGCCTCTTCTCTGGTGTTGCCATAATCTCTTGCTCCCTGGTCAGGGACAGAACTGAAGTTTTCCTCTGGCTGAAATCCAGGTTTTCCGAGTTTTAAAGTTCAGCACTCTGGAGCATGTTTGTGTGTGATAAATAAATGAGTGATTTCAGCCGTGCTGTGCTGTTTCTCATGCAGGAGTCCCAGCTCTGTGCCCAGCAGCCCGTGCAGAGTGAGCTGGTGCAGAGGTGTCAGCAGCTGCAGTCCCGCCTGTCCACGCTGAAGATCGAAAATGAAGAGGTCAGTTCATAAACAAAATTCCAAATTGGCCACTTCCAGTGCTTACTGGGGACTAATTACAGAAGAAACTGGTTATTGTGGTCCTTTTTTATTAACTCATGTGGTAAAATTAAAGACCAAGGCATGTTGTGCATTAATTTGCGTGTGATCTTGCTGGAAAACTGGGTGTATGGAGAGAATCCTTTAAAATACCTCCCCATATCTCTCTTCCCATCCTTAACTTGATAAGACTGGCTGTGTTGCCAAAGCTGAATTTGGATAGCAAAGAGAAAAGGAGGAATTTTACATTTTGAAGTGAGTTTGCATAACCTGAGTTAAGGTGATTTTTGTTTGATTTGCTGTCCCGAATGAGAAGAAGACATGAATGGGGATCTGATCTCTGCACCTCTGTGTTCAGGAACTTCAGAGCAACATTTGCAACCCCTTTTATGTCTAAAAGTTGATTCTGGCTTTCAGTAAAAAGGCCCAGTGCAGCAGAGTCCTGTTCGTAGTGAACATTTGATGGCCCAGGAGGTGCAGACAATTAGAGAGCGTCTTTGTTCCAGCTCTCTCTGCTTTGAGGTTGAATTTCTCTCCATCTCCTCCTGATCCCAGCCCGTGAGATCCCAGCTACGATCCTGGCACAGAGTCTGGCAGGTTCAGGGTGCTGCCAGCTCCGTGCTGCTAATGAGCCAAAATTAATTACAGCAGAGGGGGTGTGAAACCAGTAATATCTGTTTATTAACAAAGTGCTCCGGGGGACTTCGCTACCTCTGGTTGTTTGCTTACAACATAAAAGCTGCGGGTTTTGAGTCCTCTCCTCCTTGCTGGGCAGGTTAAGAAGACCATGGAGGCCACGCTGCAGACAATCCAGGACATTGTCACCATCGAGGACTTCGATGTCTCCGACTGCTTCCAGTACAGCAACTCCATGGAGTCTGTGAAATCCACGGTGTCGGAGACGTTCATGAGCAAACCCAGCATTGCCAAGAGAAGGGCAAACCAGCAGGAGACTGAGCAGTTCTACTTCACAGTAAGGGGCTGATTCCTGGGCATTTGGGAGGTTTTTCTCTTTTGGGAAGTTCTCCCCTGTGAGGATGGTGAGGCCTCACCCCAGGGGGGTCCAAGGCTGTCCAAGGCCAGGTTGGAGCAGCCTGGGACAGTGGAAGGTGTCCCTGCCATCCCCTGGATGATCTTTAGGATCTTTCCCACCCCATTCCATGATTCTGTGATTTTCAGTGTGGTCTGTTCAGAATTATCTTCACAACAAAGTGCAGAGTGATGCTCTTACCTAACAGAAAACGTTCCTCTCACTGGTTTTGTGCAAGCAGAGGAAGCGTTTTGGGGTTTCATGTTGTGTGCTCTCAATTCCCTGCAAATGTTTTGGGGATACCTTTATTGCTGCAAACGTAGTCTGGGGGCAAATGGTGTCAAATATGATCCCTTCTGTATCTGAAAAGGGATTTTCTGAGGAAGAGCTTAATGGCTTGTAAACATCACATTTCAAAACTGGCATAAACCAAGAAGAATGCTTCGCTCTTTCATTTTTTGTTGTTATCATCTTACAGTTTCAGCCTGCAAAAGCTTTTCATTGAGTCAGTGCTTTTTATAAGATGCTAAGAGCTTTCTGATATTGAATTTCTTGCCAGACTGTGTCTTTTTCCAACATCAGATTGATGTTAAACTGTTGAATTTGTTTCCAGTCTCAAAATATTTCAAAGTAGCAGATGAAAATCATGGATCGTGTCCTGACTAATTTGTCATTTCTTTGGGCATCCTTCACCTTTACCTTCTCAGAATTGTGCTGCTTGTTAAAAATCTGAATTTTCTGTTCACACTTGGCAGGATGGGTCATTAGGCCTTGACTTAGAAAAATCTAAAATCCTTCACTGGAGGTGAATCCCTTCATTTAAGAAGGGATCGACCACCCTGCCCAGGGTTATGGAACAAGAAAAGTGATTTTTGATGGAACTCCAAGCATTCCCTCTCCAGGGAGGGCTATTTTGAGTTCAGATAGGAGCAGGAGGAATCCAGGGCTCAGTTTGGAGGGGATATTTCTGTGTTTCATTTGTTGGGGTGGTGTTAGAGAGAGACCCTCTTTAATCAGCCTGATCAGATGCTGCATTGATCTGCTATTGATCAGGCTTAGAAACAGCCTTGAGAAGGATTTCCAGCTCTGCATCTCCTTTTCCAGGGCCTCAGAAAACCCTCAGATGGGCATTAATTGAGGGCAGGGCTTTGTGCAGGGGATAAAAAACAAAGAGAAGCGCAGAATTGAGATTTAAATCCCTTTTACCTCAGGATGTGCTGAGTGCAGGGGGACAGGAACTGCAAGGAAAATGCTGATTTCAAAGAATATTCCATATTAGTGTGGCTCAGGGAGGAAATACACTGGAATTTCCCAGGAATTTACCTAGGCAGGGCTCCTGGGTAAATACAGAGATGGGAATTTAGTGGAAGGTTCCTCCCTGTGGTATCTCCAAACTGGAATCACATCCTAATGGATCCGGGTCCCCCGTCGTGGTGCTGATCCCATTGGAAATGGATCCAGGTCCCCCATCCTGAGCTGATCCCATTGGAAATGGATCCAGGTCCCCCATCCTGAGCTGATCCCATTGGAAATGGATCCAGGTCCCTCATCCTTCAGTCAAGGTTTGAAATTATTCTGAGAGGAGAGAGGAAAATGCCGGAGTTTCCCTGGAGTCCAAGCAGGACGTGGAGCAGTGGCAGGGATGTTTTTCCTGCATCTCCCAGGCAGGGAGGAGGGCACGGCGTGGTTGGGGCTCTGCTCCATCACCCACGGGCAGCTGGCTCTGCCTGGGAGCTCTGCAGGGCTCGGGGCCCAGGGTGCCCAAACTGGGAGGTTTTGGGGTGGAAAATGCTGCTCCTCTGACTCCCAGCTGATCTTCACCTCTCAGCTGTCACAAACCAGGTGGCTCAGGGATGTTTCTGTTGTTTTGTTCTGCCTCAAATGGAATCCTCAGGAGTTCTCCTGTAGTTTGATTTTTCAAAAATTTCTTTATTTCCTTTGACTGTTTTTATTACACCAAAAATCCAGGCCTGATGGATCTTTGTAATTCACTGAGAGAAGCCTGAAGCTTTATTTTGCAATTAATTTTTTTTTTTTTTTTTTTTTACGTCAGCATCCTTGCAACAGGCAGGGAACAGAATGTGAGGCATGAGGAAATACTTAAAAATATTCTGCAGAGGATGGGAACATCTTTTCCTCCTTTAAAGCGACCCCTGGTACCTGTTGATGTCTTTAATGACCTCCAAGCCAGAGCCTTGCAAGTCCCAGCGAGTGCCTCTGCCCCGCCCTGCCTGCAGCCACCTTAGGCCGAGCTTAAGTGTTAAGACCTTCTTCAAAGGGGAGCTTAAGTCTGCCAAAACGAGTTGATCTGCTGATCTTTGAGCTCCTGTTTGCAGCTGAGCCTTCCAACCCTCCTGTCCTCTCACCTGACCATGACCCTGAGACCCCCCCAGAACCAGATTTATCCTCAACTCTCCCCCACTTCAGATTCTCTGGGTATTTTTGTTTATACTCATTACGTTTTCTTCTGCAAAAATTTGGACTAATTGAGCAAAATGTGCAATTAGGGCTTGGCAAACACATTCTACAGGGAAATTCCCCCCCCCCCCCCAAAAATGTAATTAATTTTTCGTAGCGGTGATGGCACTTCCTCTTTCTTTCCAAAACAACAACAAAAAATTGAAATATTAATAAAGGAAGCAGGAAATGCTGAGACTTTCTAAAGGGACTTAATTCTTGTGAAATGTTTCTTTCAGTGTTGTTGAGGAGGGACATTAAACACAGGCTTTTGGCAGTTAATTAAAGCCATTTTTTGTTTGTTTTGTCAGTGCTCACCAGGGCTGGGGAGCCCTCAGGGAAAGCTTCCTTAGCCCCTGGAAGGTTTTCCCTCACCCTCAGTGCATGTATATATATTTTAATTTCTTTATTTATGTGTATATTTCTCCTTGACTCTTTCCATCCTGTGCTCCTGCAAAGTCCAAGCTGGTCCAGGCTCTCCTGGTGTTCAAAATATCAATTTTTACCTCGAGGATCTGCCTCGTTGTGCAGCTCAGAGCTGGAAGGGAGTGGATGGAACTGGGGAAAGCTGGGAGTGTCCAAGGGCAGGGCTTGGAGCAACCTGGGATGGTGGAAAATGTCCCTGAGTTTTGGGATCCCTTCCCACCCAAATCATTTGAGGATTTGATTATAATGAGAACATTTCATTATTAAATGAGAACCCTCTCTCTGTGCTCAGCCTTCTAGACGAATTTTTGAGATCTCTCCTGATCCCAGCGAGTGCTCTGTGATATTTGCAGAGTTTGTGATTTTGAGTGCAAACATTTATAACACAGACAGCCCCTGCACGGAGAGTGTTTCACAGGCTGCAGCTCAGATAAATAAAACTGCTCGGAACTGCGGGATAAGAGATGAAAGAGCTGCAAAAAAAAACCTAACAGAGTTTGCAGAGCTGTGAAAAATCAGGGAGCAGTGGGAAAAACGCCTGCATGGCTGCACAATATTCTCACTGATGCCTTTTCCTGGGTTAGGAGAATGGAGCAGACACGGTGAGAGGGCTGGGGGTCGTTAGCTCGGGGTTTAATCAGGATCCTGTTGGGTGCATCCCCTGCCCCAGGTGACACAATGCACACACCCAGCAGTCACACACACAAGGTACAGCCCTCACACAGCCCAGATCCAACAAGGGAGCCCAATGCTGGGGCTGGGCTGGGCTCAGCTCGACTTTCCAGAATCTGTCCTGCCAGGGGCCCTTGGCTTCCTGAGCCAGCAGAATGTTTGGTGTCCCTGGCTCTGCAGCTCTGGGCTCTTCAGCCTCAGGGCCTGCAGGGCACTCCCAGAGCACTGAGCACCAGGCTCAGGGAAGGGTCACAGCTCTGCTGGGGCTGTGGGTGCTCAGAGCTGGGGAAAAGGGATGGAAAATAGAAGGAAAAATCATTCCAGCATCACAGTGCCAGAGCCAATCTGCACTTCAGCAGTATCTTTATTTGTTTTGTGCCCCCTGTGCAGCCCTGTGGCCCATCCAGCATGGGGCAGACGTGGGGTTTGATGAATAAAGTGGGGTGAGGGAGGTTAAGTGAGAGAATAAGCACAGAGCAGCCTTTTAGTTGGTTAAAACAGATTGTTCATTCATGCCTGCACTGGGACGGGTGACAGCTCCTGCACAGGGATGGGTGACAGCTCCTCTGATGACTCCAAAAATGCCAAATATCCAGCTGATCCCACAGTGGGACAATAGGAATTGCCCTCAGATCAAGAATTCACAGAATAACAGAGTTGTTAAGGCTGGAAAAGCCTGCAGGATTGTTGGTCCAAGCTTGGTTGGGTTCAGAATATGGGTGGGCTGAGCTTTAGGCTTGCCTAGATACGTAAGGCAGGATTTGGTTCATGCTTTAAGTACGAATTTCAGTGTTTTTCTGCCGCTGTAAATTTCGGTGCCACTCTGCAGCTGCAAATTCAGTGTCACTCTGACTGTAAATTCAGTGTCACTCTGCAAATTCAGTGACACTCTGCAAAATCAGTGTCAGTCTGCAGCTGTAAATTCAGTGTCACTCTGACTGTAAATTTGGTGTCACTGTAAATTCAGTGTCGCTGTAAATTTGATGTCCATCTGTAACTGTAAATTTGGTGTCACACTGTAAATTCAGTGTCACTCACTGTAAATTTGATGTCACTCTGTAACTGCAAATTCGGTGTCACTCTGTAAATTCCGCATCACTCTGTCTGTAAATTTGGTGTCACTGTAAATTCAGTGTCACTCTGCCCTCGTGTTCACCATCCAGCAGCCCCAGGACCTGCTCAGAGCAATGAGCTGCCCACTCAATGTTCTGTTTTTTGCCACCTCCACAGAAAATGAAGGAGTACCTGGAGGGCAGGAACCTGATCACGAAGCTGCAGGCCAAGCACGACCTCCTGCAGAAGACCCTGGGAGAAAGTGAGTTTTGTCCCCAGCACTCCCCCAGCATTTATGGATTCACTCAGCTGAGGGGGCAGCCCTGGATTAGCTGTGGCCACTCTGGTGTTTTATGAATTGATTCCTTGATCTTCATGAGGGAGAGGCCCCAACAACGCCCGTGACCAAAATGCTCAATGAGTGTGGCTGATTTGTGTGCTGCCCCCTCCTCATCCTCCCCTCCTTCACACCCAGCCCAGGTCATCACTCCAGGATCTCTGTTGGGTGATTTACTGATGAATTTGGAATTATTGATGGGCTGGGCCTTCGTTTTCCTGGTGGTTTAGCTGCTCCTCACTCTGTGGTGACCCCACTGTGGTGCTGATCCCATTGGAAATGGATCCTGTTCCCCCATCCTTCAGTCAAGGTTTGAAGTTGCCTGGTTTGAAATTATTCTTGAACCAAACCAATGTTCGGGCTCTCATCAGGAGAAGAACAAACAAATTTCAGAGCGTGTGCGATGTGTTCCCTGTCCAGAGGGCACCAGTCAGGGGCAGCAGCCAGAGCTCAGTATCCATTTGCTGTGAGAACCAGAACAAAGGCAGATTTCTTTCCCTTCATGGTGTGGGCAAATCCTGTTGGCCAAAACCACTCCAACTCTGCATCCAAGTTTCCATAGAAACTGCCTTGTGTTTGCAGAGGGGGTTTGAGCAGCCCAAATGTCAGGTCAGAAAGTGGCTCAGCTCAGTCCAGGGCAGTGCCTGGAGCAGGGCTGGGGTCGGGCTGGGCTCCCCACAGCTCAAATCTGCTGCAGGAAAACTCAGCCCAGCGTGTGGCCTTTGAAGTGCTTTGATTTCAGTTTGGGAGTGCTCTGTCAAACTGAAATACTTCCTGCTGCAGTAATGGAGAGTTTTGTGTCTGTCAGGCCTCAGTTTGGGTTGGATTTGGTGTAAAGTTGCTCATCTCTTCACTGTCCTGGAAGAAAGGGTGTCTGAAGCCCAAGTTTTGTGTCCTCGGGGCATTTTTCTGGTTCTAAATATCTGCGAGTGACAGAGTGACAGGCGTGCTGCCCCTGGGACTGATCACATTCCTGTCTCACAGCTGCCCTCTGCATTCCAGGACCTTTTTCCTCTTAACCTGCCTGCCCCCTGAACCCGGCCCAAGCTGTGGCAGGGGGGAAAGGAGAGGGAATTAAATGTGATTTCTGTGTCGCTGGGCGGATTTAAAGGCTGCTTGTGTTTTCTTCATTTGTTTTTTACCAAAGCAGAGCTTTCTAAGCAGCCCAGTGAGCGTCAGGGTGAGCCCCAAAAAAAACTCCTCCCGTCATCTGTGGGATCAAAAGGAGCTGGGACAGGGAGGAACATCCCATTTCCCGACCCACAGGGGCAGCTTGATGCTACAGACTGGGGGCTGTGCCTGGATTTATCCATAAAATGTCACTTAATTGGGGAAAGGGCAAATAAAACTCCCTCCACACGTCCCCAGAGCACGGTCAGGAGCTTTTCAGGAAAATGTGCCTCCAGCTGGGTGTCCTCAGCACCTGGGAAGTTCAGGTTTTTATTCTCCTCCCTGCCCCATCCTCAGGTGACATTTTTTAGCCATCTTTAATGTGAAGATGCCAATTCCCAGCAATAAAAGCAGCAGTGATTCTGTCCCTGCCTCCTGTCCCCGTTTGTCACCCCAGTGCAGGAGCCCCCCCGGTGCTGCCACATCCAAGTCATTCCTCTGCCTGAATGTTCCCTGGTGATGGGAATGGGACAGATGGCTGCAAATTCTGCTGCAGAACAGCGTTTCCCTGTGAATTATGCACTGTTTTGGCTTTAGCCTGGCGAGAGCACAAGTGGCTATCAAGATGTGCTCCGTTAATTGGCAGCCATCAGCAATTAGCTGCTTCCCTCACTCCTCCTTGCACTCCCCAGGAGCAGGAAGGCAACTGGAGGGGAATCACTGATTTCTTTTTTCACCCAAAAATTGGGTCTGTCCCCCTCCCACCAGCACACCCTCCTTTTTTCCTGCCTGTCGTGGTGTGATGTTTTAGGTGATGCTGCATTAGCAGCTTGGCTGCTGCTTCCTCGAAAACTCAGTGAATAGAAGTGTTTCTCTAAAAATGTTTGTGGGAAGCACCACGGAACGTCTGTCTCTCAAAATAGCCCTGGTGCCAGCACGTTCAGCCTGTGGGCTGACAAATCTGGGAATGTTTGCACTCCTCCTCAGGGCTTTGTGGAGAAGAATCTCTCTCGCCCCACCAGCTCCCCTGAGAGGAGGAGGGACTGACAAGCCCAGTTTTTTGGCAGAATCGACAATTTGAATGCTCGGGGAGGTGATTTTTATTTAAAAACAGCAGTTCCCAGAGACAGGAGACCTTGGGCAGCCTGAGGTTGTTCTTGGTTGGATTTGGTGGAGCTGAGCTGGCAGGGATGGGTTTGGTGGTGTCCTTGGAGCTGCCCCCTCCTCTCTCCTCTCCTCTCCTCTCCTCTCCTCTCCTCTCCTCTCCTCTCCTCTCCCCTTCCAGAATTCCCAACACCCAGGGCATTTCTGAGAGCATTTCCCCACTGCTCCCTCCTCACTCTGGATTTCTGTGTCTCCTCCTCAGGTCAGCGGACGGACTGCGCCCTGGCCAGGTAGGTGTGGCTCAGGGAGTTGTGTTTTTAAGGCAAATCTGATGCAAATTGCTCATTCCAGATCAGGATGGGTGTCTGTGAGGAAAATAAGCTGATTTAGAGTCACAGAGTGGAGTCATGGAGTGGTTTGGGTGGGAGGGGACATTAAAGCTCATCCAGTGCCACCCCTGCCATGGCAGGGACACCTTTTCCATCCCAGGCTGCTCCAAATCCCATCCAGCCTGGCCTGGAACACTCCCAGGGACAGGGCAGGAATTTAATACATTTGATTACATTTATTTCAAATTTAATTAATATCAACAAGTTCCTTTTCTTGCCCTGGTGCATTCAGTGCAGATCAGCAGCAGGATGGGAAAGTGAGAGAAATTCCTTAATTTGGTGCTGTCCCCCGGAGAGTATTCTCCAAATTGAGCTTTTTATGACCAAACCCTGGTCCTGGGAGAGAGGTGGGCCCAGGGACTGTGCAGGGCTTATCCCAGGGCTTGAGGGCCATAAATTGGGAATCTCTTGATCCCAGATCAGGCTCTGCTGTGCCTGAATTGCAGCAGGATGGAGGGCTCGGAGAACAAACATTTTATTTGTAACCAGGACCAATCCCAAACTCCTGCTGGGGCTTTTATAAGAAATAACAAATCTCCATCTCCAAAAGGATGGATCCAGACGGCTCTGCTGGGCAGGAGGAGCTGGGGCAGGGGCTGTGCTTCATTAACAAAAATCAGTTTTGTTGATTGCTACCAGTGTGGAGTCGTTGCTGCTGCTCCCATTGCTCTCAGCAAAGCAAAACCGACAGCTCCTAATTACACCCTGACATCTGTAATAATAAAATATTATTCATCACGAAGCAATTTGAAATATCAAAGAATCACTCCCGCTAAGAGTTTAAATCCCACCTCATTGTCTGTGACAGCCCGTGGAATTGGATTTTTTAATATATATATTTTATTTTTCATTCAGCATTTTTGATACTTTTTTTAACAAAAGGAATCTCTCCCAAATTAACACGTTGTACAGGCTTTTTAAAAATCACCCTCCTAATCCCCTTATTTATAATTCAGCAGCCATCTGCCCTGGCAGGGAGTTGGCTGCAATGATCCATTAGAGTTTCTTCAATTATCTCCCTTCCTTCATTTTTACAAGAAACCAAAGGAATTTTAAAGCCCAGTAATAAATTTTGAGGGGAAAACCCTGGCAGAGAAGGGCTGTTTATTCCTATTTTTCTGCCATTAATGTCCACCAGCACCAACAAATGAGAGCAGACAGACAGGGCTTAGCCTGGCCGGTGTGTGCTGGTGTTTGAGGGGTTTTTTGTGTTATTTATGTATTTATTTGAAATCTTATCAAAACTGTGATAAAAACTCTGCAGTGGCAGCTGTTAACAGCACAGGGACCCAGCCTGCTCCCACCAGCTCTGCCCTGTGCAATTTATATCAAATTTATATCAAAGTTATATCAAATTTATATCAAATTTATATCCAATTCATACCGAATTTATATCAAATTTATGTCCTCTCCAGCAAGTAGCCCTGGATCTCAGAACTCTGGTTAGGATTAAAATTTCCAGGGGAATCTCCTGAGCCTCATGCAGGTTTTTGAGTGATTTAAAGTCACTTGGAATCTTTCTGGATTAAATCGTGTGAGGCTCTGGCGCTGGGATTGACTCGGCTCCTTCCCTACTCCCAGATGTGGTTGGGAATTCTGGAGGGATGGGCTGGTGAGAGTGGGGATCATCCTGACCCTTCTGTTCTGTTCTGGTTTTCCCTCCTGGACCAGTGGCAGGCGCAGCTCCACCGTGAGGAAGCAGGTAATTAACATTTCCCTCATTAACGAGGCTGGGATGGGCTGTGGCAGGAGGAGAAGGGGTGGAAAACAAATTTTCATCCCTGTCTTCCCTGGAATTTCCCTGTTGAACCTGTGACCGCTCCCTTGTTGAGCCTTGCTCCAGTCAAGGCTTACAAAGCCAGGCTTTGTGTCCCCGGCCTTGGGGATAATCTGTGCCTTTTTGGTACCCAAAATGTGTTTCTTTGAGATAGGGGGGAATTCAGAATATCTCTTGGTGATACCGAAAGGTTAAAAGTTGGACTGGGAGTTCCAATTCCTGCAGTCTGGTCTTGGGCTGCTGCTGCTTTGGGGTTTTGGAATCAATAAAGAGAGCGAGTGTGTGCAGAGTCAAACCTTTCTCACATTTTATTTTATTTTATATTTTATATTTTGTATTTTGTATTTTGTATTTTGTATTTTGTATTTTGTATTT
>JAHLSL010000050.1:163746-190207 GCA_025920805.1 Petroica traversi
TATTTTGTATTTTGTATTTTGTATTTTGTATTTTGTATTTTGTATTTTGTATTTTGTATTTTGTATTTTGTATTTTGTATTTTGTATTTTGTATTTTGTATTTTGTATTTTGTATTTTATATTTTATATTTTATTGTTTTAATTGTATTTTTTCTCCTCTCTCCTCATCCTGCCTGCCCTGGCTGTGGTTGCTGCCCGGGCAGGATTCCTCCCAGGCCATTCCCCTGGTGGTGGAGAGCTGCATCCGATTCATCAGCAGGCACGGTGAGTGCGGGGCTGGGCGTGTCCTGGGGCATCCCTGGGAGCTCCAAATCCTTATCCAGGATCCGCGGGTCACTCAGGACCTGGGGCTCGTGCACAGCCTGACACAGAAGGAAAATAACTCTGCTTTTCAGGCTGCATTGCTGCTTTTCCAGCTGCATTGCTGGTTTCCAGCCTGCATTTCACCTTTCAGGCTGCATTGCTGCTCTTCAGGCTGCATTGCTGGTGCTGTGCATGCCATGACCGCTCCAAACAGCTGCCTTCACAAATGTTGTTTTTCCCACAAAATCCCCTTTATTCCCTGCAAAAATCACCTTCCCTTCCACCCTCACCCCCTGTGCCTCCCCTGCCCTCACCTCCCTCCAAACCCTTCACGTCCTGCAGTCGTCCTCTTGGTGAGGAGGAGGATGAGGATGAGGAGGAAGGACACTGGCAGTGTTTGAACACGAGGTCCAGCAGTGCAGGAATTGTCCCTTCCTGCCACCCAGGGATGATTTGTGTCTCTTTGGGAGCTTCACCTCTCCCGGCCTTGGATGCTGTGCATTTACTGCCATTTGTTTTCATTTTTAATTGATGTTGCTGGTCAGCAGCGTGAGGAGCAGCTGGTAATTAACACCTCTGGAGGGAGGTGGGATTTGTCTCCATTAACCAGGATGAAGGGAGGAAGGTGCTGTTGGTTTTCCTGTGTCAGAAAGCAGGGAATGGGCCCGGCCCCGAGGCTGCTGGAGTTCCAGGACAGCACCCCCAGGCACAGGGTGGGGTTTTGGGGTGTCCTGTCCTGAGAGGATCCTGGTGGGTGCCCCGTAACTCAGGATATTCTGTAATTCTGCTGGAAATAAAACAAAGAGTGCAAATTTCATTTCGGAAAATCCACAGTGAAAAGGACTGGAGGGAAGCAGAGCTGATTTCCTTTGTTCAGGAGTTGTTCTCACTCCACACAACCCTTAGGATGGGACAGTATTGACACCTCTCATCACTCCCATGGGTTTAATTCCGTTACAAAGCTCAGTTTTTAGCAGGAATGTCTTAGAACCAGCCCTAACCCCCAGCTTGAGGGTAATTAAACACTTTGCTCCCGGCCTGTGCAGAGCCACTCATGGAAAATAAACATTTTCCTGCTGGCATTGGCTGTGTGTTACTCCTGGCTGCTCCACTGCTGCTTTATGACTTCCTCTGAGTTGTAAAATCCTCAGGGGATCCCCAGGGTGAGAGACAGCATGAATGGCTGGCAGAGCCCTGTTACTCCAGCACTTCAGAAGGGTCAGTAATTTTTCTGCCCGTGCTGAGTTCTGGTTTTGCATCTTCTCAGGGCAGGGTGGCTTTTAAACCAGCACCGTCCTGCCTGTGATCTCATTTTTCCTTTATGAAGGAGCTGCAGCTGCTGAAGGTGCCATTTTTTAAATTGAATCCATCTCTTGCTTTCCCACAGGTTTGCAGCACGAGGGAATCTTCCGAGTGTCGGGCTCACAGGTTGAGGTGAACGACATCAAAAACGCCTTCGAGAGAGGTGAGGGAGGCTCCTCCAGAATCCTAGGAATTCCTGCTGGGTCTGTGGGAATGCTCAGAGCTGCCCTGAATGCAGCCCTGCCCCGCTCTGCCCCTTTGGTTTTTGTGTTTCCTGAGCAAGGCTCTCCCTGGTGCTCCCTAACCCTGGATTCTCAGGTTTTTGCTGCTGTGTAATAAATACCCTGCATTCGATCTCCTCTCGTGGCTGATGGCTCATTGATTGTTTGCAGCACTAAGGGATGTAGAAGATTTCATTCTTAGGTGTAACTGCAGTTTCCTCCCCTCTCCTCCAGCTCTTTGTGTGGATGAATTTCCATGTTATTTTTTATTTCCCTGTTTTGAGGCACAGCTTGGCCACATTTATTCCAAATACCAGCGAGGGGAAGATTTCCAGAGGGTGTTAATTTCGGGGAGCTTTAATAGATGGGATTTTTCCCTGGGAAGAGCCATCCACACAAAGGCAGGGAGCAGTTGGGAGCCTCCTGACTCATCAGCTCCGTGCTGGGCTGTTCTCCCAGGCAGAGCAGGTTCAGAGGAGCTGCTCCTCGGGCAGTCCCTGGGTCGCTGGGAACAACAGGGCCTGTGTTAATCCCTGGAAAATGCTGTTCCCAGAGAATGGGATCAGTGTTTTCTCTGCTTGCTGCTGCAGGAGAAGGGCAGGCATTAATTAGGCACAGTGAGTTGGTTTTGCTTTTGGGGGCACAGGGGAGTTTAATGAGCAGCGTGTGGTGGGTGATGTCACCTGTCCCCAGCTCCATCCACCTGAGATGGAAATCCTCAGGAGCAGGAATGTGTGTCACTGACAGGAAAAGTCTCACAATCAGATTTCTTTATATAAAGAAATACCAGCTTGGGAAAATCCCATGCAGAAATAAAATAAGAGGATTTTCCCCCCTTTCTTCTCGCTGTCTCTGTAAAACCTGTGATGTAGAGAACTGCTAAAATTAACAATAAGGCCCCTGCAGTTTATTCCTTCACCCAGAGCCCTTGGTGGCAGTTAAATTCAGGGATAATGCTCAGGTTTGGAGTGGCCCATTTATTATCCCGTGTGTTATTAAGATAATAGGCCAGCTTTGGTGATTTCAGTCACATAATGGATACAGATAGCTCCAATCTGAGCGTTGCCCCATCGTTAAATCTAATTATGTCTGATTGGGAGGTGTCCCCAGGGAGCAGCTCCTTGAGTGAGCTCTTCCCTCTGGAAATGCAGACAAACGGGGCTGGATGTGCAGCAGGAAATTGTCCCAGAAACACCTCCCCAGCCCATTCCCTGTGCATGTGTCACCTGGGCCAGGTGAGTGATGCTGGGGGGCTTTTTGGGTGTCCCCAGCATCACCTGGGCCAGGTGAGTGATGCTGGGGGGCTTTTTGGGTGTCCCTTGATCCACCTGGGCCAGGTGTGTGATGCTCAGTGGCCTCCTGGGTGTCCCTTGCATCCCCTGAGCTGCAGTTTTGGCTTTGCCTAAAGCCTCCTGTCGGTTTTGTTCACATCTGCCCAAAACACCTGGGGTTCTGTTCTGGGGGCACCACCGCACCCTGGGGGTGTCACCCCAGTGCCAGGTGACATTGGGCTGTCAGGAGCTGTCCCAGCTCTCCTGGGATTCCCACCCTGGATCCCTCTCTGCCTCACTCTTGCAGGGTTAACTCAAATCCTTTTCTCCTGCTGAGTTCCATCCTCCCAGGCTTTTATTTCCTCCACTATTCTGATTTTTCTCACTTGCTTTTCTCTCCTTTCTTCCAAGGGGAAGATCCCTTGGCTGGGGACCAGAACGACCACGACATGGATTCCATAGCAGGAGTCCTCAAGCTCTATTTCCGAGGCCTGGAGCACCCCCTGTTCCCTAAGGACATCTTCCATGACCTGATTGCCTGTGTCAGTAAGTACAGGAAAGGAATAGGGTTCATTTTTCTCCCCTCCCTGTCTCCCTTTTTCCCTGACTCCAGGGTGAGTTTTTGGGGTTTCTGTGGCTGGGTTTGTGCTGCTGGGCCAGGTCTGGGCAGTCACCTTTTCACAGCCAACCTTGCTCTGACATGAGATGGAAATCCACACATCCCGAGGGCTGTGTGATGGGGCTTTGTGAGCCACAGGATTCTTTCAAAAGAGAATAAAGCAAAACCCCCTGAGCTGTGTGGAATAATCTTGAGGAGCTGTCAGCAGAGGATGTCAGGAATTCCCTCTCCAGACAGGGATGAGCAGCAGCATTCCCTGCCTCGTGTGCTGCCCCTGGGTTCCTGCCCTGCTCCTGTGTCAGCTGTCAAGGTGCTTTTTGTTCATCCTCCTTTCAGCTTCATCCCCACCAGGGACCCTCAGCTGCCTCCTGCTGCATCGTTTCAATCATCAGGCTGCTCCCAGCCGAGCTGTTAATGTTTTTTCTCACTTTCCAAAGGTGCTCTGCCCTGCAGAGGGTTTGTGTTGGTTTCTGTGTGTGAACAGCCTGGTTTTTTAAGTGCCTGGCTCTTGCTGTGTCCCCCAGAAGCGAAGGGCAATTCCATTGTCCAAGCAGAGGAGTGGCCTTTGCAGGGACAGCTCTGAAGGGAGGCAGGAGATCACTGAGGGGACGGATTCAGGAATGTCCTGTGGCTTTCCTGCTCCTGTCAGTGCATTTCCAGGCTGGGATTCACGTTGTGCTGAGGAGCAAAATCCCTTTTCCCTGCACGAGCTCTCCCCCAGAGCTGGTTCCTGCTGCCCTCTTGTTCCTCAGCTGCACAGGGAGCCCTCTGCCTCTCCTGCAGCTCGTGGGGTGTTCACAGATCCTCCCTGTCCAACTCCCCCCCTCTCCTGCCCTGAGGAGCCCTCGTGCCAGAGCCCCTGAGCAGGAGACATCCAGAGCTGCTCCCCTCGTGTTCAGGATCCCCACGTGTTCAGGGACCTTCCCTGGCAGAGGCTTTGCCAGCAGCTTCTGCAGCCAAATCCCCTCTGTGCTGGAGCTCTGGGCTGCCCAGTTTGGGGCACTGGTGGCCCTGGGGGTGACTCTGGTCTCTCTCTCCCTTGCAGCCATGGATAATTTGCAGGAGCGGGCGCTGCACGTGCGGAAGGTGCTGCTGAACCTGCCCAAGACCACCCTGATTGTCATGAGATACCTCTTTGCATTCCTCAACCAGTGAGTACCCAGTGAGCACCTGCAGGGCCTGGGATAAACAGGGAATGATGGAATTTCTGAGGATGGACAGGGCAGGGACAGCTTCCTCCATCCCAGGTGACTCTGAGCCGTGCCCAGCCTGGCCTTGGGCACTGCCAGGGGTCCAGGGGCAGCCACAGCTGCTCTGGGCACCCTCCCGATCCTCATTTATTCCCAATACCTCATTTAACCTCCTCTCCTGCAGCTGAAATCCATGGCAGGGGGGGTCCTGCTGTAATTCTTGAGTTGGGCTGCAGGGCTCTGAACAACAATAACAGAGAAGAAATAAAGTCCAGTATTAAATTCAGCACCCAGAGCTTTGCAGTTTTTCTTTGATTTCTCAGTAAATGCCATCAGGGTCTCGTTTTTACCTGTATCCAGAACATTTGTGTCCCAGAAAGCCCAAAGTTCTGCGCTCAGCTGTGTGTTCTGAGCAGAGTTGGTGGTGATGGTGATGGTGATGGTGATGGTGGGGATGGTGATTGTGATTGTGATGGTGATGATGGTTTCTGCTGTTCACCTTCCTTCCCACCTCTGTTTTTTTTGCAGTTTATCTCAGTTCAGCGAGGAGAACATGATGGATCCCTACAACCTGGCCATCTGCTTCGGGCCCACGCTGATGTCCGTGCCCGAGGGCCACGACCAGGTCTCCTGCCAGGCTCACGTCAATGAACTCATCAAAACCATCATCATCCAACACGAGAACATCTTCCCAGGGCCCAGGGAGCTGGAGGGGCCCGTGTACAGCAGGGGTGGAAGCACAGAGGATTACTGGTACGAGGGATGCTCCGAGGAGAGAACCACGGGTGGTGTTTATCCCTGGACTGGGATGCTGCAGTCGTGTTGGCTCATTCAGGATTGCAGCATCTGGCCCAGCCTTCCAAAAATCTGTTTTATGGCAGCAAAGATGGCTCTGGTCTCTCTGGAGAGCCATCAGCTTAAAAGAAATAAGCTGGTATAAAGTAGCTGTTCAGTTGTCAAACCTCGCCCGCTTATCTTGAAGGGCAAGGTTGTGGAGGGATTTTCTTGGATGTTCTGGTTTGATGGCTGCCAAAATCAATCTCTTTTTGTTGGTTTTTTTCCCCCCCTTTTTATTTTTTTTTCTCTCTCCTGCTTTTTTCCTTTTCTCCCTGCCTGTCTGGAGCTCCTTTGCTTCAGCCACAGGGGTCACTCCCAGCTGAACCTCCATGGGTTTAATTTCCAGGGCAGCCCCTCTGGAGGAGGAAGGGGGGGAAGGGAAGAGGCAGGAATGCAAAAATCACCATTTCCATGCAGCTCCAGAGGCCTGGCCACGTGCTCAGTCTGAGAGCACATCTGGAAGCAATTCAGGCACAGCGGTTCCTGTCATCTGTGGGGGAAGGAAAGGAGGGATTTCTCTCCTCCTGGCCGAGCTGATCCCTCCCTCTGAGGATCAGGAATGTTCAGTTGTTTCCCCTTCCTCACTTCTGCTCTCTTCACCATCATGGGAATGCAAATTATTCTTTTGGTGGGCTAAAATAAATGGGTTTTTAAATGAAGTCACTGTGGTGGCAGAGCAATCCTGGTTTCCCTGGCTTGTCTGGGAGCTGTGGGGTCACTCCACGTTTAGAGGCTCCTCCAAACTCTGCTGTGTGCAGAGGACTTGCCAAAACCTTTTGGAAATTCTCTTCATTTCACCCCTCGCCCTGATGTTTTTAGCTGATGTTATATATGAAAGAATTGCAGGGGTGGAAAAAATAAAAACCCAACTTGATCATATTTATGGCCTTCAGGAAACACATTAATTTGGACAAGAGGTTTTGTCCCATGAGGTGAAGGGGATGAAAATGTGCTGTGTTGGGTGCCCTGAGTGTGGGTGTCAGTGCACAGAATGTCCTGGCAGGGGAAATCAGGGAGGGAGAGAAGGGATGGATGAATGAGGAGGTGAAAGGAACCCAGAGGGATCATGGATTCAGCTCCTGGTCCTGCACAGACCCCCAGAATCCCACCCTGAGCATCCCTGGGAGCGTAGTCCAAACATTCCTGGAGCTCTGGGATTGTGCCCATTCCCTGGAGAGCCTGGGCAGTGCCCCAAACCCCTCTTGGGGAAGAAAAATTCCCTGATTTCCACCCCAAACCAGCCCTGACCCAGCTCCAGCCCTTCCCTGCGTCCTGTCCCTGTCACGGAGAGCAGCAATCGGAGCGGTGCCTCAATTCTTCCTTGACTCACACCAGAATTGTTACTCCTGTCCCCCTCAGGGCTCTCAGGTGCCACCAGCCCTTCCAAAGCAGCGTGCAGGGCTCGGCCAGCAGCAGCAGGGACAGGTTTTTAGGTGGGAAATGCTGTTTTTGAGGTGTGGCTGGGGAGAGGCGCAGGGCTCTGTGTGGGGCTCAGGCTCGACGTGATTTCACAGTCTGGGTGAAACTTTAGCCCTCAGGGCTCCTCCCGAGGCCTCCAGCTGCCTCCAGAGGCTTCTGTGAGCTTTATTAAGGAGCAGAAAGGCTGTGCAAAGGATGGGAAGGGTTGGTTGGTCCCACCAGCTCGGGGGATGTTGGGCAGCCTGGTGTCCCGGGGAATAAACAGAATGAGAGGCCGGAATCCTTCAGACATCTCACCCCTTCTCCTTTCTCTGTTCTCCTCCTGCTTCAAAGAGCTCAGGAGGTGGATTGCCAGGGGGAGAGCACTGTGCAGCATCATCACTCCTTCTAACCACTGCAGAGCCAAAGTGAGGGGTGGAGTTACACTGGGACTGGGATTAAAAATTGCCTTTAAGGAGTCTCAGTGTGAGAGGGCAGCAGGGGTGTTCTAGTGTGAAACAAGGAGCAAACACCATTTTTTAGCCATTTTTCCCCTCCTGAGAGGAGCAGGCAGGGCAGGCAGGCAGGGCTGCCAGCTGGCAGCTGGAGCTGCTTGGGAGAGGCAATGGATCCTTTTCCAGTTTCCTTTCTGCTGTCCAGGGGGAACAGCTCGTGGAGCTCCTTACAAAAACACAACCTTTGCTTGCCACTTGTTGTCTGTTGATCCCTCCAAAGCTTTTCCTCGTGCCAAACATAAATGAGTCCTCTTGGTAGTTGAGGTGCTCTGGAATCTTTATTTACAGGCAATTAATTGGGCTGTGGGAGCTGTTCAGAGAAATGAACGGGACATTTTAGATGGTGCTAAAAGGGATGGAGGGAGATGACAAACACAGACCTGGAAATATCGTTATAAATCGAGGGATGATTTCCCCCAGGAAGTTGCAGCTTTCTCATCAGCCATCTAATGAGCTAATTAGAGCAGTGGAGAATGCAGCCATGGGAATAATCCTGGCGTGGCAGGGAGGAGCTGGCCCCAGCCTGGCACTGCTGCTGCCTGCTCAGCATCTCCAGAGGGGCTGTAAGATGTGAAGTTGGACTTTGCTGGTAGCGCTCAGAGAGGTCACCAAGATATTTGGTTTGGCTGATCAAATAAGAATTCAGCTGGATTTTCACCCAGCACGTGCAGACACATCCACAAAGTGCCTGCAGCAGCAAAACCTAAACATTGACTGATGATGGGGATTCCCAGTTACATCTGATTGTTTTCCAGGATGTTCCCAGCTCTGGCTGAGAATCGTTTGGCCACGAGGGATCTCAGTGCCCAGCAGTTAAAGCTGTCCCTGTTCCCTTCTGTTGCAGTGAAAGCCCTCACGGAGAGAGAGCCCTGACGGAAGATTCGGTGCCGGACGTGACGGCCGAGCACCACACCAGTGATGATGGTAGGGGAGCTCTGCTCTTTACTGGGGTGACTGGTGCCTCGTGGGAGGCAGGGGAGGCTGTGCCTCACAGGGGAAGTTTAAAGTTTCAAGATCCAAAGTGGAGTTTAAGTTGATGCCTTTTCCTGGTGTTGGGAAAATGGAGCAGACACGGTGAGAGGGCTGGGGGTCGTTAGCTCGGGGTTTAATCAGGATCCTGTTGGGTGCATCCCCTGCCCCAGGTGACACAATGCACACACCCGGAGGCTGGGGGTGTTTCAGTGTCCTCTCCCCCCCAGTGGCTCGGGAAGGGGAGTTGTGAGTGCTCGAAACCCTTTAAGGAACAAGGAAAGCAAACCCCAAACCTGCTTGTCTTCCACTCAGAGCCAGTTTTCAGAGCAGCGATAATTTTGGGATTTCCTCAAGGAAGCTCATTTCCATTCCTTGTCTGGTTGGTGGAAAGAGGCACCAAGGCTGAGAATTTCAGGCTATTTCCTAAGGAAAAGATGACACTGCACAGAGGGTCCATGAAGCTTCCAAAGCCTCCTCCTGGGATGGGAACATCCCGTGAGCCCCATCCAGAGCAGGGAGAGGAAGAAGTGCCTGGTGTGGAACGATGATCCCTGGCACGCTGACAGCCCTGAGAGCAGCTGACCCCCCCAGGGCAGGATTTGATTTTGTTCTTGTGTTCAGGCCCTTTGCAGTTGTGGAAGTTCTGGATGGTTTTCCTTGGATGGGCTCAGCTGCAGAGGTGGGAAGCAGCATTCCCTTCAAATCAGGCATCCTCCTTTTTGAGCTGGCCTTCAGGAATCTGCTCAGTGGCGCTGCCAGGAGCTCCTGTGCTGCCCAAAAAACCCTCCCCTGCCTTCCCTGGCTTCACAGCTCGCTCATCTCACAGGTCTGCCCCAACCTGGAGCATTCTCTGTGCCCCTCTGCTGTTCACACACCCGTGAGAAGGGAAAGGAGGTTTGGGAAGGCTGGGAAATCAGTCCTGCCTCACAGTCCTCCCTGCAAGGCCCTGGGGGAGTGAAACAGAGAGTTTCACCCTGCCTGGAGCAGAGTGTTCTGTCTGGCACGTGGGAGAAGTGCACGGAAATGTGTCCTTCTGGAGCTTGGAGCTCTGAGCAGGAGCAGTTCCATGGCTGTGAGCAAGGCCAGGCGACCTCATCCAACAGCTGGGTGTGAATCCTGGGATTCACCCTGTGGGCTCACCCTGCTGTGAGCTTTGCTGGGATTTTTGGGGTCTTTTTGGGGTCTGGGAGGGCACAGGGGTGAGAGAGGAGCAGTGAGAGCCCAGAGGAGAGCACTGCAGTGCTGGGGCCCCTGAGCAAGGTGAGGCTGGGAGGTGTTCGTGTGGAATATTCCAGAGGAAGCTTTTGGGAGGGAGCTGGGAGTGTGTGGGTAATTAAGGAGTCTCGTGCTAATTGGGTGTGCAGTGTCACACCCTGGTCACACCTCTCAGCAGGGCAGGTACAGCTCCCCCATGGATCTTCCTGGGGTTTTTTTTTTCCCCTCTCCTTCTGCTTTCAGATGTGACCAAAGCTCCTAAAACTCTTTGGGATTAAAATTCCCAAAGGCACCCCCGTTGCAGGAAGGAATTTCGGGGTGTTTGGGCAGAGCATCTGTGCAGTTCATCAGCCTCCCTGAACTGATTTGAGCCGGGTCTGAGAGGTCAGAACAGCGGAAAGACGAGCAGATTTTGTGTGTTTGTTAAATTATAAATACGAGTGGAAATGTTTGAATCTGCTGCTTGCCTGCCCAAGCTGTCAGACTGGCAGGGGGAGTTGTTTGGCTTAGCCTTATTGCTCTTCATTCACACAGTTTTCTTCTCCCAGCATAAGTGCAAGTAGGAAAAAGCTACTGGAAATTCAAGTCTAAAATCAGTTCTCTGGAGAAAAGCCAGGGTCCTAAAAAGCAAATTGGAAACATAAGAAACCTGAGTGCCACGCTCATCTGGAACAATAAACACTTGCTAACGAAGCAGATGGAATTTACCAAACCACGCTCCCATCCCCTTCCTGAATGCAGGGGGACACCCAAAATCCAGCTTTGCTGGGGTTTTTTTACTGTCAGGAAAAGCTGGCAGAAGAAGCAAGAGAGAGAAGGAGCCAAACCCAGATACCCACGTGCTGTTTTTTGGGGAGTCTGCCACAAGCTGCCAGCAGGGCCAGGCTTTTCCCACCCTTCCCAATCCCTGGCTGAGGGCTGGTATTGGGATTTGTGTGAGTCTGGCTTGCCTGGAATGGGTGGTTTGGGAGGTGTGAGCTGTCAGGGTTGGTATGGAGGGGTTGTTGGGGGTGGATCTGACAGGTCCTGTTGCTGATTCCCTCGGTCACTTTGTGCTGGGTAATTTCAGGTGCTGGTGGGGCATTTTTGGGGGGAGATGCTTCTGCTCTGCTCCCTCAGCCTGGCTGAGGAGCTCCAGCTGCCTCAGGTGGATTTACACCATTATTTTCCCACCCCAGACCCAGTTCTGGGGCACATCCTCTCCCAAAGAATAACTGGAAAAGCTGAGCCTCCTGTTTGGCCTTTCAGCCCACTTCAGTTTTAGGAGCTTCCTGTGGTGCAGAGATCTCTGTGTGGAGTCGCAGATCTCTCTTTGATTGGGGGAGAGGAACCACAAATCTCTTTCTCCAGCAAAGAACTCAATTTCCATGGATTGCTTGGCTGCATTAAAGCTCCTTTAAAGCAATTAGAGGGAGCCCACTGAGGCTGTGTGGTTGAGCTCATCCCCATTCCCCTGATCCTGCCTAGAACCAGGAGCTGCCTTAACACACATTTGCACTCAAACAGTGGCAGATCTTTTTTTTTTAATTTTTTTTTTAACAGAGCCTTAAAAATAATCCCCAGGATTTCCACATTGATTTTCCTGAGTGTCTTAAATGCCCTTATTGTGGCTGTGTATACTATCAGTGTCCTGCAGGGAGCTGGATTAGTGCAGGGCACGGCTGGAGCTGCTGTGAGGGAGGGCACAGGGCATCCCAGGGAGCAGCTCTGGGTCCTCAGCCCGGCCTGGAGGCTCGGGGTGTTTTCCTTCCCTTCCAGGACTCTTGGATGAGTGAGCAGGGCCTCCCACCGAGCCACAGTTCCGCTCTCCTGGGCAGGGGAACCTCCCAGGCAGCAGAGATGTCCTCCTGAATAGATGCTTTATTCCTGAAGCAGCTCGGAGTGAGAGGAGGTTTCCCTCCCCTGCCTGCCCAGGGGGTTTCACTTCAGCTGCTTTTAAGGGCAGATTTTTGTCTGGAGCGAACCTGATTGCTTCCCACCTCTGAAACACTTTTTATTTTAATGAAACCTTTTTTTTTGTTTTTAATGAAACACTAATTCTGCCCTTGCCACTTCTGTCATTGTTGGCTTGGATTGCTGTGAGGGAGTTTAGGGCTTGGAAAATACAAGTGTGCCCTCCATGTAGGGGTGGGGTAAAGGATGAAAGTGCAGCATGCTTGAGTTTAGGGGAGGGGTTCCCTTCTGAATTTTGCTGCCTTAAGAGGGAACACTTTATCCTCTTCATGCTCTGGTTTGGGGCAGGTTTAAGGTTCTGGCTGCTCCCCTGAGTTTGAGTGTTCGGTGAACTGCTGTTTATTCCCTTCTGTCTCACAGTGTATGAGTCTTTTTATTGTAATGGAACCGTTCTAATTTTAAAGGAACCCTTTTCATTTTAAAGGAACCCTTTTTATTTTAAAGGAACCCTTTTTATTTTAACAAAACCCTAATTCTGCCCTTGCCCCTTCCACCACCTGAGCTGGAGTGTTTGGTGAGCTGCTCTTTATTCCCTTCTGTCCCGCAGAGTGTGAGCCCATCGAGGCCATAGCCAAGTTTGACTACCTGGGCAGGACTGCCCGGGAGCTTTCCTTCAAGAAAGGAGCCTCCCTGCTGCTGTACCAGCGAGCCTCGGATGACTGGTGGGAGGGGCGGCACAACGGCATCGACGGCCTCATCCCCCACCAGTACATCGTGGTGCAGGACACGTACGTGCCCGGGCTGGGGCTCTGTGGCCATGGGAGGGTTCAGCTTTTCAGGATCCTGGCACTCTGAGAGGTGCAGGGGTGGTTGAGGAGTTGTTAAAGCTGGGACGTGCAGGATGCTCACCTGAATCGGGCGCTCGGGAGGAAGGGGATTTTCCACACAGATTAGATGGGGTGTGTTGGGGAGGAATCCTTCCTTGGGAGGGTGGACAGGTCCAGAGTGGGTGCCCAGAGAAGCTGTGGCTGCCCCTGGATCCCTGGCAGTGCCCAAGCCAGGCCGGACAGGGCTGGGAGCAGCCTGGGGTAGCAGAAGATGTCCCTGGGCAGGGCAGGGGGCTGGAAGAAGATGATTAAGATCCCTTCCAGCCAGACCATTCAGTGACTTTAAGGAAATGAGGTGATTCTCAAGCCCCTCACTCCGAGCTGCTGTTCCCTGTGTACATTTGCACAGAGCTGGACTGGAAATCCAGCCCTGCTGCTCCCACCCTGGTCCTGACACCTTCCTCTCCTCCTACCCAGTGAGGACGGGATGTCGGAAAGGTCCAGCCCGAAGTCAGAAATAGAAATAAACTCTGAGCCACCAGAGGAGAAGGTGACAGCCCGAGCTGGTGCCAGCTGCCCGAGCGGGGGCCACGTCGCAGACATTTACCTTGCAAACATCAACAAGTAAGAGCAGCCTTGCCTTGTTTTCCCTGCCTGCCAAGAGCTTGTGATGAGTCCAGGGAATGTTCCCTTCCCTGAAAGAGGTTCATTAACGAGCACTGCCACCATTTTTCTCTGCTTCCCGTTTTAACTCACGCACATTTCACTGTCCCCTCTCTGTCACAGCTCATTGGAAACCCCGCTGGCTTCCCTTCCCTGTCCCCACGGTGCCATCTGGTCCTGCTCGCCCAAATGTGCCCCATTTCATGCTCTGAGCAGGCAGCAGAAGGGAGGGCAGTGCTGGCATGAGCTCTCATGTCGTTGTCCCCGTCCCTCGTCGTGTCCTGTGCTCTGTCACGTCTCCTCCATGTCCCCCACGTCCTGTTCTGTGGGGTTGGGGACAATCCTGCAGGAGGCCCCAGTCTGTGGTGGATCCATACCTGCAGTCCCATCTGGCCCTGCCTGCAGCCCTCCTTTGTTTCTCACCTCTCCTCACTAACCATATGCTTGCATTGGGACAGCACAGCCCCCTGGTGCTCTAACCTGGCCTCCCCCACCAGAAATTGTTGCTTTAGCCAACACTCAACGTAATAAAACGCTGGAGAATCAAGCTGGCAGCAGACTAAACTCCATCATCTGTTAAATAATTTTTCTAGGCAGGCTTATCCCCCCCATATATTTGTGATTATTTCCTTGATGTTAAAAACCCCCCTCCTCTCCCCACTGTGCAGTGAAGGTTTTATGTGATAATTACAGTTTGATGGGAGGGGATGTTCTTAGCCTTCAGTTAATTTAGCACAATAAAGGCATTAACACAAATGCATCCTTTTAAAAGGTTTGGACCCGCTCACGGCCTAGAGAGCCTGGTCCTTCCTTGTGGGATTCAGCAGAGCTCCACTGATTTCTGGGAAGCCGTGTTAATCTGCATCAGCTCTGGGCTTTCTTTTATGATATTTGCTGTCTGAGCCACTGGAGTGGCCATTCTGGCAGTTCTGGAGAGATTTGTGTAAAAACAGACCTGTGCTGGAGCTTCACCATCTGCTGGCCTCAGTAGAGTTGTGGGCAGTGGTTTTTAGAAGCCTGGGAAATGTCCTCTCCAATTTTGGGGTTTTTTTCCCCCCTTTTACTAGGGAACCTGGTATTTAGCAATAAGTAGCATAAGACTCATTTTGTTGTTTTTTCTTTAGGAATGAATCTTCTGACCTATGTGTGAACAGACTTGAGCAAAATTAAATCAGATGGTTTCGCAATGACAGTTGTGCCACCCACTGAATTATTATTTGGATGCCAAAATCCTACTGGAGTTAACACTTTCTTGCAGTTATTCATGGGGCTGGTGCTATCTATAAATGGATTCTTCCCTGTATAATGGATGCCAAGCTTCAGACCTATGGCATAAAGTATTCTGCTGCATTGGCCTTGCCATGATTTGAGTGGAATCGTGCTGTCAGACCTCATGGTGCTGGGGTAGAAACTAAATTCTTTGGACCAGTTCATCCATTTGACATCATCCCTTTGGTTTATCTGTAGCCCTGCATAGATAATGCCCTGTGGTCCTGCCAAAGCCATGAAAAAGAACCATCTCTTACCACCAGCAAACATTGGAAATGGTCAATAATCCCAAACTGGGGGTCTTTGCTTGCTGATCTCTGAAAATAATAACTTGATGCCTTGGGCCAGGAGCTTAGTAGACTTATACTGTGTCCTCCAGTCAAAGATTGTAGCTCTGCTCTTGGAATGTAATAAAAACACATCATCAAAACCTGTCGATGGCACAGAGGGTTTGTTTTTTTTTTTTTTGTTTCTTTTTGTTCCAGTATAAATTCTTCTCCTCTTGACCAAGTTAATCACGTTCCACCCAAGTTTTCTGGTTTTGCTCTGAATGTGCACAGCTGCCAGGACTCAGTCTTGTTGTTAGAAGTGTGAAACTGGAATGATTTATGATTTATAATTTATAATTACTTCACTGTACTGCAAGCACTCCTCAACCCCTGGGTCTGTTTGTAATCTGGGCGCCTCTGTGTCTCTTCCCATTGTCCTGTGTGTTGTTTTGGGGGGAATATCTTCGGTTGACAGCCCTGTACCTGCTTGTATTGACTTGTTTTGCTTTTGTGACTGAAGGCAAAGAAAGAAACCAGAGTCAGGCAGCATCAGAAGAGCGTTCCGCCAAAGTGACAGCCACGGCCTAGGTAGTTCCCTGGCAGAACCAGCCTCCCCCGGAGCCATAGCCGGTTCCAGGCCCTCATCTCAGCCCATTATGAGCCAAAGTCTTCCCAAGGAGGTTCCAGACAAATGCTCCATCAGTGGCCACGGCAGCCTCAATTCCATCAGCCGGCACTCATCGCTGAAGAGCAGGATGGACAGCCCGCAGATCCGCAAGGCTGTCACGGCTGGCAGGTCCAAGAGCTTCAACAACCACCGGCCCATGGACCCCGAGGTCATTGCACAGGTGAGCAGCAGCTCCTGCTGCTTGGGGGATGTGGGGTTTGAGTGCTGGTGGGATTGAGTCTCATGTGTGTTCCCCAGGAGGGAATGGGCTCTGCAGGGCAGCTCTGGCTGAGGAGAGACTCTGCACTTGGTCAGTGAGGAGAGGAGGAGGCTGAGAGGAGATCCCACTAATCCATACCAGTATCCCACTAATCCATACCAGTATCCCACTAATCCATACCAGTATCCCACTAATCCATACCAGTATCCCACTAATCCATACCAGTATCCCACTAATCCATACCAGTATCCCACTAATCCGTGCCAGTGTCCCATCAATCCATACAAATATCCCCAAGGGGTGTCAGGGTGGTGCCAGGCTCTGCTCAGTGTCAGGACAAGGAGCCATAAATTAAAAAGTTCAGCCTTAACATGAGGAAGAACCTCTGTCCCTGAGGGTGGCAGAGCCCTGGAACAGCAGCCCAGGGAGGTCCTGGAGTCTCCCTCTCTGCAGACACCCCAAACCCACCTGGAGAGTCCCTGTGTCACCTCCAGGTGACCCTGCCTGGACACTGGGTTAGACTCCAGTGTCCTTGCCAAGCCCAAGCATTCTGTGATTCTCCCAATGCAGTGTTAATTTAGGACACAGCCCCAGTCTGGGCTTTAATCCTCTCAGTGTGCAAGGCACTGAGGCTGCTTTGCTGGGGGAAGATAAACAGCCAGCTCCTTCCTCCCTGAAAACTTGGCCCTGTTCCTTACCCAGAATTAAATCTGGACAATAAAAACACCAATTTCAGAAAGTGACATAGATCCCAAAGCTGTCAGCAGAGAATTAAACAATCATAACTCCAAGACACGAGAGAAATGAAGCATTTATTGTGGATTGAGCACTCTGCTGTCAGTCGTGCAGGCTTGCCTGCGGTGTGATGGGGGAAGCCCACGGAGCAGCACAGCCCAAATAAAAGCAGGTGCTGACTTTGTGCAGTGCTCCAGTGGCATCTTCATCTCCCTGCAGGGTTCAGTGTGTGATCAGAAACCAGCTCTGAACAAAACCCTGCTGCTTTGCAGGAGTTCGTTATTCCCAAAAGGGCCTTGAAGTCGGGCTGGCTCCAAAAGATGTGAAGTTACAGATTCCCCTGTTCCAGAGGGTTCTGGATGTGTCTGCACTTGCATTTGTCTGCACCCACTGTTTGCAGGGAGGGATGGATGGGTCTGGCTCAGGCCGAGGAATGCTCCAGGCTCAGGTTACAAACCCAGCCCTGGAAGACCTGACTGCTCTGCCTGCCCCGGGTTCTGCAGGTTCCTGAGGAGCTGGGGGGGGAAATGTGTGAAAATTAAAAATTAAACATTATTTTTATCGACAAAACAGCAACTCCATGTATTAAATAAGGGGCACATTAAAACCCGATGGGTTTAATGCTGATGGGAGTTGGTATTTTGCAGTTTTGAGTACCTTGAGCCCATTTGTTTCAGTGGAACTGTGGTGTACAGCTCCTGTTGTCTTCACATTTCCCTGTCCCTCTGAGGCTTTGGTTGATATAAATCACTCTGGTTTTTCAATTAGGCTCTAAAGTTGTTCTGTCTCCTCTCCCTGCCAGAACCTTCACTCCGTTGTTTCACTGGGGGACAAAAAGGAAAGAGAGGGGAAAATAAACAAAAAGGAGGAGGGAGAAAAACCCAAGCTGTGTTAAATCAGCGTTTTTCTCTGTAGTATCTGCTCAAACACCATCCAATAACCATCTTACACATTCCCCCAACTTCATAAGGAAAATCTGCCTGGCCTCAAGATAGAGTGGGAGGTGTCAGATTTCTGCCTCTGGTTTCTTCCACCATTCCTTGACTGATTTACCTTCCCCACCCCCTGAAAAACCTCTGAGGAAGCTGCAAAGCTGCTGCCAAAAGTGTGAGTCACAGCCAGGCTGAGCTCTCCTGCTCCCCAGGGAGTTCCGTGCACCACTGGGCTCTCCAGCAGACAATGAGACAAAAACCCCGAGCTTTTAGCTCAGAAGTTCTCTTTATATTTATTTGTTAGTAACTGCAATATTTTTTAAGAGGAAGGAGAAAGACCAGTTTGGGTTTCTATAAGTGTTTCTGACATCTGCGTTTTCTAAAACCTTAAAATTCTGAGTCCTGTGAAATACATTTCTGGGAACAGCCCAGACAGCAGGAAAGCCAGTGAGGCAGCAGGAGCCCACGAGGATTTCAGCGTTCAGTGTGTGGCCCATCAGGCAGTGTCAAAGCCATCAGTGGAATTCAGGAATTCACTCTGGTGCCAAATAAACCTCAAGAATGGGCACCAATATTTAGGTTTCTGTTCATTGCTGCAATTTGGGGCTCAGCTTTGAAGGCAGGAGCAGGAAAGGACCAGATGAGCATCAAGGCAGTGCTAGCAATTATTTTGCTCCCCGTTGATGGACAAGTTTAGTGATTATTGGCCGCAGCACAGGGCGCTGCACAGTTTGGTCCTTGACCCGCAGTTAATTTTAGTGTCAGTGTTCAGAAAATAAAAACATGCTGGAAATCTGCCTTTTTTACCTGGTTACTTGTGTGCCTGGGCTGTGCCTTCACTGGGCTCCTCTGCTGTGCTTGCAGGACATTGAAGCCACCATGAACTCGGCGCTGAACGAGCTGCGGGAGCTGGAGCGGCAGAGCAGCGTCAAGCACACGCCCGACGTCGTCCTGGACACCCTGGAGCCCCTCAAAACCTCCCCGGTGGTGGCCCCCACCTCGGAGCCCTCCAGCCCCCTGCACACGCAGCTCCTGAAGGACTCAGAGCCCCCGTTCCAGCGCAGTGCCAGCACGGCCGGGGACATCCCCTGCACCTTCCGGCCGGTCAAATCCGTCAAAGTGGCCCCGCAGGTGAAGCCGCCGGCCACGCGGCCCAAACCCGCCGTGTTCCCCAAAAGCAGCGCCACCAGCCCCGGCGTGGCCTCCCCCGCACCCCAGCAGCCCCCCGACAAGTCCTGTACTGTCTGATGCACCCCTGCTGCTCTCTGGGTACAACTCCTGCTGTTCCAGGTGGGGAGACTCTGTCAAAGACATTAAAATTCCTATTTAATGGATTTCTTGGACTGAAGCGCTGCTCGGAGCTCCTGAGCGGCGACAGCCTCGTCCCACGGCCCCAGCACAGCTCCTGCCACGCTTGGGAAAGCCACAGCCCACGATCCACTGTGAAGCTGAGCAGGAAAACACCAAGGGACGAGCTGGATTTTGGCTTCCATGCCTTGTTCCAGTGTTCGGCCGCTGGAAGGGACGTTTGGTGTCCTGTTTTTGGATACTGATGTAGTGACTTCTGTATTCTGTGTTTCATTTATCACAGGGAAACAATAGGATAGATTTTAGTCTATTGCATGTTTTGGTACCACTGGTTACGTGGAGCTTGGACATGCCTGTTTCTTGTGCATTATTATTATAATTATAATTATAATTATTATTATTATTATTATTATTCCGTCGCCCACTGGTGCCACGGTGGTTAAGGGTCTGTCTTGACTTCCATCACATCCTCTGCTTTTATTTGTTTGCTCCCCATTCCTCCCCCTCAGGGCCAAAGCCCTCAGCCATCCGGCCTCATGCTTCAATTGTCATGGAAAAAACAGTTTACTCTGGAACATTCTTAGATTTTGTGGAGTTCTACGTAAGATGTGTCTGTGCAAATAGAAACAAACAATTCCTGAGCTCTGGCAGCCCAAGAAAGAGCCCAGTTGTTGCTTTATGGACAATCTTCACTGGTTTACCCCTCTGCTCTCCCATATTTAAAAGCAGCTTTATTGTTTCCAGTGTCATTTCCAGCCCTTGGGCTCTGATGTGGTGTTTGCTCTCGGGAGACTGAATGTAAAAACAAACAAACAAACAAAAAACAAGATAATTGTGCAAACAAGCATCCTCTGCTGGGAGCCCATCCCTGACCCACCCACTGCTGGTTTGCCCACACCTCAGGACGGATCCTGACCCAAACCCCAGCACCAAGCACTGTAAAAACTTCGCTCAGGAGTTCTCAAGCTCCCTGCCTTGTCCCTCCTGTCTGCTCTTATAGAGCAGTGCAGGGAGCGCTGCTGGGGACAGGGCTGTGACAGCTCGGTGGCCTCGGGAGTGGCTTCTCTCCTGCAGGGCTGACCTGTGAATGAATTCTTCGCTGTTGTTTGTATTTCTCCGTAGCCAGCAGCATCCGCGGACTCTTTTTGTACTCCCCTGGGAATTCTCCACAGTGCCCACATTTATTTAATTTAATAATTCAACTTGGGAGTGGGGACTGGCTGGGACCCTCAGCTGGCCCCGTTCCTGGGCTTTTCTGGGATTTCCAACAAGCTGCACGTCTTAGGCTTCCGTCAAATAAGGAATTCAGGCAAGGACAAGATAAGAAAAGTCATTTTTCTTGCCCATTTAGCTGAGTTTCCTTTCACTTTGTGGCTTCCTGGTGACTGCAAAGTTGGTTTAATTGGCACTTAAAAAAGAAGAAACAAAGAAGAGGTGCTGAAATGTCCTTTTTGTGATGCATTTGGGATGTAACTTGGGAAAATGGAGCAGGGTCCTCTGCGTCCCTGTCCCTCCCCACACGCACAACCCCCCTCTCTGCAGAAGCAATCAATCCATAATTAACGATGGATTCCCAAAACTCCAGCTTCCTTTGGGCCTGGAATTAAGGACATGCAAGACTTGGGGAGCACTGGGAAGGTTTTGGTGAGAACACTCCTCGCTTCCCCTTTCTCCTGAGCTCTCCTGGGGAAGCCCCACGGTACGAGCCTGATGTCCCTGCCCCTCCAGGAGATGCCACCGGTGCCACCAGCAACCTCTGCTCTCAGGTTCTGATGGACTTCTACCACCAAGGAATCACTTGTTCTTTTGGGGAAAAAAAAAATAGAATGATCAAACTTGTAATTTTTTGCTCAGGCAGAACTTTCTGGCATTTCCTTTTTAATAAGAATTTTTTTAATTGATTTCTTTTCTTTGTTTTTTTTTGGTCACAAATGACCAAAGTTAATCTGTGTCGAGAGCAGGATCTCTGTAAATTGACTTTGCCTCATTTTAATGCCTTATTTTCCTTTTCTATTTTTATGCCTAGCATTCATATTCCTTAAGAATAAGTGTCCAGCCACGCACAGCACATTGGGGGAGCTGCCCTTTTCCAGCTTCAAGGTCTGAAGTGTGGAAATCAGATGGAAATAAAAAGCAAACAAAACAAAACAAAAAAAGACTTCAGGTTACTGTAACAGCAACTGTCTGTATCTGGATTATTGCTGAATTATTACTGTGCTTCTCTAGCATCCACAGCTCTGGGACAATCCTGCTGCCAAGGGCTTGGCAGGGTCACCTGGATTTGGAGCAACCCAACTGGAATTCTGGTGTGCACTGTGACTGACACAAGCAATAGGACAAGGCTGGAGCTCGTCCTTCCTCTTCCTCGGGCGGAGAATCCGCGCAGGGGGAACGAGACAAGAAAATCACACACAAAATAACGGGAAAAAATGAGATTTTCGGCTTGTCTGCCTCACTCTGCAAACACACGAGGCTGAGGGGACGTTTGCCACGAGTGTTTTGTGAGCAGTCGCTGCTGGAAAGGGGGGAAGGAGGAACTGGAATGTTCCCCCACGCTGTGGAACCAGGAGAGGCCGGCGTGGAGTGGACAGGGCTGCCTGGGGAGGTGCCAAGGTTGCTCCACTCCTTCACATCCCCGAGGAATTTTAGCTCTTCCACGGAAATCCTCTTTTTGTGGCTTTCCCCGTAACGTTTGTGTCAAATATAAAGGCAAAAGGAAGTGTTTGATAACTGGAATTAACGTCTGTCTGTTCCATAGTGCTTCGTATGAACCTCGTTCATCGGGTGTTGGATTGAAATAATCCAAAGAAAAGAAAAAAAAAAAAAAAAAAAAAAAAAAAATTTTGAAAAATACCGCGGTTTTAGGTGATCAATCGGAGTGGTTCCTGAAACTCAGACCTTTTCTGGGTTGTTTCCCTCGTTGGGAATGGAGCAGTGTGCTTTAACCATTGCTAAATTTCTGCCTCTCTGAGGCCGTCCAAAGTTTATGAATTGTAAATTTGTCCTTCGTGCCCGAGCAGTGGGGCACGACCAAGCCCTGTCACTTTATCTGTGCTGGGTATTTTATTGCAATGAAAATGAGTCAATAATTAGAGTGCACTGTGACAACAGAAAAGAAACAGAAAAAAAAAAAGTTGTTGTATATGTCTGTATTTTGATACCTGTTCAAAAGGAGTCTTTGGGTTTTCCTGTGCTGAATACCTCATGTGTTGGGTTTTGGGAGTTTTTGTTGATTTTTTTTTCCTTTTTTAAGGCAAGATTGTTCTTGCACAAAAGTAGGTTAAGATAACCGAGTTCTCATAAATTTATTTGCTGAATCAAAACACTTTCAGCTTGGCAAGAAGCCCCATCTGTTGTAGCTCCCCACCTTGCACCTGGTACGGGGCTGACCCAGCGCACTTGGAAGAGCTCCAGCAATACTGGGACAGGAGAAATTCATTGCAGGTGGAGTTTGCTGCCTTATTTCTCTCCTTCTCTGTGTCAAATGACCCTCAAATCCAGCAGGACACGGCCGGGTTTGGGGATTTGTGGAGCTTTTGGGAGATGCTCTTCTGCAGAAATCAACGTCTCCGGTTCTCAGCACTTCAGGTCCTTCCCAGGGGTGGGGACTGGGGGGGGCTGGAACGCTCCCTTGGTGGGGTCTGGGGGACACTTCCACTCAGTGAGGGATCAGGAAAGATGGGAAAACACCCCCAAAATTCCCTGTTCAGTCTGGTTGATTGACTCAGTGAGGGGCTGAGCTCTGGCCCCTTGTCCAGCACATCCACGGGGGCCGAGGGAGGGAAGGAGGTGCCCCTGTCCCCCGGGTGTGGCACTGCTCTGGTGGCAGCTGAGGGGCACCTGTGCTTGGCAGGACCAAGCCCTGGGTGTGCCCCAAAGCACAAACACACTGAACTCACCTGTGAGCCACAGGTGAGAACTGCTTCCAAAGCTGCTTCCAAACCAGAGGAAAACGGGACCTTTGGGGCTTTTCCATCACTTATGGGCCTGTCCAGGACAGAAAATTGAGTTTAGCAAGCTGGGGATTTATTTATTTTGAGATTTTTAGCTTTCACAAAAATAACCAGCCCTTTTTTTGGGGGCTTATCTGGCCTTGGCTTAACACCCCACAAGTGCAGCTGGGGACATGAAGCTGTTCCTTCAGTGGGCTGGTGGCACAAAGGGTGGAAAGGAGGGGACATCCTTCCCCCAGGGATGTTCTTGGGGAAACACCGAGCACTTCGTGGACTGAACGCTGGGCTTTGAGCTCTTTCCAGACTGGCTCTCTGTGTGTCTCTGTCTGTGTGACAACCTGGTACTTGAAAATAAATAAAATAAAAATAGAAATACTTGACCCTCTGCCTGGTGCCTGCGGGGCCGGGATGGCCCCGGCTGTGTCACGCACAAGCGGTTCCGCCGACCGCCCACCCCAAGGCAGATGAGTTCTTTTCCAGGCTCTGTTTTAGCAGCAAACCATCTCTTTGGGTGGCTCTAGAGAGGCCAAAACAGCAGTTGAAGGCCTGGAAAATGAAAGGGTTTTGTTGGTTTGTTTTTTTTTTCTCCTTTTTCCTGTTAAATTTTGTGCTTCCTCTAACGCGGTTTGGGACGAAAGCGTTTTTTCAACCCTGGGCCAAAAAGAGGTGAAGGTGGAGAGGGAAGGCAGCTTCCTGCTGTGCTCGGGCTGGATCTGCCAAGCTTCAAACAGGGTAAACACTCGGCAGTTCGCAGCGGGAATCACAGGCGTGTCCTTCCCCAGGCACTGCAGGAACCTCTCCCTCGGCTGGAATCACCAACCTTCCCTCCAGGCACAGCCTGAGGTGTGAAAAGCAACCCAAGCCATGAAGGGTTGGACTCTCGAGTGCCAAAGTGCCAGAGCAAAACCTGAGAGCAGCAGCTTCTCCCAAAGCCCAGCCCGACGTGGCTCAGGGCAGCTGCTGAAATCCATCTCCGATTTCCAAGGGTCGCCACCGTGTCGTGGTCCTGCTGCAAAGGGCAGGAAAATCGGGTTGCAGAGTGTGGAAATGGTGTTTTTCTGTCTGAACCTGGGGTTATCTGCAGCAGTTGTTTCGTGGTGGGGTGGAATGTTCTTGCTAAAACGAGTTCCCGTTGTTTCATGTCTTCTACACCAGTATATATATGGTGTATATATTAAACTGTGTAAAATTGTACTTTGTACATAGAACTCTGTACAATATGGAGGTACAGCCTTCTTTTGTTTGTTTTTTGGGTTGTTTTTTCCCCCACACCCTTTTGGTACAGTATTGTACAGTATTAGGAGTCGATGTGTTGGAAGTGTTAAATCCATACTGGGGCAACGAAATGTATCCATTGTCATTAGCAATAGTTTTGGAGAAATAAATGTTTTGGGTATGGTGGAAACACTGAACCTGAGGGTGCCGGTGTGTGATGTCCTGGGCTTGGGTGGAGAGAGGGAGAGCGTGGTCTGGGGGGGCTTCTGGAGCGTTCTGGGGTGCTCAGGAATGCTGGAATGTTCTGGAATGCTCAGGAATGCTGGGATGTTCTGGAATGCTGGAATGTTCTGGAATGCTGGGATGCTCAGGAATGCTGGGATGTTCTGGAATGCTCAGGAATGCTGGAATGCTCAGGAATGCTGTTGGAGGTGCTGGTGAGGGGGCGAGGAAGGATCTGCAGGACTCAGGAGCTCCCTGTGCCATTGTGGCCACGGGGACACTCAGTGGCAGCGTGGTGACACGGAGAGAAGGGGGACACCAAGGAGGTGGTGCTGGGACAGGGGAATGGCCTGAAGCGGAAGGAGAGGAGGTTTAGAGGGGATTTGGGGAAGAAATTCTTCCCTGGGAGGGTGGGGTGGCTTTGGGCCAGAGAAGCCGTGGCTTCCCCATCCCTGGAGGGGTCCCAGGCCAGGCTGGAGCACCCTGGGACAGGGGGAGGTGTCCCTAAGAGACTTTAAAGTCTCTTCCAACCCAAACCATTCAGTGACCCCACTGATTGCTGATCCCAGCCCCGAGTTCCCCCAGGCCGGGCTCACACTCCCACTGCAGCATTCCCTGGGCAAACACTTCCTGGCACTGACCTGATTTAAAAATGCTTAAGCTTCATCATTTTCCTGCAGAGGATGGACCCCCAACTGTCTCAGGAAAGAGGATTTAACATCGAGATTACGGATTGGGTTATTATTATTATTATCATTTCCAGCTTTCCCTCATCTCGGTATTTCACCAGGACTTTTTCAGAGCCCAGAGGGGGAACATAGCAGAGCTGTGTCATTTTGGCTCCCTTTCCTTTAGATTTCAAGGAATTACTCATTTGCAGTAAGATCTGATGTTTAACTGAGGCATTTTGTCCCCGCTGTCCCTGGGGTGAGGATCCCTGTGCTCCCCGTCCCTCCTCTTGCAGGGAACAGCTGCAAATCTGGGATGTTTCTATTCCAAAATCACCCCAGAGCAGGCTGGGCACGCTGCTGGTGGTTTTTGGTTTTAAAACATGAAATAGGAGTCAGAGAGCAACGGGGTGGCACAGACAACAGGGGGGGGGGTTGATTTTCCTGTGGTCACTGTCCATCAGAAGACACTGTGCTATTGATCCCTTCAACCCTCACCAAAGCGCAGGTGGGTCCGACCCTCCCTCCCAAATCTCTTTTTGGTGGTTTTTAACAAAGAAACGCCGTGGTCAGGGCTGGGAGGGTTCAGCTCTCCCGGACATGTCACAGGTTTGTCTCGGACACTGCGGGGACATCTCTGCTCGTGGGGTTCTCGGGTTTTCTCATCCCAAGGCGAGGTCGCTGCTGCGCTCAGAGCTCGCTGCTTGTCCTTCATCCTCCGGGCTTTGCTGCCACCAGCTGGAACAATTAATTCTTGTCACAATCGCTTCCAAGGCCGGGTTTTCCTCTCCCACCGGCCAGGGCTCATCCCCCGAGGGCACTTCCATTCCTGGGGTTCAGATGGAACTGGGGAGGAAAAGCTGCTGATGGGGCCTCCAGGGAGAGGAAATGAGCTGGGAATTTTAAAAGGATGGCAGAAGAAAGGATAAGGGGGCTGGGAGAAGCCCCACAGGTCTTGGGGGCGAGTTCCGGGCACTGCCAGCCGCGGGCTTGGCCAGCGCCCTGGGGCCAGACTGGTGGCCCTGTTTTAAGGACAGCACAAGCAGAGAAAATAAAACCAGATACGAGTGCAAGAAGCCACCCCGGCCCTTTCTCTTCCTGTCAGCTGAGCTGCAGCAGCACGATTTCAACCAATGCGATTTCAGGTTTCGTGCGGTTAAAGCGATGTCACTGACCCTGCCACCCCTTTCCAGCCCCGGGCACCCCTGGGTGGCCGCAGGGAAAGGGTCAGGCCGTGCCCTCAGCTCTCGGGAGCTTTTGCAGGCACGCACCCCTGGCTGGGGAAATGAAGCTCAGCAGGAACTACAGAATTCCAGGGGTGGAGTTTGCGTGCAGGCGGGTGGAGTGGCATCGAGTTTTGATGATGAACTCTCAGGCCTTTGGAGGCTTTGTTGGTGAGGATGGAGCCTTTGGACACATCCAAGCAGCCTGGAATAATTCCCGATCAGGGGAGCCGGGTGCTGAGCTGGGCAGGGTGAAGCAGGGGCAACCCCGCTCTGCCCTGTGCCGGCAGCAGAGTGCCCTGAATCCACATCCCGCCCCAAATCCCACATCCCGCCCCAAATCCCACATCCCTCCCTGAATCCCACATCCCTCCCTGAATCCCACATCCCACCTGAATCCACATCCCTCCCTGAATCCCACATCCCACCTGAATCCACATCCCTCCCTGAATCCCACATCCCACCTGAATCCCACATCCCTCCCTGAATCCCACATCCCACCTGAATCCACATCCCGCCCCAAATCCCACATCCCACCTGAATCCCACATCCCA
>JAHLSL010000050.1:230262-246164 GCA_025920805.1 Petroica traversi
GGGCCATGCCATGAGCTGTTTCATGGCAGTGCCACAGGGCTGGCAAACCCTCCCTGCAGACTCTGGCCATGCCATGAGCTGCCAGTGTGTTTATCCTGTGCCACCCGTGCCCTGTGCTGCAGGTTTTCCAGGGAGCAGGCGTGGAGCTCTGCTGGCAGCTCCGGGCAGCCCGTGGTTTCCCTGCTGGGAGGGTGGCACAGGGAATGTGCCCATTCCTGTGGCTGCCACGCTGATGTGGCACCTGAGGCCACTGCCAGGCGATGCCCAGGCAGGGCTGGGCTGCTCATCCCTGTTTTCCAGGCGGGAAAGCTGCAGGCCCAGCAGGGCCGAGGTGCAGAGCAGAGATGTGGTTTGTTACCAGCTCCGTTCCATCCTGTCCCCGTACGACAGGAAATGTGGCAACGGTTTATGGTTAAAAGCTTCTGTTTTTCTTCCTTTAGCCAGAAGTGCAGATTCTGCACCAGCAGCTTTGCACAACCGGAGGTTGGGGTTGATTTGTGAGGAGCAAGAAGCGGCTGATCTGATCGAGCACTGCGGGAGGAGCAGAACTTCCCTCCCCGGCTGTGCTGGGAGGGACCTTAAAGCTCCTCCAGTGCCACCCCTGCCATGGCAGGGACAGTCCCTCTGTCCCAGCTGCTCCAGGGATGGGGCAGCCACAGCTTCTCTGGGCACCCCACCCTCACAGCAAAGAATTTCTCCCCAGTTCCTCGTGTAAACCTCCCCTGTTTCAGTTTAAGGCCATCGCCCCCATCCTGGCCCCTGCCTAAAGCCCCTCTCCCTCTCTGGGAGGGACCCGGTGTCCCTGCTGTCCCCTGGCTCCCTGCCCCTCGGGGGTGTCTCCAGAGCTCCCATTTGCTGCTCTGGGGTGGAAATTGTGAAATCCCAAAATTGTGATCAGTCCCTGGGAGCCGCCTCAGTGACCCCAGGGCTCCCTGGTCCCAGCTCTGCATCTTTGCCAGGTTGCAGCCAGGGTTTCAATTTGTCCTCTGCTCGATTCTCCTCCTGAAAGAAATACCACGGGCAGCCTGGGGCAATATTGGCTTATTTTCAGCTTGCTGCGTCCTTGTCCTGTGTGCTCCGGGGCTGTCTGGGAAAAGATTCGCTCCCTGAGCTGCCTTTTTTTCCTCTTTTTAAAAAAAATCCATTCTCAGAGGTTCCAGCTTTCATCCTGAGCCTTCCCAGCCTTGATGGCACATCCCTTCACGCTTGGTGCTCCCCGCTAATGCCAAATCCCCAGAAAGTCTGGGCAAAAAGCGTTCCCAGGCTGTCCCTGGGGAAGGTGCTGGGTTATGGGGAGGCAGCAGAGCTGAGAGCAGGGAGTTCCAGCCTGCTGAGCCCTGCCCAGGTTTGTTTGCTGCAGGTTTGGCAGATAAAGCAGGCAGAGCTGGGGAGGAGCCCTGCCCTCCTGGCTGGAGGGGAGCCAGGGCAGCTTTAGACCCGAGAGAAGGGGAAATTTCTTCCTGAAAGGGTGGTCAGGCATTGGAATCACCATCCCTGGAAGTGTTCGAAAGGCTTGGGTGTGACATTTGGGGACAGGGTTCAATGGTGTTGACAGCTCGACTCCATCTCTGAGGTCTTTTCCGACCTCAGTGATTCTGTGATTATTCAATTGTGACATTTCCATGGGTGGCCTTCAAGCAGAGCCCACTTCAGGCCAGATCCATTGGTTTGGGAGGAGATTCCCCCAAACCTGGGTGAGCAGCAGCCTCTGGGTGAGCCCACCCAGGCACTGAGAGTTTCTGACACGGCCGGGGATGCCTGGACTGGCCCTGCAGTGCCTGATTTATTGTTGTTCACACAGCCAGCCTGCTGCTCGTGTGCTTTTATTGCTCTGAGCTACGATTTCCCAAGCTTTTTTACAAGAGCAATGACAGATTTAACTGCAGGTTCTGCCCGGGAGAACCCACAGGAAGCTGCTTGAGTTTTGAGGAGTCAGAGCTGTGAATACTGAAAATGGGTGGTTTTTTTGTTTGGTTTTTTTTTTTTTTCTTGCATTGCAAGAAGTAAATAAATGCTCGCAGCTGCAGGTGCAGCGTTCAGAGTGGGTTGTGAAGGCTGAATTTTTCACCCTGCTTTGTCCTGGGATGTTTTACTGTTCCGTGCCACCAGCTGGTGAGTTTTGTGTTGCCCTCTGTTGCCTGTCACTGATGTCAGAGGTGGTTTGGGGTTGGGATGTGGCACAGGGACCATCCCCACCTGTGCCACCGCTGCTCGGGATCCGTGCAGGACCCGCTCCTGCTTTCCCAGGGGACTTGGAGCAGAACAGATGGAGCCTCACCCAGCACACAGAGCAGCTAAAGCCCCGCTCTTCTGATTGCAGAATGTGACCCAAACGGTAGAAGAAGAAAAACCCAAGCCTTTCACTGTCCAGGAAATCAAACAGAAGATTGAAAAGTACAACGCAAAGGTCACCAACTGCCTCTTGATGAAACTGGTACGTCCTGGGCTGGTTTTCCCTCGCACTCAGAGCCTGGTGCTGCTTTCTGTGGGTTCTGGATGGGGCCAGCCTGTGGGGAAGGTGTCACAGGGTGACAGGGCTGGTGGCTGCCACTCTGCTTTTCCTCTTGTGTGGCTTTCCAGTGTCACTGACACTGCAGGTGGCCCTTCCCTGCCTCCTTCCCTTCCTGCTGGCGCCCATCTCTGGCAAGGAGTTGCCACAAAACGCTGCCCCAAATGGCTGAGCCCTTCGGGGATGGTCAGGGTGGAGCCAGGGCTGCGATGCTGCAGCTCAGCAGCTGCTGGAAGGGAGTTTAGAAACTCAAAACCTTCGTAGACAGAGATGCTCTGCCCTCTCCACTGCCAGGCTTCCTGGAAAGACTGTGCAGAGCCAGGGTTTTCTCCTGGTTCCTGCATTTTTGCGGAGCTGAGGGCGGGGTGAGGCACCTGCTGTGGGAGCAGCTGATGGCCAGGGATGATTTGTTTCATGGGGATGTGAGAATCCCTTAAATGGGGAGTAAAACATGGAATAAAGTTGGGAGATCCTGCTGAACCAGGGGTTTCAAACCCAAATTAAGTGCAGCTACAAATTCCATGCACTGGAATTTCCATCACTGCCTCGAAGCAGGGCTGGTTTGAAATAAAACAAGATCCACGGAGGAGGGGAAGGGATGAGTCACTGCCAAGAGAAAATCAGCGGTGACTGTCCCGAAATTACCGGGTATTTGTGACACAATGAACGAGAAACGTGGAGCTGCCAGAGCGGGGGCAGCTCCTGCAGCCTCCCCACGCTGCACCCCGGCCTCTCGTGCTGGCAACGGGGCTGGAAAAGCTGCCTGGAGCCTGATCCCTGTGGGCTTTGCCTCAGAGCTGTCAGGAAAACGAATCCACAAACACCAGAGGTTCATGTCCAAAAAGGAGACAGAGGAGTCCTGGAACTTTATTGGAATAAAGGGAGAGGCCATGGGGTCTCTGAGATTTTTTGGAGGACGCAGCCTCCTTTTTATCCCAATTTCCTGACCACATTTCCCCATTGCCTGAGCTGTTTGAGAGGTTCAGACTTCCCAAAACGCCTAAGACTCCCTTCTAATATAAACGCTCCCATCCCATATTTCTTTCTCCTTTTGTCTCTGTCCTTTTTCTCTAAACCCAGAGCTTTAGCACAGCCTCGAGTGAGCGACAGCAGAATTCCTGTGGCATTTACGGTTCCCCTTCTTGCTGCTTTCCCCTCCCCGTGCCTGCCCTGATCCCCACCAGACCCAGGGGGGTGTTTTAAAGCTTTCTCCTCCTCCTCCTTCCTTTCAGAACGACGATGGGACCTACACGGGGTTCATCAAGGTGCACCTGAAGCTGCGGCGCCCGGTGACGGTGCCCGCGGGGATCCGGCCCCAGTCCATCTACGACGCCCTCAAGGAGGTGAACCTGGCGGAGATGACGGACAAGAGGACCTCCTTCTACCTGCCCCTGGATGCCATCAAGCAGCTGCACATCAGCAGCACCACCACGGTCAGCGAGGTCATCCAGGGGCTCCTGAAGAAGTTCATGGTGGTGGACAACCCCCAGAAGTTTGCGCTCTTCAAGGAGATGCGGAAAGACGGGCAAGGTGAGTCCAGGGCCTGGCAGCTGCTGGCTCTCCCTGGGCTGGGGAGTCCTGCAGGACACCCCAGCCCCAAACTCACTGGGGTGTCAGGCAGGCAAAGCCTAAATCCGGGTGAAACCGTGGCCTCCACAGGAGGTGATGCTGCTTAAATTTAGGTTCTCAGAAGGGGCCAAAACCACCTGAGACCTTACAGAGATCCCTGCTTGAGGCTCAGCCCCTTCCCCCCCTGACCCTGAGCAGCCTTTTCCACGCCCCAGCTGCCCTCCTGAGCTTCCCTCAGCCCCGGTCCCACCAGGGTGTGTCCTGTGCTTGCAGTGCTGCTCCAGAAGCTGCCCCTCACCGAGTACCCCCTGTACCTGCGGCTGCTGGCGGGGCCCGACACGGACGTGCTGAGCTTTGTGCTGAAGGAAAACGAAACAGGGGAAGTTGAGGTACGTTGGGGACTCCTCTGTGTGTCACACAAACGTGGGGCACAAAGCAGAGCTGGCAGAGGCAGCACCCAAAGGGCAGTTTCCCTCTAACGGGGCTGGGGTTGGTCGTTTGTTGCTCCTAAAGGATCTGGGTTTTTCAAGCTGTTTCAGTCTGAGCTGTGGAAATGCCAGTTTTGGTGGCCACTCCAGAATCTGTTTGTGGAGCCCAGCAGTGCTGCCTCAGGGTTAATCCTCACTAATTAGATTAGCTGAATGCTGTTAGGAGCAATCCACTAATTTAAGTAAAAGCCGGGGACTTATTGCTCAGGTAAGAAATTCACAGCCACTTTTTGGTAGAAATCTTGCTCCCCAGCACAACGATGGGAGTGCTGCATCCTGCAGGGTTCTGCTTCCCATGCTGGGGGGTGGGAGGGTTGGGATGGCCCTTCTTGCCCCTTATCCCTCCTTTCTCACAACCTGAGATTCAAATCCCTGCTGCTCAGACACATTTAAATGCAGTTCATTGCTCCTCCTCACAGATTCAGAGGTGGGAGCCCACCAACCCCACCAGCTCTGTGCTCACTTTGCTTGTACTGCTCTTGCAGTGGGACGCCTTCTCCATCCCAGAGCTGCAGAACTTCCTGATGATCCTGGACAGAGAGGAGAAGGACAAAATCCAGCAGGTGCACAGGAAGTATGAGAGGTTCAAGCAGAGACTGCAGCAGACCCTGAAAGAAGCCAGAGGCAAACCTGGATAACCTTCAGGAGGCACCAGACTAAGCTAGAGACTGTTTTTTTCAGTGAAAAGACTTCTCAGGACACCTTAGCAGTCATTGTCCCTCTCCAACCCCCCACGAGGACTGGCTCCCAGCACCCCTAAAACCACCCTATGGCTTTCTCCTCTTCTGAAACCTCTTCTCCCAGCACCAGAGCCAGCCCAAGAACGGGAAGCCTGTTTTTTTATAAACAGCTTCAACAAAAGCAAACCCAGCTGCTGCCTGGCCCTGCAGCCGTGCCATCCTCTGGAGAGGCTCCGTGGAAAATCCCCCGTGTGGCAGCCAGCAGGACCCACCCGCTGGCCGAGGTTTGGAGCAGAGCTGATCCTGCTCCTCCCAGGGAGCTGCCTGTTCCTGTCTGGAGCCGCCCTGGCCCTCAGTGCCCTCCTGGCCCCGTTCTGGTTTCGCAAGGAGAGCACAGGAAGCAGCAGGAGAAGGGGAGGAGGCTCTTGCACCAAACCACTGGTGGGTGTTGCAGCTCTAACCAGGGCTGGATGGACTCGTTCAGGGCTCAGGCAGCCAGGGAAATGTCAAATGATGACACCGAGGCAGCTGCAACACCCTGGTGGTTTGTTGGTAAATATTATTGCAACTCGGTAATGGGAATTCCCAGGAAAATCACTCATTTTTTATTCTATTTGACTTCTGATTTTGAAAAGAGCTGAATGACAGTGAATATCCCTGATGCTTAGCTAAGTTAGCCAGTGTTCCTCCAGTTCTTTACTCTGGTGGGAACTGGGACCTCTGTTTCCAGAAATTCTGTTTGAAAAGTGTGCAGGTGGTGGTTGGGGCTCAGGCTGAGGGTTCAGTGTCCGAGGTTTAGCAATCCGTGTCCATCAGAGGAACCCAGGGAAGCTCAAAACCCCCTGAGAAATCAGATTTGGAGCTGTGAACTCACCTGGCCCCGAGGGAGAGGAGCCCCAGCCGGGCTGGGTGTGGAGGTGGCACCAGGTAAGGAAATCTTGTCCTTGGGTGCTTTCTGCTCACCTCACCTGTGCCTGCTCCTGCTCCCCTCCTTGTGGGGCTGTCCCAGCCCTGCTGTCCCTGCCACCCCCTCCCTGAGCCCTCTTCTCCCTCCCCACTCTCAGCTGGGGCTCTCCTGCACTTCCAGGAAGCTTCCCAGGATTTGCTCTCTCCGTGGAGCCAGGAGAGGACACAAATCTCCAGGGATCCCAGGGGATGCTCCAGGATCCCAGGGGAGAGGATGGGCCCCCTGTTTACCCTCAGAGCTCAAACCAAGCTGGCTGCACGCAGGCAGGGCCAGCCCTCCCTCTGCTCCAGCAGAGCAGGAACTGGGAATGGCAGCGCTGGGCTGGGGTGGGGCAGGGACAGGGGGTGTCCCTTGGAGCTGCTGTGATCCCCCTGCACCCAGTGGGAGGGGAGGCAGCAGCAGGGGATTGGGGAGCGTGGAGGAGTCTCAAATTTACCTCAGTGCCTTTTTTTTCCCTAAAGTGTGAAAAGTTTGCATTTGGGCTCAGGAGGAAGCGTGCAGTGACCTGGTCCCTGCTGTCCCCACAGCTCTGCTGTGACCAGGCTGCTGTGAGGGATGAGGAACCATTTGGTTCCTTTCTGGAAGGTGACTGCTTGGGATTATTTTTATTTTTTTGTTCCAGATTTTGGGTCTGTTTCGAAACCACACGGGAGTAACTCGGAGCCCTGGGTGGGTGTGAAAGCCACTTTCTGCCAAGCTCAGTGGCAGCTCCTGCCCTGCCCAGCAGCGAGGTTTGCTCTGGGCCACAGGAGCCCCCAGCTGTACTGTACTCTACACCCAGCGACCTTTAACAGCTGCCCAGCCCCAGAGCAGCCCTTCCCCAGCCCCGGGGCCGTCTGTCCAGCTGGAAGCAGAATTAGCACTTCACCATTCGCTGTGGAGTCATTTAAATACCGTTTACCTGGTGCTTTGAGCCTTGACAGAAACAACGCTGTAAAAACTGCCAGTGGCTCTGAGAGGGAAGAGCCACGCGCTTGGTTTGAGATCCCTTTTCTTTCTGGCTAAAACTTGTGCAGGTTTCCTTTTTTAAATTTTTATTTGTGAGTTTTGGTGAGTGTCCCCTCTCCCCTCCTGGCCCCAGCATGTCTTTGACAGTTTAGAAGGCATGGCTTGTATGCAATCACTGTGGATGCTGCTGAATAAAACCCTCCTGCCTCCTGGAGGGCTCTTTTGGTTTTTTTTTTCAAGGTGAGGGGAGTCTGAAGAGTCGGTGGGTGTTGAAACTCCAAATCTCAAGGGTGAGCTGAGCTGGTTTTAGAAGAATTTGCCCCTCCTTTAAGCGCAAAGCCCTGCTGGCAGTGCCTTTGGTTAGCAATTGTCTTGCCTAGGTCGTGCGAGTTTATTTTCCATGGCTACTGTAAAACCTGTAAAATAATGTGTATAGGATGGAATAGCAGAGCTTCTATGGCAAAGTGAAATGCATTTTTGCAATGCTGTAATTTATTTTTACTACTCCCTGGTGATTCTATGGCATTTTTACAAAATGTCTCACTCTCAGCTTTTTTTTTTTTTTTTTGGAAGGTTCTGAAACTATTTTGTTCATTTGCAGACAGTGTAAGAGACAATGATAATAAAACTGTCAGTAATTAAAGAAATCTCTTGGCCTTCTTTTTCCGGTGCCTTCCTATGGAACTTGCAGGGATTAAGTCTAAAGGGAAACACAGGAATCCTTCCTAGAGGTGAATTTAGATTTCCTAACCTACTGCTAAAGAGCTGAAGAACATCCACCCCTTCAAGACCTGACCAAAGCGTTCCATTAATTTCATATTTTAGCTGGGGCTGACAGAACTGTTACCTGTGATAAATTACAGCTCATGTCAGACAAAAATGTATTTTTATATATAAAAATAATATAAACTACAACAGTCCAGCTAATACAGCTCATTCTCAGTGCTGAAATATCTGATTTCAATACCTGGAAGTGTTTAAAATTATAAAATCTAAACCAGAGTGGGTTTTGCTTCTCACAGTCTATGGCAGAACACACTGGACTGTCCCAGGATTGTGCTGGAATGTATTTTTCTCATATTTCAGTGATGTTTTATTCTACACCTTTGCTGAAAGATGCAAATCAATGGTGTTAAACTACCCAAAAAAGCCCCTGTAGCATCCAGTGCTTCAGTATCAATTTCCAGAACAAAAATCACAAAAGGATAACGCCAGGGGCTTCACTCAGCTTTTTATTTAGGAAAAATGAACACCTGGAGCAATATTATTATTGGGTGAATTCCAGACCTTGCCAAGATCCAGGACTGGTTTGGGAATGAGCAGGGCCTGCACATGATCCTGATCTGCTGGCAGAGAACACTTCCATGAACACTGAGAGCTCAGCCACCCTCCAGGGGGTTCTTCTCCTACTTCTTCCGGCCAGGCTTGGGAGCCTTGTCCAGGCCCTGGATGTATTTCCGAGGTAGCTGAAACTCTTCTGCAACACAACAGAAAGGAAGACATCAGGAAGAATGAAATATCTCAGTTTTGCTGGGACCAGCCCTGTTCCAGAACCTTTCTCACCGAGCAGCATCTTGGCCAGATGATGGATTTGGTTGCCTTGGATCTGGACCTGGACTCTGTCCTTGGCTCCTGGCACTGGGCTGATGGTGGCACTGGCCTGGACCTTCTGCTGGAGGGTGTTGGCCACACACTGGGGGTCCAGACCATAGAGCTCAAGGTTCTTGATAATTGTCACCTGTGGGGGTCAGTAATGATTGCAAACATCACTGCTGAGGGTTAATAATAATTGGAAATAGCACTGAGGGTTTAATAGTGATTGGAAATATCACTGCTGAGGGTTAATAGTCATTGGAAATAGAACTGAGGGTTTAATAGTGATTGGAAATATCACTGCTGAGGGTTTAACAATGACTGCCAAAGCTGCCCTCAGAATCTGGGATCTCATCTGCTCTACCCCCTTGTTTAATTGTCTTTTTTTACCTTCTTGTTTGATGATCTCTGAGCTATGCTGATATCGATGGGCTCAATGTTTCCTTTCCTCACCACGGGTTCTTGTCCAAAAAATGTCACCTGGTGCAAGGGCTGCAGCCTTTCAAGGCACCTGAACAATCAATGAATCTGTGTCACTCTGGGAAGGGACACTGGGAACAAATCCCTGCTCAAAAGCCTGTCCCATTTAAGGGGTGAGATCTCATCTTGTTCCTGTTTCTCTCCAGGAAATTACAGCTCAGGCAGCTCCCACCATGGGGCTTTGAGTTGGAGGCAATAAATCTGTGCAGATTAATAAATCTGTGCAGTTGTGGGAAGGGAACAATCACCTGCTCAGGAGTTCATCCCATTTGAGGTGTGAGACCTCATCCTGCTCTGATTTCTCCAACAGGCAGTCACACAGAATGGCATTCACCTTTACAAAGCTACAAAACAGAACAGGAGGACCAAGCCAGGTCACTTTTCAGCCTCTAAGTTCAGCCTCTCCTGTGGGAGCAGGGGAGGAAAAACTCCCACCTGTACTCACTTTTTGTTTGTTTCATCAACCAACTCGTTACTCTTCACATAGTTAATGATGATGTTTCTCACCTCACTGCTGGAGAGGACGCTGCCTTTTCTGCAGACAAAGAATTTTTGACTTAAATATTTGGGTTTTGGGTTCTGGACTAAGACAGAAACAGCAACTGCAGTTTTGTTGGGCTCTCTCTTCATTTTTTTTTTTTGTGCTTACCTGTGTCCAGATTCCTGAAAGAGTGGGATCATTTTTTGTGGAGACCCCATAAAGTGGAATGATTTCAGGAGCATGGTACTCTTGCTCTCTGTCTTCACTTTTGCTGTCCTGGGCAGCAGAGGCTGAGGAAATTCCTTCAGGCACTGCAAATGCTTTAATGCTGCAGCAAGAATTGTCTGGTGTGAGTGAAAGGGAAGGGACAGGGCTGGAAATAGCAAATTCCACTCCCTTCTTTCCAGAGACTCCCAGTTCTTTCAAAGACTGTGACATTCTACATACTCTGGGTGTTTCCAGTCCACATCCACGATGCTCTCCACACCTCTGCTCAGCTCCTTCACTTGCAGGATCCTCTGGTGCTGCATGGACTGCAGGAATTTGGAGAACTAAGGAAGCAACAATCAGAAAGGTGGAGTCAAGCATTTTAAACTCCTGCTCTTGTGTGTCAAACTTTCTCTCTCCTTCTGTTTCTTATTAGAATTAAAGCAAAAAAAAAAATAATACCCAAACCAACAGGAAAATCTCACCTTCTTATAGCTTGATTTCTTTATGTCCAGTTGTTTTCCAGCAGGGCTATAAATGGATTTTTTAAAAGTTCTTTAGTTATAAGTCACCCTTCATTTCTTCTCAAATCTTGCTACTTATGCTAGAAGTTTCTTAATAGTGGGAATACAAATCACACAGAGAGAGAATTACTCCAGAGAAGCTGATGAATAGGATGTGATGAGTGAAATCAGTGCTGATGTTCCTGTGGGCAGGCAAGCAGCCACTCAGGTGATTAAATCATGGTGAAACCAATGTCAGCCAAGTCAGGCTGACTCCCAAGTGCAAATCCAGGTCTGGGCAATCCTTATATCCAAGTATTTGATGTAAGGATTGTGTTTTGATCCACGTATTTGATGGCAAGAGTGAGCATAACCTTAGATAAGGGCTGGATTTTATTTTCTACTCAAAACCTTCTTCCTAAATATCCTACTCAACCTCCACGTTCCAAAGACCAAATCCCAGCATGCAAATCCCAATTCCATCTCCTTCCCACGTACCAGCAGGAGACCATGTGGCTGCCTAGAAATGTGCTGGTGAGCAGAGGGAGATCTGACTTCTTTACTTTGCATTTTAAGGCATGGAAAAAGCACTGATTAAACAATGCATCCATTTGCTCTGCAGGGAGAAAAAAGGACAGGTAGGCTGTGAGTTTTCCTTCAAAGCAGCAAAAATGTACCTTCAGCAAACAAAAGGGGCATGGTTTTGGTTTCACTGGCACCCAAAAATACCTTGTGGGGTCCTGCTGTCCCCAGCCTCCTGCTGCTCCTCTGTGCTGGCATCCTCAGCTGGCTCTGCAGCTCTGTCCTCATGGAGCTGCTCCTTCCCCACTTCTGCACAGGGCTCTGAGTCCTTCAGGCCCAAGCCCCCGATGTCCAGGAGCTGCTGTGGCTCAGGGCAGCAGCTGCTGCCAGGCTCCTTCCCCTGCAGCTCCTCCTGGTCCCCAGCTCTGTCCTGTGCAGCAGCATCCGTGGCCGAGACAGCTAAGGTAGGAGGAGAAGATTTGTCACCATATTCCCTACAAAAGGAAGAAAAAGCAGGACACAGCTTTCCTCTTGCTGCTTTGAACCACAGCACAGGGAGCAGATGTTGCCCTGGAAAAAGGCACTGGCAGCTGCACGGGTCTTCTTCTGCAGCCTCTCAACTGCAAAATTTACTTTGAACTCATAGTCCCCCATAAATTCTGAATAAAGGTCCTGTCTAAGCTGCCCCCAAATAATCAGCGAGTTGGCCTGGCAGATTATTCTTTCTGGATCTCAGTAACCACACGAGACCTGTGTCACCCTGCACCCAAGGCCTGGCATTACCCACCAGAGGTGATCCAGGTGAGTGTGCAGCACAGCAAGGCCCTTCCCTTTCATGCCAGCAGCCAGCATCTCCTCCGTGGACATGGTGGCAACTCCGACTGCCACGGGAGCTCTGGGAAAGAAGGGAATGTTGGAGCAGGACAACACAAACACACCCTGACACTGCACACAGCCTGTGCCACTGGGGCAGACTGATATTATTGAACAACGTCTTTGTTCTCCACAAATTGGTTTTTTTAAGCATCTGCAGATTTTCTGGTTATCCTTCTGGTTTTCCAAAGGAACCCAAGGATAACTGCAGCCTGGATGAAGTGAAGGTTGTGCAGTGACACATTCTTGTTTTTCATAAATTACCAAAGAGACCAGCAGGGAGAGAAAACCAATGGCTTTTGCACTCCCTCACTCAGAATTTCCACACAGACACAAAGACAGTGGTGCAATTACAATCTTTTGTTAAAAATATTGTCCACGCAGGTCCAAAAGGACCAATTTGCAAAGCTTCCCACCTCAGCTCAAACATATCCTAACCCAGAATATTAAGTGGGTTTTTTTTCCTGCTGTATTTTCCACTGCTGAGGTTCTCAGTGCATCAAATGCACGACAACACTTCTGCTTTGATTTCCTCCAAACCCTTCACTTCATTTTCAGTTTCTGGACAGGCTGTGGAGAATGCTGTGTACCTGTTTCCCAGGAGGGTGACAGCACAGAGCGTGCCCCGCTGCACTCGAGGGAGCCCGGAAGGTGGCACCACGACTCCTGGCAGCATCAGGTCTGGGGAAGAACCAAGCGCATCCATTTCTCAATGAAACGCTCTGGCACCGCTTCCTCCGCCCCCTCCCTCCCATTACTCAGCAAAAACACGAGCTGAGCACACGGAGAGAACAGGATTTTCTATTTCTCCTCCTAAGGCAGAGCTTTTACCCCGCGGAGTGCAGGATTCAATCCACCAGGGTGCTGGGCACAGCCCAAAAACTGCAGAGGAGTGAAGCTTGCTCAGCCCTGAGGGACTGATTTTAACGAGCCCCCAGCTCTTCATGAATGGCATGGAAAGGGAAAGGAACAAGGAGCAGCGTCAGGAATTCCCCATTTACTCTCCTGTGTCCCACGGGAAGGTTATCCCAGCGGGTTATCCCAGCAGCTCTCCCCCTGCAGAGGGAACTGCCCCAAGGCTGCCACTGCTGCCCCATCCCTCCCGAACCTGCCACAGCAGCTGCTGCCAGCTGGGAATGCTCAGGGAGCTGCCCCCTTGTTATTTTGGACAGAAACTACTCCCCTGCTTCCTTTCTGCTTCCCACACCTGGCACGTGAGCAAAGCTGAGTTTTCCATGCCACAGGTGTTGCACGATGTCACCACCAAGTGATGGAAACATCAGCTGTCCCTCACAGCAGCTCTGTGCAGCTCCTGCACTGACCTGTGCTCCATGGTTTGGTTTGGAAGGCATCTCATTCATTTCCTCTCAGCATCCCAGATTTACTGTGGAGGCTGAAGAAGCCAACATGTTTTTTTCCCCCCCCATTCATTGTGACAAGTGTTTTTATCAAGTCAGCAATGAACTCTGCAACAGCCACCAGAGCTTCACTATGGCTGGGACAGAAATCACAGAAAGGCCCTGATGTGATCATGGGAGCAGCACTAAATTATGTAAATGATCAGGGCAATCAGATATTCGAAGTCATGGAAGAGATTCCCAAAACATGCTGCTCTCAGGAAGGGAATGCTCCCTGAATCTCCTCCAGCCTGCAGCACTGGAGAGCCTCGTGCCTTTCCTCTCTTCTGAGAAGTGGCTCTACCTCTCCCCTGCCTTGTGGCCATTGTCTCCTGCCAGCTCCTTATCTTTGGACCCCGCACTGAGATCCCTGGTTGCCAGGGGCGATGAATGACCCGCGGGCCTCTTTCATCACTGTCCTTCCCCATTAGCAAGTCCCTTTCCCAGAAACTGGGTCATTACCAGCGAGCAGCGAGGCTCGCTCAATGTCCATCACAGCCTCACACTCGAGCGCTTTATTTTCCCCAAAAACAAACAAAGCAGAGAGAGCCGAGCTCCACTTCACTCCCTGAGTCATGGAAAAACACCTCCTTTCCTACGTGAGCACTCCCAGGTAGAGACCAAGGCTGCAGCAGCTGCAATTTAATCTTTTTTTCTGCTTGAGCAGTTCAGCAATTTAAAGTTTATAATGACCTGATTCTCCTGAGTCTGAACTGCATCCAAAGCAGGTTCCAGAAAAGACTCCTTTCCTCTTAATGCTGATCCCTAATGAGGTGGCAGAGCCAGTAACCCAGGAATTCTGCTCCAGCCTCGCTGCACAATCCACACTTTGGCTGGCAGTGACTGCACTGGAGCTTCCACAATAAATTCCCTCCTTATCCTCAGGACGAGCTTGTTCACCTGGGCACGAACAGGAACGGGGTGGCAGCAAAGGAACTTTCAGGAGGGACAGAGCAAAGGCACAGACAGCTCTGTGTCCCAGCCCAGGGCTGCTCATCACCCTGAGAAAGGATTTCCAAATCTGAGCCTCCCACACGGAGCAGGTGACTTCATTTCAACAGCTTCACCTGCTTCGTTCCATTCACAAACTCTTTCTTAACAGTTCATTTATTTCCTTTCTAGGACACCACCATGGATTATTTTTGAGTACTCGTTGTTTCAGGTACAATTTTGCCACCTTGAAGGAAAACACCTAAAAAGCCCTGAAGGCAATTTGTTTTTTCAGTGCAAAGGGACAAAGCTCTGCTGCTCTTACCTGCTCCTCCTGCAAGTTTCTGCAGCACTGGGGGCCATGTGGCAAAGGCAGGGAGAAGGTCTGGGTAGACCCACAGAGTGTACACTGTCCCAAAACATGAAAAAATTTAAAAATGCATCGTTAAGAACATTTCTAGCTGTTGTTTCTTCCCATCTTTAAGACTAAACTCTCCTTGGATAATCAAGATTAAACTTAACTGGATAATAAAGAAATGTGAAATCAAAACAATGCCACAATAATTAACTGGGAAGGTAAGCAAAGAGGGAGGATTATTCCAGTCCCTTCCCCCTACCTGTTGGGTACAGAACTTTCTCAGCTTCAAACAGTATTGGGTTCCTGTGGTTCATGTAAACAGTGATGGCCTCCCCTTTGTGAGAGTATATTTTGATGACATTGAGCTCTTCCTTGTTTGGGATCAGCTCCGCCAGTTGTTCAGTGCTCAGGGTGGGAAAAGCTGCTGCCACATCACTTCGTAGCTTCCTCCTGCAATGATAAAACCCCAAATGTGTTACAAAGCTGGTCCAGGCCATTCTCAAAATAACTCCTTCATCTGCAAATACTGTTTTGTTGGCTGTTCCTGAACTTCCCACCTTTTCACTGGAGATAATTTGAAGCATGTGTCCGGGTTTAAAATGATGTGAGAAGAATACCAGGAAAAGGCCAAATAGACTTGCCCTGCTCATATCTTCCTTCAACATCTGCTTTCAGCCTCTGCTGTTTTGTGCTGTGATTTCAACCTGGGAGTGCCACACTTGCTCTGCCCAGCCTGGATGGGGAGCAGGGCACAGCCAGATTTCCCTGTCCCCCACTTTTAACTGAAGTTTAAGCCCCAGTGACCAGCACAGGGCGGGTTTTTGGTCATTCAAAGCAGTGTCCAGTGAACCTGAGCCATCAGGAGGTCAGCCCAGAATCCCTGCTCAGGAACATAAAGAAATTAAGAGAATTACAGATGGTTCGGGTTAAAAGGGACTTTAAATCGGATCCAGTGCCACCCCTGCCATGGCAGGGACACCTCCCCCTGTCCCAGGTGGCTCCAAGCCAAACCCAGCCCGGCCTTGGGCACTGCCAGGGATCCAGGGGCAGCCACAGCTGCTCTGGGCACCTGTGCCAGGGCCTGCCCACCCTCCCAGGGAAAAATTTCTTCCTAATATCCAATATAAATCTTCCCTCCTGCAGTTTAAAGCCATTCCCCCTTATCCTGTGACTCCATGCACTTATCCCTCTCTTACAGCCCCGTTAGGCACCAATCGCTGCTATAAATAAGCACAGAAAGCTCACCCAGGCCTCGGCATAACATTTCAATTAAACCTGGTTTAATTACGGCAGCACCTTCCAGTGGAACGCACATTCCGTGCTCAGGCCGGGAGCGCATCACAGGCAAGCGGTGAAAGCAGCAACTCCCGGGGGCATGGCCGGCCCCGGGCCGAGCC
>JAHLSL010000050.1:246564-261859 GCA_025920805.1 Petroica traversi
GGGGCCGGGGGGGACACGGGGGGTGGATGCGGTTTGGGATCGGGGCCGCCGAGCCCCCGCGTGGTCGCCGCCGTCCGTCGGGTTTGTCGCGATAGGCGTTGCGATTTTAAGTTCTCCAGCAGCCGGCAGCGAGAGACGCCGCCTTTTTTTTTTTTTTAATTAATTAATTTTTTTTTTGCAGCTGGAATTCCCACATCTCATTTTTAAGGGATAACCTGCTTTAAAGGATAGTCCTATCAAATGTTTAAGTGTTTGCTCGTTTTCTGCTCGTTTGGGATTATCCCGATTAAGGGGAAGCGGGGGAATGGTGGCTAATGTTTCTTAGGGATGTATTTTCTGCAGCGCAGAAGTTGATTAACAAAAAAGAACCTCCAAATGAAAAGTATCTGGAATTAAGATTCCCCAGAAGCATCGCACTCTTGTGTATGAAAACACAGTTAAATCCCAAAGATCTTTTAATGAATGAAGCAGAATCAATGGTATTACAGTCTAAAATGTGCTAAGGGAGCCGCATTTCAGCATTTGGCTCTGTCTCTGTCAGCGTGAGTTGTTGTGAATAACTGGTTTGTGTGTGGGACCTTTCCAGCCAGGATTGGAGATGGATTGTATGACTCCTATATGAGGATAGATGAGTGTAGATACCCAGAGCCTGCAAATGAAGAACGAAGCCCTTCAGGACTTCCTTCCCTTTCGAGACCTCATGTGAGTATTTTAAAGCCATCTGTGTCTTACGCTGTGTTGTGTGGCAGTGAGAACTACCCAGGGGTCTGACACCTCCCTACAGAGAATAAATTTTAAAAGTGGGATTTTGCAGCTTTGCAGTGGCTTCTTAACATTACTGTTTTTCCTGAGCATGAAAATGATGTGCTGTGCTCACTGCAGAACTTGCTGGCAGCCTCAGGAATCCCATCTTGCTGCCCCCAGCTCGTGTTTTAATAAAAAAAAAAAGTTACTTTTACAAAGGGTTGAGGCGTTCTGCCATGTCACCTCGTGCTCTGATAAGTGAATCCACACACGCTTTGCTCTGCCTCCTCCTGCACGTTTCCATTTTAGTTCCCCTCATGAAAATCCCGACGGGTGAGAACGTAGGAGCAGCAGAAGAGCAGTGGGAGTCTGTGTGGCTGCCAAACGTCTCACGAAAGTATCTTTCTGCTCTGAAAACTTGGGCATTATCTGTCACTCTTTTGCTGCTGAAATAGCTGCCTATGAATTGAAGGTGTTGCCAGGCTTTTTCATCAGGGCTCTGTTCCCTCAGCAGATGTGGAGTTGGGAGATTTTTTCCCCTCTAATTGGTTCATGTTCAGCTGTGCTTTTGCACACTGGTCTGTCCTTTAGATGGGTTTTAAATGTGTTCTGGCTCTTGTTGAGTTCTGGCAGAAGGGAAGGAACTTAAGTTTAAAAAAAAAACCCCTCTCACTCTCTTAAAAGTGAAAATAGACATTGCCCTGAGTAGGATGCATTTGAAAATCATCACCTTGTGGGATTTTGATGTAACAGATTTGGTCTGTGCAAACTCAGGGCATGAGTCTGGGTTTCTTTCCTTTTTGGTAATGTTGAGGGGGAGCAGAAGGAATTTGGAGTTTTGTTGAGCAGTCGGGTTTGGAGAGTAGTGGGCTGGGGATTTTTTGTTTGCAGGAATATGGAAACATTTCAGCTGCAGTGTTTTAAGCTGTGGTGTGACTTCATTTGTACATAACTGAGCACAAGTCAGTAGAGTGGAACTATCCAGTGAAATACAAATATAAATCCATTCATATTTTGTGTGACTTGTCTTCACCTGTGTTTTGTCCCTGAACTCTGTGAGCTGCTCAGGGCAGGATGAAGGATTGATAGCATGCCCAGTTTGCATGCTGGTGTGTCAATAAAATCCAGCCTCAGTGGTACCAAGCAAGCAGGAGCTGAGGCTGAAAATGCTGCTGCAGCTCAGTTTTAACGGGAAAATACCTGGATTTCTAGTTCTCTTCTTGAGAGATGTTTTGTTGTGATGTAAGGTTATGTGAGAATTGAGGAGTCCTGGTGACTGCAGCTGCCCATTCCTTCACCTGAGCCTGCAGGAGAACACAAAGTCTCTCTGCTTTAAAACAAAATGGGTGGAATTCTATCTGTTTAATTCAGTGTTCAGAAAGTCTCTGGAAACCCGTTGTGTAGGAATTGCAAGAACTCTTTCCTTGTCAATGAAAATGAAGTTTTGTAAGTGAGAGTTTTCAACAGGGTGCCCCTGGTGCTGCCAGGCTCATTTCTTGCCTGCTGGTACCACTTCAGCAATAAAACCAAAAACCTGTGGGGCCTGGGATTTGTAAAAGAAAGCTGTTGAAAGAAAGCTGGTGCTACCCAGGAGTCATCTGACTTTGAGTGCAGCTCTCCTGAGTCCAAGTGAAGATGGAGCTATATTTGTGTCTCCCCATCATGTGGCAACTGATTTTGGGAGTCCTCTAAGAATGAAAATTGAGACCTTACTACCGTTGAGTCAGGTTTGAAATCCAAAGCCATAATTCCTTCATTAAGAAATCGTTCCAGGATAAATAGAATCATGAATTCCTGGTTTATTTAGGGATTCAAAGGTACAAAATGTTTGCTATGAAGAGCAGCATGAGCAGAGCTGCTACTGCTCTGGAGTAGAGAGTATTTAAACGAGTGTGAACCTAGCTCTGTGTTTATATGCTCTGTTTATTTGTAAACTTTGTGTCTGCTGGGCTGAAGAGTCTTTGAGCCAGCTCTGAAAAAATGTCATTCTTATCTCGGGGGTTCAGCCAGGCTCCAAGAAAAAGGCGTTTATTCCCAGTTACCAGGGCTGGGCTCTGTTGTTTTTATTGCAGCCTCTGGCAAGGCGTGTCCCTCCCAGTACACTGCATTTTGGGCTTGATAGGAGCAGTGGAGCTTGGTAGGATCTCTCCATGTTGATAAGGACAGAGTTCTGCAGGGAAATGCCCGTTTTTTGGGGCTTGTGAGCAAGAACATTTCAGGGGCAGCACCAACAAACAGAGTCTTTTATGAGCTGTGTGTAGTTGGCTTTGGCGAGAACATTCACTTCCCTTATTTGCTGACCCTGCTGAGATGTTGGACTGGGTGTAACTAAAAAGGAATTTGGTTTTATTGCTGTGGGGCTGCAGGTTTATTTATAATTTTTTTTGTTTGATTCCTATGTAGTTATTTTGGTTTTCAGGGATTGGGTTTGGCATGTGTCTGAGATCTTTATTTTTAGCTTAAAGGACAAAATGGAAAACAGATGTTGCTGCTTCAGCCAGGGCTTCTTCAGTTCTGCCTGGGATGGGACAACACCTCTGTGCTGCCTCTCAGCAGGGAATGCCAGCAAGCAGGAAAGGGAATAACTGCTCTGCTGGTGGGGAACTGACCTCGAGGGAGTTCAGCATTTACTAAATTGTAAAATTGGAAAATTTCACAGTGTTTTTCTCACCTTGTATGGGTTTGTGTTGGGTGTAAATATTTTAGCACACGGTGGTGAGAGGGAGTGCTTGCAGCCTGCTCTCAGCTGGCTTGGAGTGGGAGGTGTTCCTGGTTATTCAGGTCTGTGTTGAGAGAGTTGTGCAGCTCTCTCTTCCCTCTGTGACAGTGACAGGGCCCAGGGAAGGGCTGAGCTGTGTCAGGAGGGTTTGGGTTGGATAAAAGTTCTTCCCCCAGAGGGTGTGGGGCACTGACCAGGCTGCCCAGGGAATGGGCACTGCTCCAAACCTTCCAGAGATCCAGGACAATGCTCTCAGGGTAAGGGAGGGATTTTGGGGTGTCTGTGCAGGGCCAGGAGTTGAACTTAATGACTTTTGTGGGTCCCTTCCAGCTCAGGATATTCTACAATTCCACCAAGATTTCAAAGGGCGCTGTGGACACGATGATGTTTTCCCCTTGAAATTAAAACCCCACAATTAATTTTGTTTTAAAGAATGGTTTACCTTGCCCTGCCCTGCCATCCTTCTGCCCCTGGTGCAGCTGCCTCACACCAGCCATATGTCACCTGCTGGGGTTGCTTTGTCTGCCTTTGGCAGCCTGGCTGTGCAATCTCCCTGCCACTGCTCTGCATGTCCACGCTCCATTCCGTGCTCCCGACAGGTGCAAGTTGCATCTGTTGATGGTTGTGCTGCTGCACCCACGTTGGAAGCTAAACATAGCTGTTCCCTGGCTCTTTGCAGGCTGCAGATAGGTATTTTGTGGTGTTTGAGTGTTTGGCTGGCTAGGGTTTCCCTTTCTGGATTTAAAAGCACAGGTGCTGTTTCAGGGAGTTGCTTTCTCTCTGCGTCCCCTTCTGTAACTCTGCTTGTAACTTAATTTAGTCCAGCACTTTATGTTTGTTCCTAATAAATGCCAAACTCACCGGCGTTACTGATTTTGTGTTGGCAGTGATTTTATTTTTAATCTGTGCTTTAAAAGGTAAACTAAACTTATTTTTCCCTTGTAGGTTTCTATCAACAAACTCATGATGAAGGATCACTGTCTGACTGGAAGTCAGGTCAAAGTGGAGCAGTTGTTTGAGGACTCTGGCAACAGAAGGAGCAGCATTCTTCAGTCTGCAGGCCTTACTCCAGAAAGATCTCTCCCTTCCCTGACAAAAGAGAAAGCCCTGGAGAGCCTGGCTCCTAGAGGCAATGGAAGCTCCTTGAAAGCACACAAAGCTGTTTCCCAAGCTCCAGAGCAAGCGGTCAAACAGTTCAAGCATCAGCTGTCAGCCTATGAGCAGCAGGAGATCTTTAATTTCTCGGAGATTTACTTTGTGGGGCCTTCTGCCAAAAAGAGGCAGGGGGTCATTGGTGGCCCCAACAACAGTGGCTACGATGATGACCAAGGCAGCTACATCCACGTGCCCCACGACCACCTGGCCTACAGGTATGAAGTGCTCAAAATCATTGGCAAGGGCAGTTTTGGACAAGTTGCCAAAGTCTACGACCACAAGCACCACCAACACCTGGCCTTAAAGATGGTTCGCAATGAGAAGAGGTTCCACCGCCAGGCTGCCGAGGAGATCAGGATCCTGGAGCACCTGAAGAAGCAGGATAAAACAGGCAGCATGAATGTGATCCACATGCTGGAGAGCTTCACCTTTCGGAACCACATCTGCATGACCTTTGAACTCTTGAGTATGAACCTGTATGAGCTGATTAAAAGGAATAAGTTCCAGGGCTTCAGCCTGCAGCTGGTTCGGAAGTTCGCTCACTCCATCCTGCAGTGTTTGGATGCCCTTTACAGAAACAAAATCATCCACTGTGACTTGAAGCCAGAAAATATCCTCCTCAAACAGCAAGGGAGGAGTGGAATCAAGGTTATAGATTTTGGGTCCAGCTGTTTTGAGCACCAAAGAGTCTACACTTACATCCAGTCCCGGTTTTATCGGGCGCCGGAGGTGATCCTGGGCAGCCGCTACGGGATGCCCATAGACATGTGGAGTTTTGGCTGCATTCTGGTGGAGCTTTTGACTGGCTACCCTCTTTTCCCTGGGGAGGACGAGGCAGACCAGCTGGCCTGCATCATGGAACTTCTTGGAATGCCACCTCAGAAGCTTTTGGATCAATCCAAGCGAGCCAAGAACTTCATCAACTCCAAGGGTCACCCCCGTTACTGCACGGTGCTGACGCAGCCGGACGGGAAGGTGACCCTGAGCGGGAGCCGCTCGCGCCGGGGCAAGGTGCGGGGAGCCCCGGGGAACAAGGACTGGGTGACAGCTCTGAAGGGCTGTGATGACCCCTTGTTCACTGGTTTCCTGAAGGACTGCCTCAGCTGGGACCCCTCGGCACGCATGATCCCCAGCCAGGCCCTGCGGCACCCCTGGATCTGCAAACGGGTGCCCAAGGCGGCCGGCTTGGAGAAAAGCTCGGGCAGACGCATCTCGAGCTATTCAGGTTCCTTCCAGGGCATTGGCACCAAGCTGCCTCCCGTGGCTGCAGTCCCCAGCAAGCTGAGGGCCACTCTGGCTGCTGAGCCCAGTGGCAACATCCCCCTGTGCACGGTGCTCCCCAAACTGGTCAGCTAGTGGGGAGTGCTGGGTTCCCAGGAGACAGCCCGTGCGTGTTAACTGTCTGTTCATGCTGAGGGAGGCAATTAAATGCAGAGGGTTTTAATGGATTTACTTTTTGTTAGAGGCTCAGTCTGGAGTGTTGGAAGATCAGTCAAAAAATGTGCTAAACATTAAAGGGCTAATTTTATCCAGTTGCTTCACTCTCACCTGGTGCATATTCCCTTGCTGGGGGTTCAGCTCAGCTGGGGGGTACAGGGACAGTTTGGCAGATGTGCTGTTCCAAAATGCTGGTTTAGAAATCAAACCATTTCTTATCATGGTTTAACAGGTTCTTTTGCTTAAGGCAGGAAAGGAACTTGATTTAAACTCTGAGTTTTCAGTTCTCTCCAGCTGAACTCTTTCTGTTCCGGGGGAAAGTTTTTAAATCTCTTGTCAAAAGCACAAATGCATTCATGTAATGCATTAGGAACTTACTTGCAAATTGCTTAAGTTTGAAGAATTTTATTTCTCTGCATTGCTTTTCCCTTATCTATCCTGGGATTTTAAAAAATGTGATGGGATGTAGACACCAAAGGAATTTCTTGTAGGAAAAGAAAATACTCAGATGATAAAATTTCAAAGGAGCGTAGAAATGCCATGAAACACAGGATATATCTAAATAAAACTACTAATTTCTGTAACACTTGCTATTTCCCCCTAAAAATCTATGGAAAACTTGTGGGGGAATTTGGGATCAGGCCTGGTCCATCACAAGTGTGAGCCAGCTTGTTCAGGTAGTGATTGAACTTTCTGTTTCTTTGGAGCTCAGATTTCCATCATCAGTTCTGCCAGGTGTGTGTGTGTGTGTGTGTGTCTTTGTTTTTCCTGTGTTTCTAAAACAAAAATGTTGAACCTCAAGAGCTGGTTTATATCCATGTTTGAGATTCTGGCAATTGCAAAAAATTCTCTCTTTGTGTAGAGTGAATTCCACTGAATTTCATGAAGCTCTTTTAATAAAAACGCAAACATGCCACCCCTGTCAGACAAGTACAACTTTTTCAGGCCCAGGGCTGTGACTAGAAAATGAGGGAGGGGGGGAACCCACATGAATAATTGGCTCTGAAATCTCACCAAAATCTCTGGAAACACAACCAGGAAGGACTGACAGGCTGCAAGAACTGGCGGATCCAAATGGAAATATTTCCTGGGACGAGTTGCTTTGTTTCTAATTGCCTTCCTCCAGGCCTTTGGGTGCCTGCATTTTCTCGTTCCTGAACTCCTTGAGCTTGTATTTCCTCTTCCTTTATCTCCCTAGAACATGCCAGGCTGCTGTGAGCTGCCACAGCTTGTTGGGGTTGCTCCTCCTGGCAGCCTCGTGGCCCAAGTCCATCTCCAGAACCACCTGATCCCTTGCCAGGAGCCTGAGCACAACTTTAAATGCAGTTTAGGGCTTTAATGAGCAGGAGGTTTTAAGTGTAACAATTTTCAGTACAGCAGGGTTTGAATGAGACTCTCAGTGTGCCAACAAAGGAGTCACCAGGGTGATTTTAAAGATAAGGAGGCCAAATGTTCAGGAGGAGACCCTTCCCTGAGGAGATGTGGCTGCTCTGGCCCATTGCAGCACTGGGAGGAGCCCTGCAGAAAACCCCAGAGAGACTCAGCTAAAGCTCCAGAGGACTTCAAACTGAGGTTCCCAGGAGCTGAAATGGAAGTTCTCCTGCGTGGAGCTTTTCTGAGCTGTTTTGTTTCACAAGTGTCAATTCAATGAGCTCTGGTGATGATGTTAAAATAACAGTCTGGCCCCTGTCCGTGCAGCCATCGGCGTGGACGGGCTGCTCATGGGCACCAAGAACAACACATGGCTGCTGCTTTTTATTTTGCTTTGGCTGAGTGAAGTTTTACTTGAATGAAGAACCAGGGGAGTGGATTCTGGAGGGAAGTGGCAGAAGATGCCATCGGTTTTAGCAGAACCTCTAACAGACCTGGCACTTTTTCAGAAGCCAGAAATCTTCCTTTTCTGCCCTTTACATTTCTTTCTAACAAAATCCACCGGGGGAGTGAGGGAAAAGGAGCCTTTCAGGAGCAAAAGCTTGGTAGGAAGGATGGATGGAAAAGGATTTTGTGGGGAATATCAGGTGATGGAGGGGCTGGAGCCTGGCAGGGGCAGTGGGGATGGGCTGGGAGCTGCACAAACAGCTCAGGGACACACAGCAGGGCCCTGGCTCAAAACTATTTTGTCTGTAAAATTCCAAGCGTAAAAAAATAATAATTCTCTTGTGGGAAGAGGTGACTGTGAGGGAACTCCTCCTGTAGCAGCCTCTGTAATTTTGCTGAAGGCTGGGGCTGTGAAGCTGCAGATAAAGCAATTAATTGGCAAAACTACAGCATTTCGTCTAAAAACTGTTCAGCACGCCCTGACTGCACGAGGGGTTTGCTTGAGACTGGATCTCACTTGGTACTGCCATATTTGAAAATCAAATATGTACTGAAGGGAATTGCTAATTTGGGTGAGAAGGAAGAGCAGCCTCAGCAGATATTTGCTGGGTTGGAAACTTCTTCCTAACCCAGGAAACACCTCTGAGAATTTGGGGTCTTGTTTCCAATTTCTAATCCCCAATTTCTTTATAGTTTGCTTTTGGTGAATTGTTTGATGCAGGATTCCCAAAGCAAGCTCAGAAATATCCTCTGAGGAGTCACCCCTGCAAACCCTGGAGTTGTTGAGTTCCCAGGAGTTCTCCAGCCACACGTGGGGGCCCTGGGCTGTGTCCCTGTCATTTATCAGGGCACGGTCTCGGGGCCTGCGCTCACCAGATACGGCCAAACCTCAAAGTCACTCTTGTTTTTGGGAGAGCCAAACCCTGTGAGGTCTGAAATCGCCAGGGCCCATCACTGCCTTTAGCTGAGCTGCTGCTGAGAGTGCTGAAAGTACCCTAAAATTAAAAATGTCTGCAGAGATGAAGAGCAGTTGTTGTTTTTGTGTAGCTTTGCTTTGTTGAGCTGCCAGCACTGGCACCTCAGTCGTGTTCTCCTCAGAAGTCACCACAGAACACATTCAAAGCACTTGTGTTCCCAGCAAATCAGGCATTGCATTTCTGAAAGCCACCCAAACTTGTTTTAAAATGCTCTTTATGACGTTTTACCGTCCTGTGAGAGGTGGAATTCACAACTGTTCATTGGCTGCAGTTTCAGCTGTTGGGCTCAGCAATATTTTTATATAAATCAATAACAAGAGCAGCACATCCAAAGATCTTCTGGGCACCACAGACGCTCCTCACCAGAGTTTTTATCCTCCCAGCCAGCTGGAATGGGAATCCTGGGTGACCAGAGACCTGAGAATTCACAGCAGATTAATCCAACAGATTTAATATGACTTTTGTGGCAGAGTGAGCGCTTTCCTTGCAATCTTTTTTACCTGTTAGGCTTTTCGTGCAGTTGAAAACTTTTTAAGCAGCTGTGGAACTTCTTTGCAGTGATAATGTTCAAAACTACCTCTCAAACAAAGCCAGGGTTCCTTTTGAAAGGGCTGCTCACTGCGGGCTGCAGCTCTCCTGCGTTTTTTCTTGTTTGATCCCCATGGCTGTCCTGGCTGTGGAACGTATATATGATGATCTCAGCAATGTCTTGCTAATCCCAGGCACACAAGCAAAAGGCTGATGCTGCACCCAGAGATCTCTGCTGAAATGATCCAAATCCCCCGCCTGCCAAAGTTTAATTCCGTTGTGGAAGTGGAGAGCCAAAATAATATGGAAAGATCTGCGGGACCTGTGTGCAGCACCAGCTGAGACTGAAAACAAACCCTGCCCAGAGACTTCAATGAAAAATCCTGTGGGTTCTGCACGGGCTGAGGGCTGGGAGCTCTGGGGACCTGGCAGCTTTGGGGTGATTTTGTCTTTGGTGCTTCAGAGAATCCTGGAATCGCTGAGGCTGGAAAAGCCCTCCAGGATCATCAATTCCAAGCTGTGCCTGATCCTCACCTGGTCACCCAGACCCACGTCCAGGGATGGGGACTCCAAACCCCCTGGGCAGCCCCTGAAGAAATTTCTTTCCATGAGGAAATTCCTGCTGATGTCCGACCTGAGCCTCCCCAGGCCCAGCCTGAGGCCATTCCCTCTCCTCCTGTCCCTGTTCCCTGGGATCAGATCCCAAATCCCCCCCCGGCTGCCCCCTCCTGCCAGGGAGTTGTGCAGAGCCAGAACCTCTCAGACACCACTTGATTTTTACTTTTTTATGAATTTCATGAAGGGAATAAATACACCTCCTACATCTCATTAGAGAGCCCTCATGTTCTGAAACACCACCGATGCCTCCAGCTTTGCCACTCCCCGTGTGCCAGGTGAAATCTGTGGCTCCAGAACATTTTCCTGGATTTTTGAATCTAAATCAGAGGGGCTGGCAGGGTCCCAGCACTCAGAGTTTTTCCAGCCTCCACCTCCGAGCTGCTGTTCAGGGCTTCTCACACTTTGCAGAGGTTCCAAGTGAATGTCAGAATCTGCAGGTTTGCCTTTCTGTCATAAATACCGTGATGAGGTGGAATAGAGTGGGGAATGTGGGAAACATTGGAGGTGCATGTGGATTTAACATTCTGGAAATGTCAGTCTCCAACTCTGTATCTCAATGTAACGAGCTGACTTCTCCAAGTTGTACTTCGGGTCATTTTTAAAAAGAAAATAAACGCGTAATTTTCTCTAGCAATCGAGTGTGCAAATTCCTAAAAGGAAAAAGAGGAAGCAATAATTATTTCCAGATGGTGGAATTTACCTTGGGCTGGCAGACACCACCTCCTGTGGCATCTGCCTGGAGAGGAGGGAGAATTCTCCCTGCGAGTGGGAGGTTTCTGTGTCTGTGCTGAACGTGACGAAGCTCTGCCCTGACAAATGTTCCTCTCATTAACAGTGCTGTAATTAGAACACACCGGAGTTTTGCCATGGCTTTCTTCAGTTGTCACTTTCTTATTCAGCCCACTGGGAGCTTTTTAAAGCCCAGGATCCTGCTTAACCCCAGGCTGAAAGGAGAAATCCAGTAATAGCCACTCAGGGAAGATTTGCTTTTATTAGAAACCTATAAATGGGGAACTTACTGTACACAAGTGGATATTGGGATGGTTTGAAGATGAAATCATGCTGCAATAAAAGGTCTCCAGCTACAACCTGGGTGATTAAACCACGTGTGTTACACACACACGGTGTGCAGACAGCACTGAGCGAATTTTTGCCTGGTTTTAATGTGGGTGAATGGCAAATATCTGATTTTTTTTAAGTTTGCAAGCTGAAAACAGTAAAAAAATATAGAGAGAGATTTAGATGTCTTTGTTTGTGGTATATGTGTATAAATATGTGTTCAGCCTGCCGTGAGTCCTGGACACCCTCTCAGTGGCATTTTCTCAAGCACAGCACCTCAGATTATACAAATAAGCTTATCTGCCCAGCTCTAATGCTTGTTGATGTAACACGATAAGGGATTTGTCTCCCAAATTCTGCTGTCTGAGCTGCCCCGGGCGCCGTGAGGGGAAATAATGTCCAATTCCATGGAGGAGCTGGGGAATCCAACCCCAAAGCTGCCCCCAGCTCTTTCTGCCTGGCAGAACCGAGGGACGTTGGTACAAACCTGGGTGTGCCCAAAGATGGGCAGCAGAAGCCTGGAGTTTGTCACTTTTATGTATATTCCAATTATTATTCATCATTGGAGTGAGAGGACAGGAGGGAGGAGCTTCAAACTGCAAGGGAGAAGGGTTAAATTGGACATTTTGGGAAAAATTCTTCACTGAGGGTGGTGAAGAACTTCCCTGGAGTGTCCCAGACCGGGCTGGACGGGGCTTGGAGCCACCTGGGACAGTGGAATTTGTCCCTGCCCACATCAGGAGCTGTGAGAGGAGAATTTTGCCCCTAATGATGTTTTTTTTATTCAAGGATCAGCGAGCAGACTCGGAGAGCCGGTGCTGGGATGATTCACCCGGTGGTTTTGTCAGCTCGGCTCCTCGTGGCACAGGGAGCTCGGGGTTTGTTTTCTTTCCTCCTGTCACATTGTCCTGACGGGCTCTGCAAACGCTTTTTGGCACAGCCGCGTGCAGGATGCTCAGAAATGCCTTTCCCTCTGAAGATCGCCCTCTCCACCCGCATTTCGGGTGTCAAACCCAGGAACACAGCACGGATTTCTTTTTTTTCCCCAAATCCTCTCTCCCGGGGTTTATGGGGATGATAAATGCGCTCCCTCGGCTGCAGATGCGGACAGAGACATTGGGCAGAGCTGAGCTTATAAGGAGTGGAAGGAGGGCGAGTTTGGGACGTCGGGAGCCGCAGGGACAGGGGATCGCTGGCACGAGCAGCTTTTCCCTCTCCTCTCACAGACAGGAGGATTTAAATAATTGCTCCTTAAGTGCGTTCCCTTTGTCTGCGGGGATGGAATCGCTGCCCGAATTAAGCCCGTCCATTCTGAGGCACTGAGAGGAGCTCGCTAAAGCCGAGGGAGAGGCAGCCCCAGCCCCTGGCAGAGAAGGAGCCATGTAAGGCTTGGCGTTGCTCCCCCGGCTCGGAAGCTCTGGAATTCGGCTGCCCAAGCGCTGCAGGATCGCTCAGGATGGTTTGGCTGCGCTGCTGGGGTGTAGGTAGGAAGGCAGGGGCCGTGATTACAATAATGAAGTGTAATTAAGCATAGCCGAGATGCGATCGAGAGCAGTGAAGCACAGGCCTGATTACCCCACGGAAAGGACTGTTGGAGGGGACACAAAACGGGCTGGATTTACCGGGAATTTCTTTTAATTGCAGTGTGAGAACACCTCAGGCAGGGGGGTGTGAGCCGGGGGCTCCCCACATGGGAAATGACACGGCCAGGTCTTGCCCCGGGCGGTTTTTCAGCTGCTGAGGACGTGGAAACGCAAGAAATCAAAACCAAGAAGCTGCTGGGAGAGTGGAGTTCGGCTGATGTCTTCAAGGGCTTTGTGGTGGGCACCCACCTGAGGGTGGTCCTGTAGGGCAGGGAAAGGAATCGGGAAAGTGATTTCCACCCTGGCACACTCAGCAGGCACAGGGCTCGTTCAAAGTGGGTGAAAAACGAGAGGACAAAAGAAAGTTTTCACTCAATCCTATCCCAGGTCTGACCGAGACCGCCCAAGGTCCTTGGCCGTGCCCCGCAGTGCCCAGGGCGGTGCCACCTCCCCCTGAGTGCCCGTCCCGTGTCCTGTCACTGCCGCAGCCCCGGTGACAGCAGCACCGCCGGCAGGAGCTGCCAGGCTCCCCAGCAGGTGCTAATGATGGATGGCATAAATGGAATTATATTTGAGGTGTGAGCAGCCAGCTGTAAAGTCATCAAACAGGAAAGGTCGAGCAAGTAATTTACACCACAACTCCTCTGCTCCCAGAGCCACGGGCACGGATAAATTCAGGCAGGCACAGAGGGGTCGGGTTTTTGTCTGAGGCTGACTCTGTGAGACAGGAGCTGTCGATCCCTTGTAGATCCCTGCACAATTCCCTTTTCCTGTGGAGCTCAGCCTCTGGCACAGCCTGGTGGGTGCTGTCGGCTCCTGGCTGACCCAGGATGGAGCTGGGCAGCTCCTGCAGCTCCTCAGGCTTCTGGAGGAGCCTGCAAAAATGTGCTGCCCACCTTTTTATGCTCTGTTTCTTCTTGAGATGAGATAGAAGTGGAAGCAACGGGGGCTGGTTTAGGTTTAAGGTGATTTTCCTCCTTGCTGGACGTGGCCTGCAGCACCTCACATCCCACAGCACCCCACACCTCCCCTGCCCAGGCACTGTGAAGGAGGGGCTGTGTTTTCCAGCACTTTTCAGGCATTCTCAGCCTGATGATCTTCAAAAACGCCCCTTTGCTGTGGTCCTTGTGGGGCACAGGGAGCACAAGGGAACGGAGCAGTGATTGCCAGGGGAGCTGGGGGGGTGTGCGGCTGCAGGGGCGAGGACAGGGAAGCTGCTGGTTATTTTGGGAGGTGCAGGAGGGGAGCAAACAGCCCAGCTTTCATTTTTCAGCCGGCTGGTGCTGATTCAGGAGGTTTCAGCAGCGCCAGTTGTGGGGAGCTGAGCTGACGAGGCCTCGGTGACACGGCCTGGCCACGGCGTTTTGTCCCTTTTGTCACCTCGTTCCTCGCTCAGGGGGCTCTGCCTGGGCTTCCAGGAGGAGCAATAAGGTGACAGGAAAGGCAAGAAGGAGCCAGAGTCTCCAAGCTGGGTTTTCTTCTTCTTTCCCCCGTCTGATGCATCGCATGCTTTGCTGTGACTCTTTCCAGGCCCCTCTTCAGCCCTCGCGGGACTGAGCGTGGTCCCCTTTGGCCCATCCCCACGTGATGGGAAATGCACCACAATGACACAAACCTTTCTAAATATTCTTTGATGACTTTTTTCCCCCCCTATTAAGTGAACCCAGAGCATCATGCATCACCCACACTGCTGGGTCTAGTTACACACGTGGAGAAATCGGCCTTTATGAGCTGCTCCCCCGGTTCTGGGAATGTTACACAAAGAATTTCACCTTCCCACAGGGCCACAACAAACACAGCTTTTGGTGGCCAATTTATAATCTCAGTTTCAGTCCTTGTCCTGTCTCCAGCCTCCCTGGTGCCATTTAGAGCTCTCCCCACATGGCACTGCCAGGGGATTGAGCAGCAGCAGGAGGAATGGCAGCAGTGGGAGGTGGCAGCTTTGTCACTGCTCTGTCCCAGCCTCAGGGTTACCTCGTGCTTTGCCCTGGGCTTGCAGGAAGGTTATTGTCTATGGAATTGGTTTGGACACTTTTATCAGGCCTTCTTCCCTGTTTTCTGCTGACCTTGGAGCTTGCTCTGTGCTCCTGCCCCTGCAGGGCTGCGCGGGCACCATCCTGGTCCTGAAGGAGCCCAAACCATTCCTGACTCCCTTTTCCCACCCACAGGCAGGAGAAAGAGCTGGGAAGGGACTGGAATGCAGCAATGTCGGTGTTGGCACCCAAATATTGGGATACACCTGGTTCCAGCCCATCCCTGCATCCTGCTGGCTCTGCTTTGTGCTGGATCCTGCATTTCTCCACACACCCTACCATCCAAACGCCTGTGGCACGAGAGGGCAATGAAAATTCAGCTGGGAGTCCCAGACCTCCACGGAGACACCCTGCAGCCTGCGGATGCTCCGGGGAGCCCCCACCCCGAGCAAAAACCTCTGTGCAATAAATCTCTCCCACCCAAACAAGGAAACATTTCTGGCTCCCTCCCTCAAAAAAAAACCCAAAAAACCAACAACAACGACAAAGAAACCCTGATCAAACACCCAAAAAAGCGAGTCCCCCCTTGATGCCTTTTCCTGGGGTTATGAAAATGAAGCCAGACACGGTTAAAGGGGTTGGGGTCTTTCCCTCAGTGTTTGAATCAGGATCCCGTTTGATGCA
>JAHLSL010000050.1:271859-294341 GCA_025920805.1 Petroica traversi
CGGCGGCGGCGGGGCCGGCCGGACAATGAGGAGCCGCCCGCCCCTCCGGCCGCGCTTTCATCTCGCTTTCCCCCCCACTCAGAGCAGCGAGACGCGGCTTTCCAGCTTTGTAGTGGGAAAGGAAGCGAAATGACATCTTGGTAGCCCGAGGCGGGGGGTGGGTCAGGAGTGGGGAGGAGATCGTGGCCTGGCTGGGGTCCCCCGGGGCTTGGCGTGCCCGAGTGCGGGGGCCCGCGGAGCGTGGGGCTCCCTCCGTGGGGCGTTCGTGGTGCGTGTGAGCACCGACAGTGCTCCCTGTCCCCGTTCATGTCCCCTCCCGGCTGGAACAGCCACCCTCAGCGAATATTTCGGCGCTGCGATGTTACCCCTTGTCCCTAACTGGCTTCTCTTTGACAGGTGTAGGTAAAAGTGGCTGCGAGGTGTGCTGGAGCTCGCACCGGGCCGTGCCGCCCCTCTCCTTGCTCCCGGAGGAGGTTTTTGAGCAAAGAGGGGAGCGGGTGTCCCTGCCAGCGGGGCTTGGGGAAGTTTGAATGGATTCCTGCCACGCGGGGCTGGCTGCTCGGTGGGAGCGCCGTGTTCTCCGGCATCCGCGCAATTTGCGCCCACACATGAGCTGTTCAATCCTTGGCGTTACCCCGAGAGCTGGGGAGGATGAAAACACCCCACCTAAAACCCAGAACCCCCACCTAAACCTGCAGCTCCCGGCTAAACCTGTAACCCCGCTCCTTTTGTGTTCAGAGTTGCCCATCTGGGGGTGTCTGGGGTTCCTGACGTGAGGGAGGGAACTTGGGGGGCACAAGTTGTGCTGCAGAGCTGGTGGGGTGGGCAGGGCACGGCGCTGAATGTCTGTGGTTAAGGAAGAGGGGTCAGTTGGGTAAGAAAAGTTTGGCTTTTCCTTCAGAAACGCCGGAGACATTGCTGGTGATCAGCAAAGACACTGCTCCCCGCGTTGTACTCCGGGTGACATTGTGTTGTCACCTCCTTGGGTTGAAATTGAGCGAAATCCTCTTTGTTTTGACAGACGGCTCCTCCTCGGCTCTGAAGTTGAGTCACGTATTTAAAGCAGATCCCAGCACTTCCCTCTCGCAGCCCTGAAAGGGGAAGGATGGAGGAGGAGGAGGCTGGAGCTTCCTCTGCCCGGCATGGCTGGGGCACGGGACTGGTGCTGTCACCCTGCTGGTGTCGCGTGTCCCTCGGGCTCCTTGGCTGGTTGAGAAGCCTCTGGAGCTCAGGGCTGCAGGCTGGGATGGAGGGGGGTGACACAGTGTCTGGGGCGAGGCATATTCGACACTGGATCTCTTTTAGGAGAAGGGATTGTCTTGCCTGTCCCCTGTCCTGGCCTCTCCTGGCGTCCCTGCCGGGGAGGGACGGGTTCAGCTGAGAGGTTGGACTGAGTGTCCCTGGCTTCCCCAAGAGCAGCACAGCTGCTGCTGTAAGTGATTCTCTCCTGCACCTTCCAAACTGGGACTTTGGGCTCCGGGACGAGCCCCTGGGTCCCTGTCCTGCCTTGGTGAGCTTGAGCTGCAGGCTTGGCTTAGTCCATTGGGCGTTTGGGCCGAGCTGCAGAGCCCAAACTTGGTGTGGGTGAGTGCCCCAGACGTGATGTGTGCTGACTTCACTCCCTGCTCGGGTACACAGCCGGGCTGACGTCTCTGAGAGAGACCTGTGGAGAGGTATTTGGGTCCAAATTACTCATGGGCTGCATCAGAGTGGAAAGATGACCTAAAGCAGCATCCACAGAAGTGATTGCATCGAGTTGTCATGTTTCAGATGATGCTTAAAAGAATCCTGATGGCCCATGGCCAGGAGCCACAGCTGAAATCTGTCTGCTGCCTGCTTTGGTTGTGCAGTGAACCTTTCCATTTGGAGTGTCATTCTTTAGGTTGGCTGTTCCAAAATCTTGTATAACAGTGCAATCCTTCACTGGAGGATGATGCACAGTCGTGTCTCTCCCTGACGTGGACGGTGCCTTCTGGTCAGGTTTTGCCTCACTTGGGTCACGAGCAGCTGTTGTGTGGTTAAAGCTCCTACTCCCAAATCAAGAGGTGGATTTAGGAAAGGGTTTTGCTGAGAGTCACTTTGCTGAAGAGAGTTTTGCAGTGCTCCAGGACAGTTTAAGCTTGGGGACGGTGTTCTCGCAGCAGTGAAAACGTGAAGGCAAATTTTCTTCTCCTTCCAGAGCAATAGTCCATGCAGAGACACATCATTAAATAAAATATTGCTGTGTGCGAGTTAATGCATGGTAGTTCTGGTTGCTGTGTAGTACCTGGGTGAAAACAAGAGATCCCTCTGCTTTTCTCACAGATTCTTGTTCATCTTTCCGTCTGCAATTTTACTGCATTTTTTTGCTACCTGAAGTGTGGCATCCCTGAATTATCTGGTGTGGAGCAGCCACGGATGGTCCCAGTCACCCGTGACCTGACCCTGCTCGAGTGATCTGCAGGGTGGGAGCAGCAGGCGTGGGGAGAGGTGATGAATGGAGCTGAAACGCCTGGCTCCTTCTTCCTTGAACCTTGCTGTGATTTATTATGAGGCAAAATTAGGCTTGTAATTTCGGAGGAGGCTGCTGTATGTAGGTCACTGCTGGCCTGACTTGGCAGGGCTCGCTGTGGTCAGGCTGCACTGGTGGGGCTGGGAGCGAGGGCTCTTTGCCTGCTGCAAATTCCACTTTTAAGACGAATTTTTGTGCTGGCTGCCTCAATTCCACCAGGAAATGGCAGCTGAGCCAGGCTGGAGAGTGGGGACTGGCATTGCAGGGGATGGGTTTTCCTCTGTCGCACTCACTGCTCGATGGAGATCTTTGTGGAGCAGATTTCCTTTAAAACATTGAGCAAACCTCACTGCTGAGCTCAGCTGCAAAGCAGGAGACCCTCACCTGGCTCGGTGAGCTCCGGAGGGGCTGGAGGAGCTCGGGGCATGGGGGCTGCTGGAGGATTTGCCCATTTCTGGAGCATCCTCGGTGCTTTGGGGCGTGTTTTCAAAACACTCTGGGTCTCTGCTCTTGGTAATGAGCAGATAAGAATCGGTGATAATCTGTGAGCGAGGCTGCCCTGATGGAGGAGGAGGAAGGAGGATGGTGCTTGTGGTTGGCTCTTCTGGGAAGGTGCCTGTGCTGGAATGAGGGCAGGCGTTTCAGAGCTCATACCTGAGCAGTTCTGCGCGTTCGGGTGTCACCCTGTGTCCCGCAGCTTCCTTTGGGACCAAATGCTGTGTCCTTCCAGAAATCCGCCTGGAAAAACATCCCTGGAGTGAGGGAGTGAATGGAGACCCTGGTTCCTGCTCATGAGGAGCAGCTTGCCGTGTCTGCTGCTCTCCTGTCCCTCTCTCAGTGGAGAGATGTTTATTTTATTAGCTCTGCCGTGTATTTTACATAATCAGAGATGTCTTCGCCGTGGCCTCTGTGCGAGCTGTGGTTGAAGAGCCCTGGAAACTGCAGTGACATCACCGGGACTTTTCCAGAGCAGTGGTTTATTATCTCATTGACCAAAGGAGTCTACTGACTTGGGGTTTGGGTTTGTTTAAGCGATTTAGGATTTGCCACCGCCTCTTTTGAACACTTCACATGCTCTGAGCAGTCAGAGCTAGGGCTGTGATGGGCCGATAAGGGCTGGGAGCAGGGGTTTTCTCTTTGGTACGTGCTCAGGAAACGGCGGGGCTCTTCCTCTCGATAATGATCTAATGCCATCAGCCACGGGGCTTGCAAAAGACGTTTCCCATGTTTTCAGAGGCGGGGAACTGAGATGCAGTGATTTACTGAAGCTCAGAGGCGGTGCCGGGCTGAGGGGCTGAGCTGCTGCGGCACCAGGATGCAAACGCAGCTCCTGGATGGGTGATTTTACACCAAATACCACCAAACCCGATGGTTTTGCCATTCCCATTGAGCCCTGCTGGCCTTTGGTGAGGTTTGTGCCTTCTCTCCACACACACACACCAGGAAAGCCTCGTTAGAGGGCAGGGCTGGTTCAGGGGCTCTGGAGGTGGTGGCTCTGCCTCGGGAAGTGAGTGATGCAGAGACGGCTGAGCTTTGCCAGACACGTGCTCTGAAACAACCAAACCAACGTGTAAATAATAACTGAACCCCTCAGCCTCAGAGCCAGCTCTGCTGGCACCTCTGGAGCGCGATGGGTGCTGAAAACTCCCGGGAAGTTCCTGCTGAGGAAGCCTGAAGGGTCACGTTGGTGACTTCTCTGCTCCCAGGCAGCTCTGAGATGTGCTCTGGATTGTGATGAGGTGGAAGAGCTCTGGCTGGGTGGAGCAGGGATGTGGGAGGCATCCGGAGGAGTGGCCGGGTCGCTGGGCTGAGCGTGTGTCCCAGGAGCAGCATCGCTCTGGGTTTGTGATCTGCCATCTCAGCCTTCCTGCTGCCTCCTGTGCCCCACCCGGGGTGGTCCGAGGGCTTTGCTCTTTGCAGCCCCGTCCTTTCTCTGTGGTTTTGCTGAGAAGCTGCGAGGGAGGAGCCCTCCTTCCTTGAGGGACTGGGAGCACCAGCGGCCTCCCGACCTGCAGACGGCCCTCGCTGCAGAAGCCAGGGCTCCTCTCCAAGCACAACTGGCCCGCGCGTCTGGCCTGGAGCTGCAGCATTCAGGCAGCATGACCTCACCTCCTGGTTTCCAAGAATAACGTGTGCCTGCCCTGCTGCCTCCCCTGTGCTGCGCCGGGGCTGCCACAGCCCAGCACGGGCCAGCTCCGGGGCTCTGCCTTGTGCCTGATGTCCCCAATTTGCCCCGTGGCCACCCCAGACCAGCTCCGGGGCTCTGCCTTGTGCCTGATGTCCCCAATTTGCCCCGTGGCCACCCCAGACCAGCTCCGGGGCTCTGGCTTGTGCCCAGTGCCCCCAGATTGCCCCGTGCCCACCCCAGGCTTCTCAGCTCCTCTGCCCTCCGGGGGCTGCTGAGGAGGGAGGCTCTGCAGGACCTGGCTGAGCTTTCAGGCAGATTTTGGGGGAGGGAGAGGTTGAAGCAGGACCAGGGCGATCCCTCCACAGCTCCAGAGGCTGGAACAGGATCCCAGCTTGGCCTGACCACTCCCCAGAAAACCAGTCTGGAGCCTGGGCAGTCACTGTGAGTCAGCATCATGGTCATGTCTGGGGGTGACAAGGTTGGATTTTCACAGCCCCTGAGAGCTGACTCCCACTGGAAATGGGTCCCACCTTCATCACTGCAAGATGAAAAACCAACCTGGGCTGCTGGAAGGAGGTGACCCTCAGGGTCCCTTCTGACCAAACCATTCCGTGATTCCCTTGCTCTCTTGAAATGCCATCTCCTTTCAGCTCTGGCACGAGGGCTGAGAGCGTGACTGGTGCCTGGGGCTCATTCTGGGGGGGGCTCTGAGCTCTGTGGCCGTTCCCCCAAAGGAGAGGATGGGGAGAGCTGGAGCAGGGGCACGAAAGAGCAGCTCTGAAAGCAGAGAGCTTTAACAGCCTTTGGAACTGTTGTTCCTTTGTGCCCCGTGGCTGAGTCATTTCAGAGATTTCAGCCTTTTAAGATCTCACCGATTTGAGGTGGGGATTACAGCGGCTGCCAGGTTTAATGGTTGCATTAACTCGCTGGCCTGGGGTGGGAACTAAAGAGCCCAATCCCTGAGTGCTGGTGGACCTGAGGTGACCTGGAACAAAAAGTTCTGCTGGAGATGCTGTGAGCCACAAAAATGTCACTGAGAGGGGACACGGGATTTACTCTGAGCACTCTGGGAGCTCCTCTGTGGCTCCATGTCTTTGGTGCTGCTGAGAAGGATGGAGGCATCTTCTTGTGGATGAAGGCCTTCCCTCAGTGCTCTGCTGTGCCCAGGTGCCCTGTCCTGAGGGCAGGTGAGCTCTGTGGCTCAGGAGCCCTGCAGCTGGCACAGCCTTTGCCGTCACATGTAATGAGATTATTGGGGCCGTTGGCGTCAGGGCCGCACGTGGTGCCGGGCCCTGCAAGCCTAAACCAGAGATAAAGTCCAAAATACAAACCCAGATCTGAATGTTCCTGGGGCATCCAGCCAGGCTGGGGCTTTGCTGCCCTGCTCTTGCTGCCCTTATCTGGTTTGCCCTGTGGATTTGGGGGCAGGGAGGGATGGATGGATTAATTTCCTTTGTCACCATGATTAAGTTCGCTGCTTTGTGCTGCAGGTGGGTGCTCCTTTTGAGCTCAACCCCCCTGGCTGTGCTGGCCCCAAAAGAAGGGGATCAGGCAGGTTTGGGGTCATTGCTGAGCGCCTCACACTCTGGATCAGCCTAAACCTGTGTCACAGCAGGCTGGGGCTCTGTGCTGTCCCTTCCCCACGGGCTGCAGCTCCTCCTGGCTTGGGAGCATCTTCAGGGTTCTCAGGAGATCCTCCCGTGTCCTCTGGCCCTGCTGCTGCTCCGAGCTGGGGCAGCCTCTCCGAAGGCTCCTCGCAGGCCCTGCCAAGTGTGTGTTTTCAGGGAAATGCGGCTGGAGCACAACCCGGGGCTGCTGTGGAAATTTGGCAGCATCCCCGTCAGGCTGCAATTCCAGTAGCGGCGGCTCTGCACCTCCTGCACCCGTGGGTGCTGCTCCAGCTCCAAGGGGGGCTGCTTGGGAATGGGGCTGGAATCCCACGGGTCTCGGCCGGGCTGGGGGGAGAGCAGATGCCATCAGGTCCAAACAAACCCGAAAGCATGCCTGTTATCCTCAGCTTAGTCTAACAAAAGCAGTAAATAAAATAAAATCCTGGTGGCGGGGATGTGTTTTGAATTCCAGCAGCAGTGAGCCAGCTCAGTGTTAGGAGCAGCTTCAACTCGTTCTGTTCCCGCTTGTTTTATGGGTGTCACTGAGCTGTCACCTGCTGCTCCCAGCAGAGCTGGGCTGCAGGAGCCACTGTCACCTGCAGCAGCCTCGGGCTGCAGGAGCCACTGTCACCTGCAGCAGCCTCCCCGGCCAGCGCGGTCCCTCGGGGCTCGGGGTGCCTCTCTCTTCCTCTCTGCCCGTTGTTTCCCAACCTCTCTGCCCGTTTCCCAACTCGCTGCCCGCTGTGCTGGGCGCGTTTGCTGCGAGAAGAGCCCCGGGCGGGCGGCTCTTGCGCAAGCGGCTCTGCCGGGGCTGGGAAGGGCGGCCTTGCCAGGAAGTTTAGGCTCGGATTATCTCCTGGAAGTCATCAGAGCTGGGAATTTGGCGATTTCGGCTGGGTACCTCCCGTGCCTCGGGCAGACCGGCGCTGGCACCGGGACAGGGCTGTTCTGGGGAGCCTGCGGGTGCTGCAGCCCTTGCTGGAGAGAACATCTCCCCCCTTTGCTGGCCCAGGAGCTTGGAGGAGCCTTGGGAAGCCCCCTTTGCTTTTGTCTTCAGTGTTTCTCACAGGAATGACCCTGCTGCTGGGTCGGAACAGGACTCTGACATCTCCTCTCCATCCCCTCCCACCCTGCTCCTTCCACCTCGGAGTTCCAACTCCCACTCCGTGGTTGTAAGGCAGATTTGCTGTAAAGAACAGCTCTGCCAGGACCTGAGATGCTCCGTGGGTGGTGGGGTTCAGCAGGGAAGCATCCCAGGTCCCTGGGGGTTTTTGGAAGTGTCCTGGTGGTCCCATTCCCCAGCTCCCTGCTGCTGGAGGGGTCCTTGGGGATGCAGATGCTGGGCTGATGAAGGCTGGGGGAGGAAGATGCTGAGGAGGCTCTGAACGGATTCAAATGTGGTCATGGGGTGATGCTGAGCAGCAGCTCTGGCACCTCCTGGGCAGGGGCAGGGGCCGGGTGGGAGCCTGAGCTGCTCCATCCCAGGAGCCAGAGCTGCTTCCTGGGAGTTCTGGAGCAGGTCTGAGGCTTCTGCCTCTGCCTCTGCCTCAGTCTGGGGGAGCTCTGGAAGACGCTGTTTGGGTGCCTCAGTGCAGAGCTTTGGGGTGATATTCCCATTTCTGGGTCTCTCCTGCAGGAGCTGCAGGGTGGGCACAGCTCTGGCCCTGTGGGTGCAGCTGATGAGAGCAAGGAGAAGGTTTGTGTCCTGTCAGCTCAGCTTTGCCAGGCCCTGGCAGTGAGGGCAGCGTGCTCTTAGCAGGTCAAGCCCCTCTGGCTTTAACCAAAGCGCTCCTTTCACATTTGCTTCTCCTCAGATTGCCCTGAATCAACCAGGCAAATGTCACCGAGGGAGGGATGGCCTGGGACATGGTGCTTTGAGGGTTTCAGTGACTTAAATCCTGACCAGCACCCGACATCCTGATCTTGTACCCACCTCGAATCCAATCGACCCTGGCATCCATGGAGAAAAGCCTGGAAAAGGCTTCACCCCGTGGGTAGTGCAGCGTGGGTGCTGCTCACAGGGGCTGCTCAAGGCTCCATTTCTCTGTCTCGCTCAGGAAATGAGGCTCTGCTCACTCGAGGTGCTGCCCAGGCCCCGTGGGGCTGTGCCAGCCCCGGGGCTGCCCCTGTGCCCCATCTGTGCTGCCAGGGTCAGCTGGGGGACCCGGGCACTGCCCCTGTGCCCATCTGTGCTGCCAGGGTCAGCTGGGGGGACACGGGCACTGCCCCTGTGCCCATCTGTGCTGCCAGGATCAGATGGGGGACACGGGCACTGCCCCTGTGCCCATCTGTGCTGCCAGGGTCAGCTGGGGGACATGGCACTGCCCCTGTGCCCGGCTGTGCTGCCAGGGTCAGCTGGGGGGACCCGGGGGCTGCCTGACCCTGGGGTGGGCGGCCGAGCCACACAAAGGCTGCCCTATCTGCTCTCTGGCTTCCCCCAGCCCTAAGCCCTCGTCGTGAATAAGTGGGATTGAAAAAGCTTAAATTCATACAAAGCAGGGCCCAGGAACCCCCCCAGCTGCCCCCTGCTCACCCCGTGCCCCGGGGCTGCCCCTGGGCAGCGCTGCCCTGGGATGAGGGTGAGTGCAGGGCTGGCTCTGGGGAGAGGTTTCTGTCTGAGAGCTGGGCATGGGAATGCCCAAGAAGCCCAGGCTGTTTGCCAAGGGAGCAGCAGTAGCTGCAGGAGGAGATTTTTCTGTTAGTTTGTTTAAATACCCGTGTGTTTATCCATTTATCCCCTCTCTGTTCTAATCTAGCGGGCAGAGAGAGTGCAAAGCACTTGCTGCCTGTGAGATTTGGGAGGAAATCAAGTGGCCTGCTGGTCAGCACTGTCAGGCAGTGGGGTACTGAGCATCCCTGGCAGGAGCAGGGACTTTCCCGTGTGTTTTCCACACGTTTTTGCTGTGGATTGAAAAGATGCAACCCAGTCAGGCCAGGCTGGGTTGGGTTTGCTGGGACTCTGAGCAGCGTGCTCTGGTGGAAGGTGTCTTTGAGACAGAATGAGATGGTCTTTAAGGTCCTTTTTAACCCAAACCACTCCACGATTCAGTGACTCCTTGCTCTGTGCTGGGCAGGAGCATCTTCATGTTAGAGCTCAGCCTTGGTAACACCGACAGGGAGGAAATTTCCCCCTCTGGTATTTTGGGAAGTTTGTGCTCCTGGGCATTTCGTGGTGAGTTTTGCACCCTCGCTGGCCCAGGTGTCCTGAGGTGATGGTGCTGGCTGGGAGCTGCTGGTCCAGGCTCTGTCCCAGCCTCCCAAAGCTCCCCCAGCCCCAGGACTGTGCGGCTGCTGCTGCCAACAGGTGCTGAGGAGCTCCTGGGGCTGCCAAAATCCTGCAGGAGCTAAGAATAGCCCCTGTGTCCTGAGAGCTTTAATGTGGGGCCAGCAGGATGCAGAGAAGGGTTTGGTTTTTTTAAATAGAAGCACAACTGTGTTTTGCTGCTGGTGGAAGGAGTCTCGGGGTGGCTGCTGGAGGAAGAGGGCCCTGCTTGGGCAGGAGGCTCCCGGGGTTTGCTGATTGCTTCAGAGCCCAGGATTTCCCCTGAAACTCTGCCTGCTGTGGTAAAGTGGAAGTGCACGACCTTAGTGCTGGCTCTGGGCTGTTGTGGGGGTTTCCACCAGCCCCTCTGCCGGTCCTGCTGGTGCTGGGGTTGTACAACCTCAGTGTGACAGTAGAAGGAGAGCAGCCTGTGGGGCAGGGACAGCCTGGGGACTGCAGGGAGAGCTCTGGGGGTGTTCAGGGGATTGCAGAGGAGAGGCTGGTGGGGCATTTGTGCCCCTGAGCAGCTCTGCATCACCCCATGGATGCAATCCCCTCTTGCACTGCCATCTCCTCTGCTCACACACATCACTGCCAGAGGTTTGTGTCTGCTGGGCCCCTGAGGGGAGCAGGAGGATGAAGAGGAGGAGGAGGAGGAGGAGGGTGGCTGTTGATGGCCGCCTCGCCGAGCACCTGCACAGACAAAGCCCTGTTATGAACCCCCTGAGCTGCTCCTGGCCTTTCCCTGCTCCTGATGCTCTGGCAGCCCCCAGGCTGCCGTGGGCACCGTGCCTGCTGTGGGGTCTCTGTGTCCCAGCCCCCCTGGCACTGCCCGGTGCTGCCAAGGTGGGTCCTGGCAGCTGTGGGGATGTTCTGGATCCCTGCAGAGCTGGGCTGCACACCCTGGGCCAATCTCAGCCAGGAGTTTGCTGTGCCCTGGTGCTGACAGCCCGCGGCAGGGGTGAAACTGTGTTAAATAAACAGCTGGGGAAGGACAGGGGCTGATGCAGAACGGTGCTGTCGTCACCCAGCTTGGCGGGTGCGTAAATGAAACCCTCCCCAGGCTTGGCACTGGGGGAGGAAACACATCCCGAGGCCACCCTGCTCCCAGTGCCAGGGGCCAGTGGTGCTTCTGGACAGGCTGGCCTTGATGCCGCTTTGTTTTGGTTTTTTCCCCTTCTTTCGATCTCCATGTATTTATTTATGCTGCTCCAAGGTCTCTAGGCAGGCCCCCTGTGCTGGGGGTGGGTGGCAGCCTCCCCTCTGTCCCGTGGGGGCCCTGCCCGTGGGCTGAGCCCTGGGAAATGTCATTTTTGGGCAGAGCTGGAGCCCAGGAGCTGCCGGGAAGCCGTGGGGCTGCTTCTGGCAGGGCTTCAGGGCTGCTCTGCTCACGGGCGTGGGTCTGGGCCTCTCCCCAAAATCACTTCCAGCCGAGACCTTCGGGGAATGGGTGGACACATCCAAAAATGAAAGCAGTGCTGGGATGTAGGAGTGGGGAATCCAGAGCTGTCCCTGGGGTCAGGCAGGGTTGTCCCCAGGATTGGGGGAGCCAGGGACCCCGAGAGAAGCTCTGGGTGCTGTGTGTTCCCTCGAGGCTGAGGGGAAACCCCTGGCTGTGGGTGCAGGGCTGCTGGAGGCAGCACTGGTGAGAAGGGGATTTTTCAGGCTCTGCCTGTGGGAGGGAAGCACAAAGGGCATAGGTCAGGCCTGAGTTAATGGTTTACATCAGTGTTTACTTCGGATTTAATCACACCTGCAAATATCAACCGCTTCCTATCAAATAAGCACATGTGGGCTTTCCATTCACTGCAGCAGCAGCTCCGATAGCAAATCTGGCAGGGAGAGGGCTTGGCAGGAGGAGCTGTCCCCTGCCCTCAGCCCTGCAGAAAGGTGGGAGGTGAAAGTGCTGTGTGTGGGGCAGATCCTCTGGATGCGGCTGGGAGATCTCCCGCTTCCCCAGGGCTCCTTATTTCCCTTTCACTTTGTGTTGTGTGGGTAAAAGGCCCCGGCAGAGGCAGCAGAGGTGTTAGGACCAGGGCTCTGCTTTGCAGGGAGCATCTGAGCACCCCTGCCCAGGATGGCTCCATTCAGAGCTGGGCTGTGGCTTCTTCTGGCCCAAGGCAGGTGGTCCCTTCCCTGCTCAGACCTGGCGCTGTGCTGGCTCCTGGTGGGCAGCGACACCTTGGATGTCTTTAGGAGTGGATGGCATGGGCTGGGCTGGAGCGTTTTGGCTGTTGTAATCCCATTTTGTCTCTGTGGAATTTGTGGAGAGGTCCTGGCCGGGGTGGTGGCTCTGTCACTCTGGCCAGACGTGGCACAGCAGGACATGGGACCTGGTGGCCTTGGCTGGTGCCTGGGCTGCTGCTGCTCCTCACCCGGTGCCTCCTGGAGAGATGAATCAGCCAAAGCCAGCGCTGCTGCCGAGCGTGGAGGGAAGAGGAGGCTCCCAAAACAAAAACATGGCACTGAATCGGCCCCTAATTTTGTTTTTCTCAGATAAATGAAGCCGACGCTGTTTATTTCTCTGCTTCAAGCAGCAGCCCCAGCCCGTTGCTGGGTGTGAGTCAGCGGGGACGCTTCGTGCTGTCGTTTACCTGCTCTGACATTTCCCTGCGAGTTCTGCAGCCCCTTCCTGCCCACCTCCATCTCCTCCCTCATCTCCTCCCTCCACCCTCATCCAGCACGCCGGGACCCTTCCCTCAGCATCCAGGGTACCCTCTGGGGTCCCGCGTGTGCCAGGACCATTTTGGGTGCTGGGGAACGGGCTCTGCGGCGCGGGGCTGGCCGGGGGCAGCGCCCCGACTGCTCGGGGGGCACGGGCCCCTGGCAGGTGGCTCTGATTTAAACCCAGGCCTCCCTTCTCCTCCTCGCCTTTGTGTGCCTCGAGAGGCTTTTGTCACCGCCTGAAAAGGCTGAATGGCTGCTGCATCTGTCGCAGGGGCAGAGCGGGCGAGGAAATGCTCAGCAGATGCCCCGTGCAGGGAGGGCTGCGGGCGGGGGGTCCCGAGCATCCCCCACCAGGACGGGAGCTGAGAGCTCCGGGGGCTGTGCAGGGCTGGGCCCCTGTGAGAGCAGCGAGCGGGAGAACAGGACTGAGCAGCTCCAGCGTGTGGGTGTGGGTGTGAGAGTGTGTAAGAGTGTGTGAGTGTGTGTGTGTGAGAGTGTGTGAGAGTGTGTGTGAGTGTGTGTGAGTGTGTGTGTGTGAGTGTGTGTGTCTGTGTGTGTGTCTATGTGTGTGTGTGTGTGTGAGAGTGTGTGTGTCTATGTGTGTGTCTATGTGTGTGTCTATGTGTGTCTGTGTGTGTGTCTGTTTGTGTCTGTGTCTGTGTGTGTGTCTGTGTGTGTGTGTGTGAGAGTGTGTGTGTCTGTTTGTGTCTGTGTCTGTGTGTGTGTCTGTGTGTGTGTGTGTGAGAGTGTGTGTGTCTGTTTGTGTCTGTGTCTGTGTGTGTGTCTGTGTGTGTGTGTGTGAGAGTGTGTGTGTCTGTTTGTGTCTGTGTCTGTGTGTGTGTCTGTGTGTGTGTGTGTGAGAGTGTGTGTGTCTGTTTGTGTCTGTGTCTGTGTGTGTGTCTGTGTGTGTGTGTGTGAGAGTGTGTGTGTCTGTTTGTGTCTGTGTCTGTGTGTGTGTCTGTGTGTGTGTGTGTGAGAGTGTGTGTGTCTGTTTGTGTCTGTGTCTGTGTGTGTGTCTGTGTGTGTGTGTGTGAGAGTGTGTGTGTCTGTTTGTGTCTGTGTCTGTGTGTGTGTCTGTGTGTGTGTGTGTGAGAGTGTGTGTGTCTGTTTGTGTCTGTGTCTGTGTGTGTGTCTGTGTGTGTGTGTGTGAGAGTGTGTGTGTCTGTTTGTGTCTGTGTCTGTGTGTGTGTCTGTGTGTGTGTGTGTGAGAGTGTGTGTGTCTGTTTGTGTCTGTGTCTGTGTGTGTGTCTGTGTGTGTGTGTGTGAGAGTGTGTGTGTCTGTTTGTGTCTGTGTCTGTGTGTGTGTCTGTGTGTGTGTGTGTGAGAGTGTGTGTGTCTCTGTATGTGTCTGTGTGTCTGTGTGTGTGTGTGTGTGAGAGTGTGTGTGTCTGTGTGTGTGTCTGTATGTCTGTGTGTGTGTGTGTCTGTGTCTGTATGTCTGTGGGTCTCTGTGTCTCTGTGTCTCTGTGTGTCTCTGTGTGTGTGTCTGTGTGTCTGTGTGTGTCAGCTCGCGTTTGCGCGGCCCCGCTCGCCTCTCCTGCCTTGCTCTTTCTGTCTGGATGATTCTGCCTTGCTGGGATCCTTTCTCCAGCCTTTCCGTTTGCCCTGAGGCAAGAGAGCGTGGAGGAGGGAGGATGGAGGAGCTGTGCTCGTGTGGGGACAGCCTCAGCTCTGGTGTCACTGTCCCCTGTCCCTCGGGTAGTGGGGTGCTGATCCCTGGTGCTGTCCTGCCTTGAAAACCACCTTGGGTGAAGCCACCTCCATCAGGAGCAGTGGCCACCCTACAAATGGCCCCCCTGGGCTGGCAGGGGGGGCAGTGCCACCCTCCAAAGAGCCCCCTGGGCTGGCAGGGGGCAGTGCCACCTTCCAAAGAGCCCCCTGGGCTGGCAGGGGGCAGTGCCACCCTCCAAAGAGCCCCCTGGGCTGGCAGGGGGCAGTGCCACCCTCCAAAGAGCCCCCTGGGCTGGCAGGGGGCAGTGCCACCCTCCAAAGAGCCCCCTGGGCTGGCAGGACAGGGCACGCCGTGGGCAGGACGCTGCCGGACCCACGCTCGGCTCCTCCTCTGGACCCATCACCTCTGCTCCCCAGCTTTCCCCGGGCAAAACGAACGTGAGGATGAAGCTTTTGCCTGTTCTGTTGGAGCTTCAGACTCTTTGCGTGGCTCTTCGGGCGGGGGCAGAGCAGAAATGGAGCCCAGCTCGGGAAAGTCCCTCAGCGGGGCAGCCGGGCAGGTTGTGGTGGGTGTGGGCAGCAGGGATGGGGTTAACACAAGGGTTTGTGTAAGAGCCGCGATGATGTGGGGGAGGCTTCCTGAGCTGCACCTTTAATTGTTCCTGCCTTGTGGTTCAACCATGAATTTCCCCCTGTTTGGTAACACAATTCCTCTTCGGGGCTCTGGGGCTCGTGATTTTATTTCTCTTTTGTAGCCAATGAACACCAAAAGCGGAACCAGGCTTTGCAGCTTCCGTGCCCTTCTGCTGCCCTCTCCCTCTCAGCCAGGGGCTGGGGCAGTTTTGGGCTCGTTACCTGTGGGTTCCCCAAATTTTCTGGCATTACAGGCTCAGTTTAGGGCAGGGAGAGGTGGGAACAGCCTGCTCAAAGCTCCCAGCGCCGGCCCTACAAATGTGTAAAGCAGCTGACGCCAGCTGGCAGCGACTTTGCAGGGGAAGATTAGAAGAGGAAAATCCTTTGAAGAGAAACCCTTTTGCTTTATTAGGAAAAAATGCTCCTTGCCCTGTGCTAGCCGGGTCAGGGGAATCCAAAGCCTGCGTGTGTGATCCAGGCAGGGGGAAGCTCTGCTTTGTTTCCCTGCTGATGATTCGGGGGGGTGACAGCCTGCCTTGCTTGCTGGAGGTTTATTCTTACTGCAACTCAAGAGGAGTTAATTTTAACCCCTGTGGTGCACAGAGGTCCTGAGGGGAGCTCCTGGGGGTGCTTTGGGGTCTGGGCAGAGCCCTGCAGGCCCTTGGGAGCGGAGGGGGCTGCACGGTTCCACTGGGGACCGAGAGAATCGTGTGGGATCAAAATCCACACGGAAAGGGAACCACGCTGCCTGAAGAGCAGCTGGGGGCCCAGTGTGAGCGTGGGCAGCCCTGGGAAATGGACAGCTCAACACCTCAGTGTGAGCCTGAGCCTCACTTGCCATGGAAATTGCCCCTGGGAGGTGAGGTTTCCCTGGGCCAGCCCTTGGACAGGGATGTCTTGCCCATCCGAGTGTTCTTGGCTCACCGAGGGCAGCAGAGTTTGGGGCTGTGGTGGCAGCGAGGTGAGGAAGGACAGTGGGACGAGAGGGACAGTGGGACAGTGTCCTCGGGGAGCTCCTGCCGTGCCAGGGGAGGAGGGAGCTTCCTTTTCCAACCTGTCGTGACTCATGGAACATCATCCCAGGAGGAGGCGGCGAGACTGAATCAGTGGTGCCTGAGGACACGCGGGGAGAGGGAACGTGAGCGTGGGCAGCTCCAGCCCCTGCTTGGCTCCAGAGCTTTCCTTCCTTCCTGCCTTCCTCGTGCCACCCACCCGTGCTCTGCTTGTCCTGGGGTGATGGGGGGAAATTCAGCTCCGTGTGTGCTGAGCTCTTCCTTGGAGCTGAAGCTTGTTTTTGGTGCCCCAGCACCAGGCTGGATTTGGGGCTGGGTTTGCTCGGGGGCTGCTCCTGCACACTCCCTGATGAGCTGTTTTGTTTTCAGGGGCTGCTGCCAGGGTTTGTCTTTCCAAGGTGGGGGAAAGCCCGGAGCTGCTGCAGAAGCTGGTGAGGAGCTCTCGGGTCCTGAGGACATCGGGCTGGGCTGTGCCATCCTCTGATGGGAGCCCTGGCTCGAGGCTCTAATGAAGCTAATGAGGGTGATTAGCTGAACACAGAACTCATTTCTCTCGCAGCTCCTGGGGGAGCTGGGCTGAGCCGAGGCCCAGGATGGCAGCAAACCAAACGGAGGTGTTGGGCTGCTGGGAGAGGAGCTGGAATGTGGCTGGAAGCTGAATTTCCTCCCTAATTGCCAGGAGGGTGGAGGGGCCCTTTCCCTGCTCTCCCTCCTTTCCTGCAGGGAGGTGCCCTAGTGGGAAGCAGAGCTGGGATGGGGCAGAGCTCTGGGCTCTCCTGGCTGTCCCCTGTCCCCGCTGAAGGGACACAGGAAGGCTCTGTGACCACGAGCTGCTCTTTGGAGCTGTGCAGTGGCTGCAGATCTGAACACCTGAAGCACCCAACAGCCGTGATGGGAAAGGGATGCAGCTCCTCCTGCCTGAATCCTGCCCGGATTTGCTGCGAGGTGGTGGCAGAGGTGGTGGCAGAGGTGGTGGCAGAGGTGGTGGCAGAGCCTCCTCCACGCTGTCCTTGTGCCCAGCCAGGGACACTTGTGTAACTCAGGGATCCGGTTACTGCCCGGCTCCTCTCCAGCAGGGGCAGACGGGCAGTGCAGCGTTTTCTCTCTGGAATAACGAGGAGTTTGCTCTCCAAGGAGCCCTCCTTTGGAAGGGGAACAGGAGAAGCTGAACCGGGAGCGGCTGTGGGGAGCTCAGCAGCTCATCCTGGCCGCTGCCATCGAAGGGTTAACCCTGGCTGGGTTCCAGATTCCTGGGTTGCAAAAATCAGCTGGGGAGGGATGGGGGCAGTTCAGCCTCGCTGAACCTCAGGGGGAACACGGGGTGATTTTCCCATCGCTGGGAGCCAAGAAATGTAAATCTCGCTGGACCGGAGCTCAGAGAGGGCCCTGGGCAGTGCTGCCACAGCCCCAGGGACTCTGGATGAGGAGTTCAGTGAGCAGAGCAGTGCCAGGGCATCACCCAGCAGGGATTTCACTGCTGGCTGGGCTGAGGAGCAGGAGGGAAGGTTGGCAGCTGTGGGAGCTGCTGGCTCCACCTGAAGAGGACAAACGGGTGAAAATGCTGCTCTTGCCCCACTGCTGGGTCGTGTTTGGCACATTCCCAGCACATTCCCGGCCTCCCAGGGCACAGGGAGCTGGTGCCTGTGCTGAGGGCAGGATTTGGGGTGCAGCAGGTGATGGGGTGCCTCTGCTCTGTGCCTCTGGCCTTCAGCTGCCCCTCACCCGCTGCCACCAGGAACATTTCCTAATTTAACCAAATCATCCCCTTAATGAGGCTTAATTTGCTCCTCTCCAAGCCTCTCCATCACCTCTCCGTGGCCAGGCAGCAGGGGAGCAGCGGGAGCAGCTGGATCACAGCTGGCTGTTCGGGAGCACTGGGGCAGCTCTTTGCTCCCGGAGCTCGTCTGGGTACAAAAACAAACGTCAGGGCCGTGCTGGTGCAGGTAATGGAGGCTGCTGCCTCCTACTTCATTAGAAATCCAATTAATCTCCTATAAAAGCGCCCAGAGTGACCTCTAAAAACGGGATGTGTTTTGCTGAACCTCTGCTGTTTGTCTTGTGCAGAATGATGTTAACTAGCTGCTTCCTGCTGGTCCATTTGCTCGGCACATAATTACAAATTGTTTTGTTTTTCCTCTTTTCTCCTCGGCTTCCTGGTTCCCCACACCGGGCTCTTCAGAGTGGGGCTGCAAATAGCCAGGCTTTTCTGCAGTCCCCTTTGCCTGGCTCCTCGGGGGGGGCTGCTGTGGCTCTTGCTGATGGTTTTGGCCTCAGGATGCAGTTTTTGGGGTAATGAAGCAATAGGGGAGCAAGGAGGGGCTGTCCAAGCTCCTGCCCTGAGGCTGCCGGGCAGTGATGTCAGGGAGTTGTGCAAAGGTTGGCTTGGCCACTTTGGTTCTCCATGGTTTGGTGCCTGCAGCCTCCCCACTCCCAGCACAGGTTCCCACAGGTTCCCTGCCTGGGGAAGCAGCAGAGCTGAGGAGGTGGGACAGGTGTGACCAAAGCCCGGGGATGGAGTTCTGGGTGGGTGGCTGAAGGGCACAACGTGTCTGTTCCAGGCAGGGATGCAAATTGCCAGGGTTTCTCTGCCAGGGCAGCACCATCGGCGAGTGTTTCATCTCCAGCTGGGCTGTGTGAGGTTTTTGGGAATTAATCCTTGTCCCTGTGAAATCCCCACTGCACTGGGTGCCGCTCTGAGTCCTGCAGAGCATCCCAGGGCTGATGCTCCTCTGCTCTGGGAGAGCTCCGAGGGGTCAGAAGGACTTTTTTGTCCGAGTCTTGCTGAAATGGCCAAAGCTGCTGCTTGCTGCTCACTGCTCTGAGGTGCAGAGCGGCTGCAGAGGCTGAGCCCGGCCCCGAAGGCTGCCAGAGACAGGAAGGAAAATGCACCGAGCTCAGGATAGACACGTTTGTTGTTCTATATTTAGCAGCACGGTAATTAAGGCTGGTTGTTTATCCTGACAAACATCATAATTAATACTCCATGGCAGGCAAGCAAATCCTTCCTGCACCTGGGAACTTTGAGCTGTCCTTGGGAAGGGCAGGGGGCTCATTAAAGAGCTGCAATTTAGGGAACATCTGGCTGTTTGCTTTGTCCTCTCCCCAGGCTCGGCTGCTGGTGGGCTCTGAGTTTGAGAGATTTTGTGGCCAGGTGGCTCTTGTGGAGCAGCAGGAATGGATGGGAAATGATGGGGGACAGCACAGGGGACAGAGGGTGCTTGGTGGCACCCAGGGGTGCAGCGTGGAGATACCCTGGTGCAGCAGCTGGTTTGTAAATGCAGATCTTGCTGGCGGGGGCTCTGTGAGGTGCCAGGCAGCCAGGAGCAGCTTTTCCAGCCTGGGGAGGACGGGCAGAACCCTGAGGGAGAGCGGCTTCTCCGAGTTCCCACTAGATGGGGATGGAGGCATTGCCTGAGCGCTCTCACTGCGCCCGAGGATCTCCCGACCCTCGCCCTGGATCCTCTCAGGCGGCCACGGTGCCATCCCGGGGCACGGCCCGGCTCCCCGGCGCTGGCTGGGGCTGACAGGGTGTCCCTCGCCCCCAGATGCTGCAGGACTGCCCCAAGGCCCGCAGGGAGGTGGAGCTGCACTGGCGGGCGTCGCAGTGCGCGCACATCGTGCGCATCATGGACGTCTACGAGAACCTCTACCAGGGGAGGAAATGTCTGCTCATCGTCATGGAGTGGTGAGTGCCCGGCCCTGCGGGGTGCTGCCAGGACGGGGGTGGCACCTTCCAGCACTGGGGGTGCCAGGGGGGTGCTGGAGGAGCTGCAGCGCTGGTGTTGGAGGGACGGGGATGGCTGGCTCTGAGTCATTCTGAAATCTCGGGGTTCACATAACAGAGTGGCTTTGGCCATGGAAAGCCGGGCAGAGGGGCAGTGGGACAGAGGGGCAGTGGGACAGAGGGGCAGTGGGGCAGAGGGGCAGTGGGGCAGAGGGGCAGTGGGGCAGAGGGGCAGTGGGGCAGAGGGGCAGTGGGGCAGAGGGGCAGAGGGGCAGAGCCACGCTGAGCTGGCACCGCTGGGGCTGCCCTGGCACCTCCTGCAGCAGCGGCTCTGGGCGGGCACTGGTGCTGACCTGGCACGGGGAGGAGGGATGAGGAGAAAGTCTTGAAACCACATCCCAACCACAGCTGTGATTTGCTGCAGCTTCCTCGCCAAAACCTCTCCCCTGGCAAGCTGGGAGGGTGCCTGGCAGGGCTCCATGAGCAGTGCCAGGGCAGGTGGCACAGCAGTCCCCAGAGCAGCCCCAGAAGCACCAGCCCGAGGATGGGGAAGGGTTTGGGGTGGCCGTTTTGGGGTGGCCGGTTTGGGGTGGCCGGTTTGGGGTGGCCGGTTTGGGGTGGCCGGTTTGGGGTGGCCGGTTTGGGTGGCTGTTTTGGGGTGGCTGTTTTGGGGTGGCCGTTTTGGGGTGGCTGTTTTGGGGTGGCTGTTTTGGGGTGGCTGTTTTGGGGTGGCTGTTTTGGGGTGGCTGTTTTGGGGTGGCTGTTTTGGGGTGGCCGGTTTGGGTGGCTGTTTTGGGGTGGCCGTTTTGGGGTGGCTGTTTTGGGGTGGCTGGTGACAGTGTGGGAGGGACCCAGGCTGTGACACCTCGTGTTTCTCTTGCAGCTTGGATGGTGGGGAGCTCTTCAGCCGCATCCAGGACAGGGGAGACCAGGCCTTCACTGAACGGGGTACGGACCCAACGCCCTGCTGGGCTCTCAGTCCAGTCCATCCCTCAATGACTCCTTTGGGTTCCCAGCTGAGTTTTGCACTCAGGAAATCGGGGTACAAGGGGCCCTGATTTTCATGTTCACTTGAGAGCAGGGTTGGGGGCTGTTCCCACACCCTGTCCATCCTACTCCTGCCAGAAACACCTCCCTCCCTCAAAAATTTAAGTCCATGGTCCATGGTTCTTGTAGATCTCATTAATTCTCATTGTCCTCTGGCCAGAACAGCAGCCATGCACCCCAGACTCTGAGCCTGTTCCCCCTTGACTTCCCATCCTAAGGAGAGCCTTTCCCCACTGATTCCTCCCTGACTGAGTGTCCTTAATGGTGCCAGCCCCTCCTTGGTATTCGGGTCAGGGTCTGAACTCTGCCCCTGGAGTTTCTGGGAGCTGCAGGTTCCTTACCCAGGGAGTGGCAGAGACTCCGTGGGAAGGAGAGGAACCCCCCTTTGGCCCCAGCCAGCTGCTTTGAGCCCTCTTTGCCTGGCTTGGGAGAGCTTCTGATGCTTTCTTTGCTGCTCCAGAGGCTTCGGAGATCATGAAGAGCATCGGGGAAGCCATCCAGTACCTGCACTCCATCAACATCGCGCACCGGGACGTGAAGGTACCAGCCTGCACCCCCTCTGGCCCTGCTGAGCCCCCTCTGGCCGTGCTGAGCCCCCCTTGGCCGAGCTGAGCCCCCCCTTTGACTGTACTGAGCCCCCCTCTGGCCCTGCTGAGCCCCCCTTGGCCCTGCTGAGCCCCCTTTGGCCCTGCTGAGCCCCCTTGGCCCAGCCCTGCTGCTCACTCCTCCTCCCCTGCGTGTTCCAGCCCGAGAATCTCCTGTACACCTCCAAGAGGCCCAACGCCGTGCTCAAACTCACCGACTTCGGCTTCGCCAAGGAGACCACCACGCACAACTCGCTGGCCACCCCCTGCTACACCCCCTACTACGTGGGTGAGCACCTGGGGGGCAGAGCTGGGCAGTTCCGAGGGTGCCACCTGTGTCCTGATGCCTCCGAGTGGCTGCCTAGGACAGGGTTAACAGAATAAAGTGGGGATTTATTAAAGGCCTTCAGTAATTCACCCTGGGCAGTGCAGGAGGCTGGCAGAGGCTACACCCAAAGTGTAGTTTTTGAGGCAGATGTGAGTTTGGTCTATTTGCATATCAGGGGTTAATTGTCCAATGCAGCTTCAGGTAATGAAGTTCCACTCCCCCAGTTTGCTCCCCCTAATTCACTTTTGTTTATGCTTTTTGGGGCTGAGGGTGTCCTTGGTTCTCAGGCCTGGGAGGGTTGTTTTGTCTGCCTAAAATGTGAGAGAACTCACTAACAGTCTGTGGAGTTCAGAACTATGCACTAGTGCAGTGCGGGATCTGAAAAATAGAGAAGCTAAAAATGTGAGGCATCAATCTCTGCATCAGCCCGGAGCCTGAGCTGCAGAAGGGAGCTGGGGCAGCCCTGCACTGCTCCAGGTGGCTCTGGGTGTGTCCATGGGGTTCAGAGCCCTCTCACCCAGTACTGACACCTGGATTTAGGATTTCCTTTCTGTCTTTACCAGCCCCGGAGGTGCTGGGCCCGGAGAAGTACGACAAGTCCTGTGACATGTGGTCCCTGGGTGTCATCATGTACATTCTGTGAGTCTGAGGGCTCCTGTCCCTCCTGCGGGCTCAGCTCCTGCTCCTGGCCCTGCCTCGGGCGCTGTGGGGGCTCTGGGGTGGTTTTTGGGGTGGCACACGGACTCTGTTCCCCCCCTGGTGCAGGCTGTGCGGGTACCCCCCCCTTCTACTCCAACCACGGCCTGGCCATCTCTCCTGGCATGAAGAAGCGAATCCGGATGGGCCAGTACGAGTTCCCCAATCCCGAATGGTCCGAAGTGTCAGAGGAAGGTAAATGTGCTCCCGTCTGCTGTGCCCAGGCTGAGCTCTCCTTTTGTGGTCAGCCCTGTGTCTGGCAGGGCCGGGGTGTGCTGGGGTCACTTCTCAGGGTCTTCACCTCTGCTGGAGAGGCTTTGCTGAAGGGTTTGTGCAGGGTCAGGGGCGTGCAGGGGTTTTGGGGCTGGAGCTCAGGGAAAGCCCTCCTGGGAGCTGCTGGCTCCTGACCCTGCCCGAACCCTGCAGTGAAGCAGCTGATCCGGAACCTGCTGAAGACAGACCCGACCCAGCGCATGACGATCACAGAGTTCATGAACCACCCCTGGATCATGGTGAGTGTGGGCTGGGGCTGGGCTGGGATAGTGGGATTCATGGGATGGGATGGGTTCCATGGGATGGGATAATGGGATGGGATGGGATGGGATGGGATGGGATGGGATGGGATGGG
>JAHLSL010000050.1:338448-350949 GCA_025920805.1 Petroica traversi
GCTCTCAGAGCCCCCATCTCCATTCCCATGGGATAAAGGTGCTCTCAGAGCCCCCCATCTCCCTTCCCAGTGCCCCCTCTGCTCCTTGCCCCCCAGACCCTGTCCCAGCGGGTGGCACTCACTGGCTGCCTTGGGGAGGTGCCTGCTCCGGGCAGACTCAGCCGGGATCAAGGCGAGCAGGAGGAGGAATGGCAGAAATGTCATTTTTCTTGCATTCCCTGGAAAAGACATGGAAGGTGCTCAATAATCCCATTTGCAAAGGGTTGCTCATGTAAAAATCCCCGTGCTTGGGGGGGTATGAGGGCTGTGGCTGCTTGAAGTAGAGAGAAATGTGGTTTTTAATTGCTCCTGTCAGGGAAAAAGGGAGTTGGTGTCTCTTTTCTTGCCCAGCACCCCAATATTCCTCTGTCACAGAATTCCTGATGGAACTCCTGTATTTATTCACCTGCTCTTTGTTTCCCTGGTCTTTCCCAGGACACATGAAAAAGAGGTGAAATACTTTCATTTAAATTCTTTCCTCTGGGTGAGGAACTGGGCGAGCTGCAGGGATTTGCCTCAGCTCTGCTCCTCCAAAAATCAGATTTCAAGTGCATTTCCTGAGGCCACTTGCCTGTCCCAGGGTCACAGAGGGCACCCACAGGAGCCGGTGAGAGGTGCCAAGGAAAACCCTTACAACAACCAGAGGAATGAGATTTCAGGGCATCAAGTGACACAATTTTATTAAGGGTAATTCCCAGCAGAAGGAAAAAGAGCTTTTATTTCCCTGTTAGGATGAAATGTGCTCTGTTGTGCCTCTTCCTTGTACTGTGATTTCTCCTTGCTCAATGGCCACTAATAATTAACCCACCGAGCATGAAAAACTCTCTTTCAAGCCCATCCCAGAAGTGGCCAGCAGGGCAAACACAAATTCTGCAGAAATCAAACAGCCTGGCACCAAAAGGACTTTGATGTTTGCCCCTCTGCCTGGGGGTCACCTCGCTGCCCCAGGGTGAGCAGGAGCCAGGACAGCCTCGCCCATTTGGGCAGAGTTGAAATAATCTGTTTTTCTGAATTCTCCCCCGAAAAGTCCAGCTGCAGCTCTGAGCTGCCCCCAGCTCTGTTTTCTCAGATGCTCTTAAAACGTAAATGGAAAAATTACGACATAATGACCTTTGTTCTTGATTTCCAACTCAGGACAGATAATTTTTGTTGTTGTTGTGGTCTTCATGTTTTCCTGAGAGTGAATGGCACTGTCTGTTTGGATTTGGTGCTGCAGCTCCTCTGGCTGACAAGGACATTTTAATGCTGGGTGTCCCTTTTTCTTATACAGATGTGTTTTTAATGTCTTTGTCCTTAAAATTGGCTGTTCCAGGACACTTCCCTGGGCCTGGGCTGGGACCACCACCTCCCTCTCCTGTGCTATTTCATGCCCAAATTTTGAGATTTTCCAGGTTTCCAGCACCGAGTGCTCCCTGGCCAGCTTGGCTCTTCCAAATCTTATCCCTGACAAGACTTTCCCTGAATTTGCTGTGCTTTTGGGACTCTGTCAGCCCTAGGGAGAAACACCTTTAGATTCAGGATGATTTGGAAGAGACCAGGACCTGACCCGCGGGTTGTGCAATCCTGAGCCTGCAGCTGCTCTGGGTAGGGAACACCAGAGTCCAATTCCCAAATTCTGCAGAATTCCCGGGGCTGGGATTGCCAGGGATCAGCCCCCTGCAGCCCATTAGACATTAACTATTGCTCCTGACCCTGAGCGGGCTCAAGGCCGTGGGACTGACAGAACACAAAGCTTTGGTGTGACATTTGTGACATTTGTCCTTCCAGCCCGGGAGCCCTTCTGGCTTTTGGTGGGAATGTCTGATTCCATTCAGATAGCTGAGAAGCAATAACTTAGGGTTAATATATTTTTTTAAAAATTTCATATATATATAAAAATATATATATTATATGTATATATATATAAAATATATTTTTAGATATAGGTAATATTTTATATATAGCTAATATATTTTTATATAACTAATACATTTTTATCAGTTATATTTTATACCTAGGTAATATTTTATACATATTTTATATACAGCTAATATTTTCTATCTAGGCAATATTTAATATATATTTTTATACGGGTAATATATATATTTTATCTAGGTAATATTTCATATATATTTTATATACAGCTAATACTTTATACCTAGGTAATATTTCATATACATCTTTATATACAGGCAATATTTCCCCCCTCAAATCCTTCCGACCCACGGGGAGGCTGCGCAGATGCAAATTATTACAGAGAGGGTTGTGAGGAGGTGCTGGAGATTTCTGTGCGCAGAAAAAGGGAACAGAATGAATTTCCTCCAGCTCAGGACTGGCTTTTCTACATCCTCCACTGCCCATCAAGGTCACTGCTGGTCTTGAATTTCCCTGAGTTTTATCTGCTGGAGTGGAGTGGGGAAAAAGCACCAACCCACCCCTTTTCATGGGGTTAAAATCAAACAACTCGCAGATAAAAAACAGAACTGACTCAAACACGAGCAGAAAATAAACATTTCCAGCCCAAAGTGATGCCTCCTTTGCCATGTAGAGAGAATAAATAGGAGGGGCTCGTTTGGAGATGCAGCAAGCAGAAATGTACTGAAATTTACTGAAAGGGATTTACTGAAATTACCAGGATTTACTGAAATTACCAGGATTTACTGAAGATTATCGGGATTTACCAAGAAATCAGCAGTTTTCAGGAATGCCTGCAGTGCTCAGGACCCTCTGAACTACGAATGTTTGTGTCAGTTAAACACAAGAACAACGAATTTTTGACAAGAAATGAAACAGAATAAACAGAGAGCTCTCATGGCAGCGAATGAAATCCCAGCTGAGATTGTGCTGCCAGCCCAGTTTTGTGTCCTTTCAGCTGCTGGATGCACTCTGCACCAACCTGAGACCTGATTTTGTGTTCCTTTAGGCTGTTGGAGCCCCCACTTTTTGCTTTTCAGATCAGCCTTTCACTGCTCATTTATTTCTTGGGCTGGACAGTGAACCCAAATTCAGCATTATTGAATTATTTGGGTTTAATTCTCCTCTCCCTGCAGGAGCAGCAACATCCAAGAGCGCTCATTCCCCGCAGTCTGGAGGGATGGGCAGTGCCAGTGTGGATTCATTAATAATTGCAATTAAATGATGTTTATCTGTGCTTTAAGGGAATGTATTCAATCTCTAGGAAAGTTCCCTTTGCAGAGCAGGATCCCCCACTGCTCTGAGCGGGACAGGCTCTGCCAGGCTGCTCTGATCTCCCTTTTAGGATTCCCAGCCCGTTCACTCAGCTTCAGTTTCCATTTCTTTTCCTGTCACTGTACAGGATACCCGGGGAGCTCTAAAGCAGCTCCACCAGAGCACAACTGCACCAATTCTCTTCTGAAATTTCAAACTCTCTCTGTTGGGGTTCAAGAGTGTGTCATGACCTCAGGCTGAGGCACAGAATTTAGATGACTACAGTAATATTTACTAACTCCTATTTCCTATGTTAAAACATAATGCAATTATCATAATGATAATTAATATTTTTTTTGCCCCACACCAAAATTAAATGTTAGAAGTCAGTGCAGAGAAGAAACCTCAAGTGCCACAAGCTGTTCCTATGGCTCTCTCAGGAGAATTCAGCCTCCCACCAGTGAGCTCTGACCATGGAACGGCTCCAAAGTGCTGCTCCCCTCCCGTGTGAGGAGGGGTCCCCAAAAGTGACCCCAGATTTGTGCTCTCCTCCTTCCCCATCCCCCCGGGTCCTGTAGGAGCTGCACCTTCCCAAAGGTGACAGAGCAGCGTTACTCACACTCCCGGCTCCTCCTGCGCTTCTGGCTTGTCCTCTCAGGCTGGTGCAGGACCTGCTGTGAGTGTCCTGTGTCCCTGTCCTGAGTCCGTGATGGGTCCGTGTCCTGTGTCCCTGTCCTGTGTCCCTGTCCCGTGTCCTGTCCCGTGTCCTGTCCCGTGTCCTGTCCCGTGTCCCCGCGCAGGCAGGGCTGTGGCAGTGCCAGCCTGGTTTAAATACTCCCCGCGCCCCCAGCCCTGCGTTTCCACCTGTGGAGCCTTAAAGGAACAACATCCAGCAGGAACAACATCCAGCAGCTCTGCCAGGTGAGCTCTGCCCACGGGGGGCTGGGCAGCCACTGCCCAGTCACTGCCCAGCCAGGGCCTGACAATGCTTGGACAATGCCCAGCCAGGGCCTGGACAATGCTTGGACAATGCCCAGCCAGTGCCCGGACAATGCCCAGTCAGTGCCCATCCACTGCCCAGCCAGGGCCTGGACAATGCCCAGCCAGGGCCCATCCACTGCCCATCCACTGCCTGGTCACTGCCCAGCCAGGGCCCGGACAATGCTTGGACAATGCCCAGCCAGGGCCTGGACAATGCCCAGCCAGTGCCCATTCACTGCCCAGCCAGTGCCCATTCACTGCCCAGCCAGGGCCTGGACAATGCCCAGCCAGTGCCCATTCACTGCCCAGCCAGTGCCCAGTCACTGCCCAGCCAGGGCCTGGACAATGCCCAGCCAGTGCCCATTCACTGCCCAGCCACTGCCCAGTCACTGCCCATCCACTGCCCAGTCAGTGCCCAGCCAGTGCCCGGACAATGCCCGGAAAATGCCTGGACAATTCTCAGACAGTGCCCACTCCCTGCCCACTCCCTGCCCACTCCCTGCCCATTTGCTGTCCACCCACTGCCATGGCTCTTTGGGGCCCTCGGGCTGAGGGAGCAGCCCCCACCACCCCTCCTGGATGGGAACAAACCCCGATCCCCTGCAAGCTTCCCACCAGAGCTGCTTCCCTGGGCATGCCAAACACTCCCCAGGTAATCCTGGAGTGATTTTTGCCCCGTTCTGGCTGGCCCAGGTTGGCACAGCTGTGTTTGCTCTCCTGGAGCTCCCACTCTCCCTCGGGATCAGCTGGACCCTGCAGAGGGATGGAAATGGGATTTTCAGACCTTGCAGAGCAAGGTGGGATGGCCACAGGTAGAAGAAATCCTGGCAGGAACGTGGTGATCTCAAACTGCTGGCACATCTCAAGGAAGAAAAATTAACCCAAGGTGAATTAACAGGTGGATTTTTTTAACCAAACCTCCCCCCTCCCCTTTGCACCCTCAAGGTTTCCAGTAAAACCAATCCCTTGCCCCATGCAAATACATTTGCAATCCATTTCCTTGCTCTGGCACACGAGGAAGCATTTCCCTGCCAAGTCCCAGGTTCCAAAGCAATTTTTGGCATCTCCAGAAAAACAAACAACCTTCGGATTGCTTTTATTTGGGGAGTGCAGATTGCAGCAGGAGCCACGGCCTGAGAGCAAAACCAGCACTGCTGCTGCTCAGGCTGGGCTGGGTTTGAGCTGCTTTTGAAGCTGTGGATGTCCCTGCAGGAGAGGAGAAGGGAAAGCAGCACTTGGGAATGTGGGAGTCTGAGAAACTGAAATCAGAGGTGGTTTGTGTGCTGCAAAATGAATCCATGGATCAGATTTAAAAAGAAAAAATACAGAAAATCCTTGTATTTTGAACAAGCTGATCCCTCCCAACCCTGGGAATCTCTGTGTGAGCAGCCCTGAAGCCACCAAGGTCCTTCCTTCCCCAGCCCTCACAAACAGCCAGTTACAGGTGTACTATTTTGCTCTCTCTTCTGCAAAACACGGGGCAATTCAGGCAGTTTGGGGGTTCAGCTCTCAGGAAAGGGGATTTGGGTTCCGAGCAGAGCAAAGGGAGTGTTGGGGGCTTGGTTTTCCACAGGGACAATTCCCAGCTCCGGTACCCGGGGGCTTTCACAGAAGGTTCTGGCTCAGGTCTTCGTCAGGCGTCTTGAAAAGTGATTTTTCCCCACTGGGTAACTGCAAAACAATGGAACAGAGGAGAAGCTGTGATCTGGCATTGCCTCTCTGGTACTTGTAGAAGTCATTCCATAGATGTTCATGCCAAACTTGGTATTTTAAATGACATTTTAGGGAGCTCTGAGAACAGAAAGCTGGAGAAACCTGGAGGGGATTTCTGGGGTCAACTTCCTGCTCAAGAGAATTATCCCAGAATTACCCCAGCCCAGACATCCTGGAGCAAAAGGCACCAAGAATTTCTGGGTTTCATTCTCATTTATGAGTTCTTCACAGAAGGTTGATAATTTATTTTCAAGGTCTTAGGGGAGGCGTAATTTTTCTTTCCATCCTTTATATTCAGGACCAGGAGGCCCCTTTTGGCTCTAAGTGAGTTGTAATGTGAAATAACCAAATTTCTGAGCCGTTATTCCACTAATTCTTTATTCCCAGTGGAGTCCTTTTCCCTGATACCAATTCCTATGGATTAGACACACTTTGAAATATTTTCTCAGGCGATTTTTATGGGAGCTTTTCTCTACAAAGCATGAACAATCTGAGACAGAATCTTACACAGAAATTGGTCATCCTGATATTCCCGAGGACAGCAGAGATTGTCCTGCACGACAGAACAGAAAAGAATAACATGGCTGCGACACAGAGAACAATAATCACTTTTGTGAAACGCTGAGGAAGGTGATAACAAATCAGAATTTACCGAAAGAGGCAGAGAGAGTGATAAGAGCTTTACTGCTCGCAATCAAAAATTATGATCAACTCTACAATAAATACATAAACTTTATGTGGGATTTAATCCAAGCTCTTTTGAAATCCCCAGCCTAACGTTCCTTGGTGAGGAGTAAAGGCAGGAGTTTGGCAGCAAAATGTGATTTTTAGGCTGTGGGTGGTCATTCCTGAGAGGTGATTCACAGGAGAATCACCTCTCCTGTGCAGGTGATTTCCTTGCTAAGCCACAAATTCCCTGCTTAAAACTTGGGTTTGTTCTCTTCTCTCAAGGGAGGTGACACTTGCAGGGCCAGTTGCAGCAAACACCCACCTACATTTGCCGGAGCCCATCCTGAATTCTGCCTCCTCTCCTGGGTTCGGGCTCTGCTCCGTCCTTCCCTCCCTTCCAGGGCTCAGCCCAGCACGGGCCAACGCTGCCTCCAGGGTCCCCGTGGTGCTTCCTCCTCCTTCAAAGCAAAAACCACAGAACAGCCCCACTAGCACCTCTCTAAGTATTTCTGTGTGCCAGACACCAAATTAGGCCATTATTTCACGGTTTCCTTCTTGTGAGCGTTGTGTTCCCCCCTTGCCGCTGTCACAGCCAAAGGTTTTCTGTCCCTACATTTATTTCTGCGGCTGTAATAGGGTCTGGATTAAGATCATGCACAAATCTTTGCAGATCAGTCACTGGAAGGGGTTTTTTTGGGGCTGTCTTTGCCAGCTCTGCACAGAACGAGCCGGGTTTGGCCCAGGAGGTGCCCAGAGCGAAGCCGCTCGCACCCCACGGGTCCCTCCCTCCCTCCCTGCAGGATTTTCTCTCGCTCACAAATCCTCTGTACACAGAACCCCAGACTGGCTTCCAGCAGGGCTTCAGGATCCCCATTCCCTCCATTTGCTCTTTGTTCGAGCACATTTCAAACAAAAAACCAAACAACTCCTCAAGGACTTGGCCTGCGGGCCCGGCCACGTGCGCATCCCTCACGTGTCTGAGAGATGGAAATGTTCCACGGCTCAGACTCCAGCCCCTGGAAATCACAAGCAAAGCCCTTGCAAAACAGCCCAAAAGGCATTCCTTGGCCAGTTTACCTGTCTGCTTCTGAAGTTTGATTTTGGCCAGGGCGAGGGTGGTGACGCAAATCAGCAAAAGCAGAACTGGTAACACAACCGGGAGCAGCCGTGGCTCACCCGAGGAGCTGGGAAGATGAAAGACCAGGATTAAATTGGGTTTGAAGTCACCTTCATGGTTGATTTTCACACTAAAGGTGGCTGCTTTCACACTAAAGGGTACCAAGGAGTTGTAAACTCTGAATCAAAGAAAAGTCAACAGAGCCAGGGAGAGTTGGAATTATTTGATCTGGGTTTGGCTCACAAGGAAATGATTCCCACAGCTGCTGTGTGGGGTCAGTGCTGCCAGCTGGATAAACCCTCCAAAGGGAAAACGAGCTGCTTGCACAACACAAATTCACACCAACAGATCCTTTTGGTGAGCTACCACAACCCTCAGGTGTTTGGGAGGTGTCTTCCCTCTTTCTGTTGGGATGACAGGGAGATGCGGCTTGGGGGAAGCTGGGGATGGGGAGGATGGGGGGGGATGTGAATCCCAGGTGCCCATCTCGGCATTGAATGGGATTTGTGCACTTTGCCCAGCTTGGCTCAGGCTGAGCCTGCAATTCCTGCTGCATCTGCACCAGATCCCTGCAGCAGGGCTGCCTGGTGGCCACAGCCGGGGAGAAACGTGGGAGCTGCTCACAGCGAGCACCACTGGGAAACTGCCTGAGCTGGGGTGAGACTCGGGAACCCGTGTGGGAATAATTCCTGGCCAAAACCCTGCCAGCCTCTGGATGGAGCTCGCCCAAAGCTCACTCCTGGTTCAGCAGGGAGCTCCAGCCCTGCCTGCGGGCTCCTGGCTGCCGTGGGGCTCGGGGCAGGAGCTCCATGCTCACCAGGGCTGTTGCTCAAACCTCAGCAACGTCCCCCAAGGTGCCCGAGCTTGGGGAAACAGGCAGAGCTCAGCTGTTGACTCTGGCACCTGCTCCACAGCAGGGCTGGGACAGGTTCAGAGGGTGCCTGGACACGAGGCCACCGAGGTCACCTTTGCCTTCTCTCCCTCCTCACATCTCCTGGAGGTGTTTGCAGTGAGCCCGGAGAGTGGGGCAGACAGGCTGAGAAGCATCAGGGACGGGGCTGGGGACTCACCTCTCCTCAAAGGTTTCACCTGGGGAGGTCGCAGAGGTGGCAGTGGGCAGCAGGGTGGTGCTGCCCTGGGTGGCAGTGCCCGTCGTGGTGGCCTTGGGGACACTGCCCATTGTGGTTCCCCTGGGGACAGTGCCCAACGTGGTGGCCTTGGGAATGCTGCCCATCGTGGTGTCCTGGGTGGCAGTGCCTGTTGTGGTGGCCTTGGGGACAGTGCCCATCGTGGTGCCCTTGGGGACAGTGCCCATCACGTGTGCCGTGCTCCTGTCCCTGGCTGAGCTGGGGGCAGCAGGACCTGGTCTCACCAGAGAGGCTCCGCCCAGCCCCCGTGAGGGGCAGATTTCTACAGAGAACAAGATTTTGGTATTTAAAGCCCATCCTTTGGCACAGGCAGTGCGTTTGTTAGAGTCACCAAAGGGTCACACGTTTCACCTCGCATCTCCCGCGGAAAAATCCCAACCTCAGGCAATTCTGTTCTGCATGGAGGGCCACAGAGACCACCAATGAAACCCTGGACGCCTGGCAAACACTCCTGCTTTAACCCCACAGTTTAGGGACCACCCAGGACCTACCCCTGTGGATGAGCAGCCCCAGGGAGGCGGTGAGCTCGGTGTGCCCGGCGCTGGCCCCACACCAGTACCAGCCCTCGTCCTCCTCCCGCAGCTGCCTCAGCTCCACCGCGAAGCTGCTGCTCCCGGGGTCGCTGCTGGAGATTCGGATCCGCCCTCTGTAGGAGCCCAGCACAAAGCCCTGGCTGTCCAGCAGCACCGGGCAGCTCCCTCCCTGCCACCTGCACAGGTATTTCCTCTCGTAGGTGCCCTCGGCGCCGTGGTGGCACTGGAAGGACACCGAGCCCCCGACGGTGCCAATGAGGAATTTGGATCTCCTGGGAAGGGCGGAGGCTGTGGAGGAGGGCACAGAATTAGAATTTCACGCCCCTCACCCAGCGCTGAGCCCCTCGTGCCCTGTCCTACCTGCGGCCACCTGCAGAACCACCTCCTGCGGGCTGTCCTGGCCCCTCGGTCCTTGTGTCCCGCACAGGTACAGCCCCGAATCTTCCTTCTTTAAGCCATTTATCAGCACCCTGAACGCCCCCGAGCTCTCCCGAGGGGAGATGAGGATCCGCCCTTCGTACCTGGTGCCCACGTAGCCGTCGGAGCTGGCGATGAGGGTGCAGCTGCTCCTGCCCACTTTGCACCAGAACCTTGTCTGGTCACCCTGGGTGTCCCCAGAGGGGCACAGGACTGTGACAGAGCCGTGGAGCTCCCCTCGGATGAGCTGGGTTGGCCTGGACACCGGGGCCTCTGTAGGGGGAGAGCAGGACAGGGACTGTCAGCTCGCAGAGCCCCCAAAATCCTGTCCCATCCTTTTGGCTCTACAAGTTATCTCAGGCCGTGCTCCTGAGCTCTGCTCCAGGATAAGAGAGATTCATCTTTTTAGCTTATAATAAAAAATACCCACACATACATTTCACACCCTAAAATCCATCCATTATCTCCTTTACTTCTCCAAAACCCCTTCACTCACCCATTTCCTCCGTGCCTTTCCCCAAATGTCCAAACCCGCATTTCCAACGGCCAGGAGAGGTTTTCCTTTCAGCTGCTTTGGCCAAACCCAAATTTCACAGCCCAGAATTACAAATCCCTGGCTAACAGAAAAACCCAATGCTCCCCAAGCCCAGGGAGAGGCTCCTACCTGGCCGCACGCTCAGGTCCAGGCTGACAAAGAGCCCCTCGTTGGTGTCACCAATGCCACACCTGTAGGCACCCGAGTCGCTGCTCCTCAGCCCTGTCATTGTCACCTCGAAGGTGCCGTTCTGGGGGATGTCCCTGAGGGCCACCCTGCCCCGGTACTCCCGGGAGGTGAAGCTGTTGGAGGCGATGATGGTGTAGCAGACCCCGTTTGCCGCGATTCTGCACCAATATTTGCGCTCGTATTTGTTGGCCGGGGTGGTGGAGTAGAAGCAGCGGTGGGTGATGGAACCTCCGAGCCCTCCTGCCAGGAACCTGGAGCCGAACAGGCAGCTGCACACGGGCCCTTTTGGGGCAAAAACACGAGGCTTTGGTCACTCGCAGAGAGCCGGCAGAACCCAGCCTGGCTCTGAGCAGCACCAGGGGACACCCGGCTGGGCAAATCTGATTTTGGCTGTGGTGTTTCCCTTCCCTGAGGGGCACTTGTGTCACAGAGCCACTGGCACAGCTCCAAGAGCCCCCCCAGCCCTGCAGAAAAATGGAAATTTTTATGGAATTTTAATGGAAAAAACAAAACCCTGTGGCACTTGCAAACTCTGCCCGATGCGTCCTGCTCCCCGTGGTGCTGTGGGGCTTTTGGGATCCTCCAGCTCTGGGCTTTGGGCACTGGGGGTGGCTGGGCTGATTTCACTGCAGCTGGAGGGGTTTGGTGGCCAAGGGAGGGTTCAGCCAGGAGAACACAGCCTGGGTGCCCAATTCCAGCTTTACCTGCTCTTCCCAGGGTTGGGGACCCTCCGGGGCTCACCTGGCAGCAGAGCTGCTGAAAGGAAGAGGAGCAGCACCATTTCCAGCCTTCCCTGGGCAAACCTCACAAATTCACACTGAGGACGGGGTTTTGTTGATTTCTGGGCAAAAGAAGAGGTTGTGGCAACCCCTGGATTGCTCTGGAGGTTCCTCTTGGCCAAAAAGGGCAGTAATTTGATTGATGGCTTTAGAAGGAAAAAAATAAAAAATAAAGGCACAGTGGAGAGAAAAATAACCATAACTCACCACATTTATTTTTATAGATTAAATGGTTTTAGAAAATAAATCATGTTGAATTTCAGAACTGTCACGTACTGCAGGTGAAATCTCTCCATCTCCTGTAATCACTCTACAACAGCACTATTTTCCAAAAACCAGTATTTTAGGGGCAAATTGAGGCTCACCTACCTTAGACTGTGATGCTGCTGGTGCTGGAAATGTTCTCCTCCTCCACCTCCAGCTGGGATTTTGTTTAATAAAGTTGTTGTCAGTTGTCTTTGCTTTCCTCTTGATGCTTATTTATAATTTTTTTTCATATATTGATGCCCAGAGTTTAAAATGGGTGCACTAAAACCCTCCTGAGGTCTCAAAGTGCATCGCTGAGCCAAGTGGGGATGGTGCAAATGCTCAGAGGAGAAGCAGAGATGTCATCAAAATCCCCCTAAAATGGTCTTTTTTAGCTATCTGGGGATGTGGTCACATCATGGAAGGGGGAAAAAAAACGGGGTGAAGAGGGCAGGAGCAGAAATTGCAGTGTTTGAGAGGAATTCCCCTGCTCTGCAGACAAAATATCACAGAAATCTAAACCAGGTGTCTCTGCAGAGCTGCAGTGAAATGGGGTTTGCTCAGAGCCACTTCCAGGCAGAACTTCACAGCAAGAACTTGAGAAGGGTTCCCCAAACATCTGTGCTTTGAATGGGCCTCCATGAGCTCATGCCTGGGCTTTGATCCTCTTTTGGGGTCTCAAAGGTGGTTTCTGCTTCAAGTTTTGCCCCTAACCGGCCCCTGAAGTGTGAACGAGGTGGGTTCAGGGCAGGGCCTGAGGACGGAACTCGGGGCAGTTTGTTCCTGACCATAAACACAATTCTTCTTTCTGATCAACCCAATAATTGAGAGAGTGTGGATGTGCTGTTCCTGACCATAAACACAATTCCTCTTTCTGATGAACCCAGCAACTGAGGGGAGTGTGGATGTGCTGATAACTCCCAAACCATGGACTATTATTATTATTATTATTATTATTATTATTATTATTATTATTATTATTATTATT
>JAHLSL010000050.1:358568-369349 GCA_025920805.1 Petroica traversi
CCCCCGTGTCCCCTGTGCCCCCCGTGTCCCCCATGTCCCCTGTGACCCCTGTGCCACCTGTGTCCCCTGTGTCCCCGCCCCTCTGTCCTGGCCCCGAGCAGCCCCTGCCACACCCGTGCCACCACGGGAAGGCTTTGAGCGCTCGGGCAGAAATTTGTTTGGTCCCGGTGCTGTTTCAGCCCCCAGCTGCCCCCAGAGCACCGCTGGGCAGTAGAACTGAGCTGAGATCTGCCCCAAATCCTTGTCCAGCGCCCGGGGTCACTCACCCGCTGCGAGGCCGTGCTGGCCATGCTGTCACAGCTGCCAGAGCTGCAGCCAGCCATGCCCAGCTCCTTCCTGGGCATAGCCCGGGCTGGCCCGCCGGCTGCCCCCGCGGGGATGTCCCAGCTGCAGAGGGAGAAAGGAGAAGCATTAAATTGTGAGATTCCCCCGGGGAGGGAGGGAGGTTCTGAGGCTGCTGGATGGAGGAACTGGGCTCCATCGGAGGCTGCTGATTCCAGGAGAAGGCACAGCTGGGCTTTCTAAAATCATCCTTGAAGTTTTCATCAAAATATTGGAAATAGGGTCACCTCTGCACAGCCAGCTCGTGTTGGTGGCTCTCTGACCACCTCAGAGGGGGGAAAAGGCAAAAAAAAGGGTGAAAGCCCAGCTCAGCCTCAGAGAGGCTCTGAAATCCCAGCAGCAGCCCCAGCCCGGGCTCTTGGGACCTCTTTGCTGTGCCACACCCTGTGCCAGCCCCGCAGTTTGAACTCGTGAACGCGCTGGCCCCGAATGCTGCGGGTCACTCCCATCCTTGCCCTGCCAGGAGCCTCCTCCTGGCACGGAGCTGCCTCTGCCACCCTTCCTTGGGGCCCCGGGAGGTGTCCCCGGGGAGGTGTCCCCGGGCAGGTGTCCCCAGCCCTTTGGGGCACGCCTGGGTGTGTTTGGGCACACGGCTGGCACAGCTTGTGGGGAGCAGGGCAGGCCCGGGGGGTTCAGGCAGCCCCCCAGTGTCCCCTCTGCTCGCAGCAGAGTCCCCCTGATGCCACCCAGGAATTCAAGAGATCTCTGAGAGTCTCCAGTGGCTGAAAACCTGACCCCTGAGTGCTTACAGGGAATAACAGAATGGAAAAACAAGGATTTGTCAGAACAATATTAATTTTTCTTCTCAATAACTTTTCTTGTCCAGGGAATTTTTTCTATATTCTAGATTTTGCTTCAGAAATCCGCTATCACTTGGTACCTAAAAAGATAAATACCCCATTGCCAGGGACACCCCAGAGGGGCAGCAGCTGCCTGACAGACACCCTGAATTCGGGTTCCAACGCCAGGACAGGGTCCCGGGGACAGAGGGGACAGAGGGGGCAGAGGGGACAGAGGGGACAGAGGGGGCAGAGGGGACAGAGGGACAGAGGGACAGAGGGGACAGAGGGGACAGAGGGGACAGAGGGGACAGAGGGACAGAGGGGGCAGAGGGGACAGAGGGACAGAGGGGACAGAGGGGACAGTTATCCCCGCCCAGGGCTCTGCTGCCCGTGGCCAGAGCTGAGCCCACAGGAGGTGTCATTTCTGATGGATACAAAGCACTGAGCTCCCAAAACTCCCTGGCACCTCCAAGGAGCCTCCTCCACCTGCACCACCCCGTTCTGGGGAGGGAACTGGGCCGTGGGGGTGAGAGGGAGCAGCAAAACAAACACCAGCACCCCCTCCGAGACACTCGGACCCACGCGGGAGGATTTGCTCCTCGGGAGACAGAGGAGCCCTTTGTGCTGTAACCTGCAGGCAGGAACACACTGCTGCCTTTTTTTTTCCTTGTAGCAGGATCAGGGCATTTGATCCAGAGATAAGTGAGCAGAACTGGCTGCTTGTTCCGAGCCTTAGACCCTGAAAGAATTCCTTTGTAATTGGAATACGCCGCAAAAATCAGATTTCAACACCCACGCCCTGACAGATCTAATCCTTCCACGCAGGAGGAGTTTAATATTTCAGTCTCAGCCCTGCATTATTTACTGCTTAAGTGACGTTGCAGCAAGTGGAGGCTTTGGAACAGCAGCTCCCTGGATTCTTTGGATTCAGATCACCTCAGGGATTTGAGCTGTTGGGAAGCAGAGCTGAGCTTGGGGGACTTTGGGCCTCTGTGGGGTTTTGCTGTGAATTTCACATGAAATTTGGGGTTCTATCAAAGCTAGATATAGAAATTTATAGATTTATATATAATATAAATTATATTTTGCTTCTAAGTGGCAGAAGGCTCGAGCATGGTTGTTGCAGTGCTCCTGGCTGCCTCCCTCCCAAATCTGAGAGCAAAACCCTCCTGGGGAAGTGAAAGCCTTGCTGGAGCTTGAGTGTGCAGCTCGCCGGGGGCCAGCAGGGAGGCACTTTCTCCTCGAGGCTCCCCCACCACCACCAGGCCATTAAAAAATTCATTTTCTCTCATTCAAACAGCATTTGCGGGGACCCAAAGCAGCTGCCAAGGCTTTGGCACGCAGCTCACGGGAGGCAAAGTTCAGCCCGAGCCCGCCGGGCGCTGCCGAGGATCCGCAGCGAAACCAGAAGTTCCTTTTCCTGCCCATTAGTTCTCTGATGTGATTACAGCTCCAGCACACTCATCCAGCTCAGGAAAGGGGAAAAATCCTTATTGAAACCTCCCAGTTTTAGTGATTCAGAAGGATTTTAGTTCCTTCTTTGTGATGAGTAACAGCCACCAACTAAAAACATGACCGAGCATTTGATTTAAAAGACAACGTACTTGAAAAGCTGCTTTACAGCTGGGTTTCAATGGCGTAGTTCTCTTCCCCAGTAAAAATATATTTGGAAGAAGCTATTTTTTATGAAAATCCGAAGGCCAGGTCCCTCAGCTCCTGTGGCCGTTGCCATAACTGTCCTTTAAAAGCCATCAAAGAGGTGCCGGGTAGCAATTAATGCTAATTGCTTTAGAGAAGAGGCTACTTTCTTTCAGCCAGCACCACTCCAAGCTCTCCGTCCCGGCTGAAAACACCTCGGTTTTGCTGTCTGGGCCAAGGCAGCCAGACCCCTCCTGCCTGGGAAAGGCTCTGTCCCGGCCAGCCCCAAACAGACCCAACAAACCCCCCTTTGCAGGCGCCGTCCCAGCCCTGAGCAGTCCCAGGGATGGATCCCACCCCAAGAGCTGCATTTCCTCCTGTCTGAACAGGTAAACGGAGCTCCCCAGCAGCTGCCTGAGCTGTTTGCTGTGCTGGGCACAGGTTTGCCCGGCTTTCCTCCCACCACCACCTTCCAACCACCCGGTCCAGCTTGGCTGGTGAATCCCTCACCCCATCTCACCCTTCCAAAGCCGAGCCCCCAGAGCCCCCAGAGCCCCCAGAGCCCCCCAGCCGGCAGGAAAAGCACGGAAAGCAGAGCACAAGCAGGAACAGAGATGATTATTAATCCATTTTGCTGTTTTACCCGGCCGGCCGTCGCTCCGTGCTGCCCAATTCCTTGTCCCGGGCCTTCTTTGCTGTTCTGGGCTAACCAAACACGGCCGGGTTACACATTAACCCCGCTGCAGATAAGGCCAGGTGTGTTCTCGCCAGGTGCGTCCCGCCAGGGGATCCCTGGCCCCTCACCTGCGAGTGAAATTCATCCCGCAGCCCCGCACGGCTCCTCTCCTGCTGCTGCCGGCGTTTTGGGAGCCCCCAAAGCCCGTCCGAGCCGTGGCGAGCCGAGCCGTGCCCCGGAGCGCTGGCTGGGTGTGAGCTGGCAGTGCCACCCAGCTCGGTACCACCCAGCTCCCTCACTTCCCTGCTGTCCCCGCTGTCCTGGGCACGGCTTTGGCCGCGGACTCCCTAATCCGGCATCCAGTTCTGCCGCATTGCTGCGGGCTGACAGCGGAGCGCCGGCCCGAGCCCTGCGCTCGGTAATTACATCCCTGGCTGTGGGAGCGCCTCACCCACGGCAGCTCCGCGCTCCCGCGTGGGCTGTGCGGGGATGCGGCTGCTCGGGCTGGGAGCTGCTCCGTGCGCGGCTCCGCACACGCCGGGGCTCGGACAGGTGGGGACTCGCACCTCGAGGAGTTGGCTGCGTGCGAGGGAAGGAGGCTGGGAAGGCAGAAAGGGGGCTGGGAAGGGAAGTTTTCAGCACGGAGTTGTTCACGGGACGGGGTCTGAGCGGCTCCTTCTGCCTGTCCCGACCTGCGGCTGCTTTTGCCCCGCTTGGCACCGCTCCCTGTGGGCACCAAAAGCCTCCTCGAGCTCCTTCCCGGCGCCGGGGGCTCCTTCCCCGCAGCTCGGGGTCCATTCATGGAGCTCCGGTGGAGGCTGAAGCCCCCCGAGATGCCCACCACGCTCATCTTCACCCTGACACCTCCTCAGGAGCTCTGCTGAGCTTTTCTCCTGCTCTGAGCCCGCGGGTGCCGCCTCTGCTGCCTCCTCCAAAGAGGCGCCCAGATTGTCCCCGCTGCAGGGTGACACCGACCCCCAGCCCGGGGCAGCCTCCTTCTTACCCTGATTTTGTTACTGAAATTCGAGCTTTTCCAGCTGACGAGCAGCGCCCTGGCCGTTCCCCGCACACAGCACAGACTTGTACCTGCCTGACAAGGTGCTGCTCACTGAAAATCCACAAACACCCCGCAGGAAATTTCCAGGGCTGACACAGCTGCCGGATTCATTCACATTTCCACGCTCCAATGAGTTGTGTGTCGGTTTTTTTTTTCTTTTATCTGTATTTTTAGCAAAAGGCTGTGTTGCCACACACATTCCCAGCTCCACAGAACGGGGAAGTGGAAACATCAACTCATTAAAGGCAGGGGAAGGTGGAGGGGAAGCAGAAGAGCCGGGAAGCGCCGAGGCTCCCACGGGCAGTGGCAGTTCAGGGTGTGCTGTTCCAGAAGGGAATGTGCTGGAGAGAAAATCAACAAAGCAGAGGCTGCTGACAGCCCCAGCCCCTGTGCTCTCCCAGGCTGGCCTGCAGCAGGTGAGGGATGGGGATGCAGCACGTGGTGACAGCCAGGCTTTCGGGAGTTCTGCTGGATGCTGCAGCGCTTTAAACAGAGTTTAAATGTGAAATTCATGAATGAAGCAGGTTTGGGTTTTAATTAATTCATTTTGTTTCATTTTTGTCGAGTCGTGCCCGGCGCTGAGGCTGCTCTGAGAGAGGCAGGGAATCAGAGCTGGGTTATTTTGTTTTGGCACTGCCAGCCGGGTGAGCACGGGCAGGGTGGCCTGGCAGCACCAGGGCTCTCAGACAGGCAGAGCTGGCTGCCTGCAGCCTCTGTGGGTCAGGAGAGCATCACCATCCACCAGGAGAAACCCTGAGCTCCTCTGACTCAGGAAAGAACCTGTTCTTTTTCCACATTCTTTTCCCTCCAGAAATATAAATAGCTCCGACCCAAAATAAAGTGTGATTTCACACAGGTGGCATGAAGGGCACGCCAGGAGCCAAATGATGCAGAGAAAACTTCCCTGTGCCCTGGAAGGACTTTGGCAGCTTCAGGGCCCTGCTGGGCCTCTCCCTGTTCCGAAGCACGAGGGCACGAGTGACTCAGGCCCTGCAGGAGGAGCATCCACACAGCCTCTCTGATAAGATTCCTGTCAAGGTAAGGACGTTCCTTTGATGCCCTGGGACTCTCGGGCACTTTTGCTCTGCCCAAATTGCAGGCACAGGCTGCGTGCTGACAAATGAGTTATGGAAATGAGCCTGTGGTTAATGCACAGCACTCACTGCAGCTCCCTGTGGCCAAGGAGCTCTGTGTGTTATCTCTGTTTCACAGAAAAGAGCTGGAGAGGGGAGGGTGAGGCGTTCCCAATGCTTGGTTAGCAGTAACACCAGAAATGAGAAGGCAGCTCTCAAGGTTTAATGGTTTCCTGATGTTTTCCTCAAGACTTTAATTAAAAATAATAAACAAGGGCACTGCAATCTTGGCCAACCTGATTTTGTTAACTCCTCTGCTGTGTTCCTGTTCCAGGAGGCACCTGGTGCTCAGACAGGAGAGACAGCGGAGCGATTTCACCCCACTTGAAGGGATTTCATTTGGAGCAAACCCGGTAGCAGTTTGAGAGCCAGATGCAAAGTTTGATTTAAAATGCAGACATTTAATTGCACGGCAGCTGTAATTCCACAAACAGCAAGCTGACAACTTTCAGTTCCTCTTGGGGAGAGTATCCTTGGCAGGGAGAGGCTCCCAGGGCTGGCCCATGGGTGGGTTCTGCAGTGAAATCAGCCGGGCACAGATGATTCAGCACTCGTGTGTTGGTCTGATTGCTCACAGCTCCCTCAGCGGGGCTCAGGGAACTTCTGCTCCCTCCTCTGATTTTTTCCTTTTCTTTTCCATGCCTTTTCCCCAGCTCTGAGCACCCACAGCCCCAGCAGAGCTGTGACCCTGCCCTGAGCCTGGTGCTCAGTGCTCTGGGAGTGCCCTGCAGGCCCTGAGGCTGAAGAGCCCAGAGCTGCAGAGCCAGGGACACCAAACATTCTGCTGGCTCAGGAAGCCAAGGGCCCCTGGCAGGACAGATTCTGGAAAGTCGAGCTGAGCCCAGCCCAGCCCCAGCATTGGGCTCCCTTGTTGGATCTGGGCTGTGTGAGGGCTGTACCTTGTGTGTGTGACTGCTGGGTGTGTGCATTGTGTCACCTGGGGCAGGGGATGCACCCAACAGGATCCTGATTAAACCCCGAGCTAACGACCCCAGCCCTCTCACCGTGTCTGCTCCATTCTCCTAACCCAGGAAAAGGCATCACCTCCTTCAGCCCCATCCCCTCCCAGGTGGAGAAGGACAAACAGACAGGGTCAGAGAGCTTTCAGCCTCACGGGGTGCTGGCTGTCCCAGATCCCAGGTCCAGGCTGGGACATTCTCCAGGAGAGCAGGATGGGGACAGGACGCTGTCCCCAAAGTGTCACTGCCCCTGCTGGGACTGTGCTGATTTTGGATGTGGCACAGACAAGATGTTCCTGTCTCAGTGCTCTCCACAGAAACTGCTCTTGTGACAGGAATTCACCCAGAACTTCAGAATTAGATTTGTCCTTCAGAAATTCCCATTATTACTGATTTTCTTCCCAGTTATTGTGTCCATGGAGTAGATCTGGGTAATACTGGACCCAAATGTTTGTGAAGTTTAATTAATGATTTACACATTTCAATGCAGAAAAGGTTCTGGAGGGATGTAAAACTCTCTTTACAGCTGAGTGCTGATATCTCAAGTGTGATATTTCTTAGGTTTGGGTTGGAATAGACCTTGAAGCTCATCCCATTCTGACATTCACAGCTCACTCCACCACTACAGGATGCCATTTTTGGGATAATTCCCTGACTGTGTCATTGAGGGCAGGAAAACCCTGGTTAAAAAGTACTAAAAACCACCCTAATAATGATATTTAAAAAGAAAATGAGTTGCACTTTAAATCTATCCAGGCTTTACATTTTTAAAAATGTAGATACTTTTTGTTTGGGAAAGTTTAGGAGAATCAGGAGAAATTTTTCTCAGTCAGTACCAAAGATAATTTGTTCTTTGCCCGTCTGTAACAGGATCAACTTTTACAACCATGAATTACAGGTTTTATTGGTTTTTTTTTTAACCAAAGAGATTTTATTTTCTAGGCAACAAAAGAAAACATCCAAGCAGTGACAGTGACACGTCTCCCTCCAACGGAACTGATTCTCTGTCAGCAGATTCCCAATGCAAACATGATCCAGCAAAGCTCCACACTCTGGATTAAATAAAGCTCATTTTTTCAAATCTGCAACTGAGAAATACCCCCCTCCCCCCCAAAACAAAAAAAAAAATTACACATTTAGAGAAATCCACCCAGGACACAAAGCTAAAACCTAAGGGTTGCTCCCCAAAGTGAAGGCAGACAATAAATACGGATCTTGCACTTGTGTTTCAGACACCCAAAGCCACCTGGAGCACCTCTCTGAGGTAGGTATTGTGTCCCTGGGGCAGATGGCAAAGGGAGGACGAGCTCAGCTCCTGTCCCAGGCACCTCCCTGCTCCCCTGGGAAAGCTGGGAGCAGCCCTGGGGCTCAGCAGCCCCTTGGTCTCAGTCCTGGCCAGAGTTTCAGCTCAGCTTCTCAGAACACAGGGTCATCTTCAGGTTCCTTTGAACTGCCAGCTGTTTCTGGAGGCTTTTAAGCATCAGTTTCTACAGGGCTGCGTTTAATGCTGGGTTTTTATCCTATTTAATGACAGGCTAAAAGCAGAGCAGGGTTTAACACTGGAAGCTGAGTGTTTTCTACAGGGAACTCCCAACACTGCTAATGTGTGTTTTAATACTGAATTAAAAACAAACCTGGTCCGTAGTGCTCTGGGTGAGTCTGGGCTCTTTCATTATTCATGCTTTAATTCAGCAAAGCACTTATGTAATTGTGTTTTCTTCAGCAAAACCCTCCTGTGTTTCAAGATCTGACTGGGAGCTTCTGCTGAGAACATGAAACGGGATTTTTGCAGAAATTTGGTGTTGCTGCACCAGTTTGGGCAGGTGCCTCAGGGAACAGAGGCCTTGCAAACTGGATTTGTGTCCCACAAATGAGAAGTGGGTTTGTTTCTGCCTCAGTTCTTGCTCCCCAGTCTAAAAGTGCAAGGAAGGTCACTCAAAACAGTAACAAGAGAATGGCAGGCAAAGGATGTTTTAAAATTCAAGAAACAAGGATGTGTCACAGGCATCTCAAAGAAAAAAATAAAACATAAATCCCCTTCAGTAAATATGCACCTTTTCAGCACCTTTTAAAAGCCCTCAAAAGCATTTGCTGTTCAGCTTCACAACCCTACTGTGAGGTAAAATATTCCAATTAAACCAATTTCATCTTCCCTGATTGTGAGCAGCCCAAGGAGAGGGGGGCACCTCTCCCAGCTTATTTTGTTGTGAATGTTCAGCTGCCCCTTCATCATCACAACGAAGGTTTCACTACTCCACAGTGACAAACCAAACACATTAAGGCAGAAAGCAGATGGAATTCCAAGCCTCCCTTCTGGCCCTGGCCTTCAGAGGGCAAAACTTTTGAATCAGCAAAGAGTGAGAACTCAACCTTAAAGTGCTCATTTACAGTATTTGGAAACTGGAACAGCTTAGTAACACCATGGCCATGATTGGCTCAACTCAAGTAAAATATTCAATGTATTTAACAGATGCAAATGAAGTCACTTCCCTAATTACTCCCTTCCCTCCTGCAGGAATTTCCAAAGCTATGATGAAGAAGAATCCCAAGTATTCCAGGAAACATGCCTATGCTCTGATGCAGTGTAAACACCAGGGGGTTGAGTTATTTTTCAAGCAACTAAAAACTACCTACGGAGCATTAATAAGTTTTTATTCAACACTTATCCACCTACTCATTAATTTAAAGGCTACCTTAAAGCTCAGAGGCCATTGCTTTCCCTAAAGTTCTCAGCACACAAACTACACAGTCTATTCCTGATGGTTTGGGGCAGCTCAGGGATCCTCTTTCCACTACAAGTCATATTTTGATATTGAACTTGATATTTCTATTATAAACAACGCACCACACAAGCAGTTTCCCCTCTGAGAACTGCTGCTGTGAGCAGAGCACAATTCTCAGTGTAAGTGATGCTGATATGTGTGTCCCAAAGCCTCGGGGTAACTGAACTACCCAAAAGTGACCACTCAGCACCTCCGAGGTGGGTTTTACACCAGTGTTGGTTGTGTCTGTCTGCTCAGATCTCACACACACACACAGAGAAGGTGGGGAAACCCAGGTGTGGCTGCCCCTGCCCACCACCTGCCCACTGCCATCCCTACTCCCCATCCCCTGCTCCCAAACCCGCACGCTGGCCACCACCAAGTTAATTCGCTTGTCAAGCTCTGCGAACGGAATTTTATGGTTACAAACAGCTTATCTGGGGACTCCAGAATCTGATTCCAGAGCGCTGAGGTAGTCGATGGCACCCTCCCCGTGCTGCCCGGCTCACACCTCGCCGAAGTTGGTGTGTCCTGTCTCCCTGGCGTGCTCCCTGGCCTCCAGCTGCCCCGTCAGTCCCTTCTGGCACACCATGCAGCGCAGGGCGAAGCGATTCACATCCGTGAACTGCCTCTTCCTCCTGGCCTCATCCGCCAGCTCCAGGGCCTGCGCCAGCACCACGTCATCGCTGCTGGGGAAAATGGTCTGGGGGGGCAGGTCCGAGGCGGGCAGGCGGCGCTCCAGGGGGTCGTAGTGGATGCCATCGTAGATGAGCAGCACGCGCTTGCTGTAGCCCGCGTCCTCCCCGAAGCGGTCGATGCGCACGGTCTGCGTGTCCACCACGCAGATCTCGCACTGGTAGAACTTGGACAGGATGGACACCTCGATGGCCCCTCCCCAGGTGTCCTCCCGGCGGATCCACTCGCAGTACTCGCGGTTGCTCTTGCCCAGCACGGCCTCGCTGTAGCTCTCGGGGTCGCTGGCCACGATGTGGGCGATGAGGCCGCGCATCTCGGGGGCGCAGCCGGGGTCCAGCACGCCGCCCTCCACCACGTAGGACACGCTGGTGAACAGGCACGAGTTGTCCGCTGGCACCACCCTCCTGACCAGCACGGGCACGGCTTCCCTCACGGGCTGGGACATGGCTTTCTTGGCGACCACGGGCGAGTCGGGGTCGGGTTTGGAAGTGTCCTCTTCCACGATGAGAGTGTCACCTGTCACACGGGAGGAGGGGCGGGTGAGAGGGCCGTAAAACACAACGCGCCCGTGCTGTCGCTGCTGGGGATCGCAGAACAGAATCCTGGAACCACGGAACGGTCTGGGGTCTCCAGCCTCGCCCAGGCTCACCCCCGCCGCGGGCAGGGACGCCTCCCGGTACCCCGGGCTGCTCCGAGCCCCGTCCTGCCCGTTTCCCCGGCCCGCAGCCCTGCTGGG
>JAHLSL010000050.1:439650-451844 GCA_025920805.1 Petroica traversi
GGGGTCGGGATCGGGATCAGGGTCGGGATCGTGCCCTTGCCCCGCTCCCCTCCGCAGTCCCCGCGGCGCTGAGGGGCCCTCGGGGCCTGCCCAGGGGGGGCGAGGGGAGGCAGGAAGGAAATGGCTTTAGGGCGGTGGTGGAACCACGAGGGTTTGAATCATAGAACTGTGGGACTGTTCGGGTGGGGAGTGACCTCAAAGCCGTGTCGTTCAGCCTTCCGTGGGCAGGGACACCTGCCGCTAAGCCAGGCTGCTGTAACCTCCCCCAGGCTGGCCTTGAGGCTCATTTTAAACCCCGCTTTCTGCGCCTTAGACCCGCTTTCCTTTTTCCTTGAGAAGGGACAATGAGCTCTGTGAGTGGGGCTGGCTTGTTTGTTTTTCATGCAGCAAACGAAGTGGGTGTACAGTGAGTTAAGTCGTGTATTTAACTACAAAAAAAGGCAAACAGACAAAAACTGAGATATGGAAGGAAGTGCATTGTCCGGGTAGAATGACTAAAGGACTCGAGAAAACAATGAGTAGCGTGCCCTATATGTGTATAGAGCTGAACACAGTTAAAGCCTAAACTGAAAAATTTGGAACGACTTAAATACATCCTTAAAAGCTGTAGATTTAGGCTGTCTCCTGTGCTTTGCACCTCAGTGTGTTTCTCTTCTTGTTGCTAAGGTGCTGTGTTGCTTTTTCCTTCCTCTGCCAGGCTCGTGTCCCAGGCCAGCGCGGCTCCAGGAGGCAGAGCTCGACGAGAGCTCCAGGGAATTGCAGGAATTTCCAGTGGGGAGCCAGGTCTCCTTCATCTGCAGGCCGGGCTACATGAGGGTCCCCGGGATGTCCCTGACACAGACCTGTGGTGCTGACTTGCAGTGGTCACCCACAGGCGTGTTCTGTACAGGTAATTTACTTTGTACCCCTTTTTTTCCCCTCTGATGTTTAGCAGTTTCAGTTGGTTTGTGAGTGGGGATTAGGATTTTGCCATATTTTAAAGGTGCCAAAGATTTTGTCTTTGTGTGTACAAAAATATAGATATTTTTCTTTTTTTTTTTTCCCCACCCCTCTTCCCTCAGCAAGAAAATGTGTGTACCCAGGAGACTTGGAAAATGGTTATTTTGATGTGACAGATCTTACATTTGGTTCAGAGCTGAAATTTTCTTGTAAAGAAGGGTAAGTGTTTTGGTGAAGTTAATGAATCCTTTCTTTTTTTTTTTTTAATGTTTACACCAGATTTGAACCAAACCCAAATTTTCTATTCCAGTTCTGACCTGAAATCTGAATTCTACCTGTAGCAAACGAAATTACAGCTAAATTTAATTTGATTCCCTGGTTTAATTATGCTGTGCATCAACCCTAAGCTTTTTAGTGAGACTCTTCAGAACTGGAGTGTTGCCTCTAGTGACTTCTTTTAATGCTCCTGTGGCAGAGGGAGTAAATATATATTCATCATCCCTCATTATTGAATAATTAAGTCAAAAACACTAAGGAGGTTTTTTTTCTCCTTTTCTTTGAGTATTAGTAATTTTAGGACTTTAATATTGGACGGTATATCAAGAAATGGAGAGAATTCCACAGTTCCCTTAGTGATGTCTCTTTTGCTTCTGTTTTGCTTTCAAAGTGAGACTGTCAGCAAAATAAACAGGATTTTGTTCTGATTTCAACAAAACCTTGGTGTGTTATGTACCCATAATCACAGAGCAGAATTAGAAGAATCAATTTTTAGGTGCTTGTTGGAGAAATGAGAGATTTAAGTTTCACTTCTTCAAAATTTTTGCCTGTCTAGATACAGATTACGGGGTAATGAAGTGATATCCTGTGACATTAAGAACGGAATTATTGGCTGGAATGGAACTCTGCCTTATTGTGAAAGTGAGTAAATTACTGCTGTGGTTGATTTTCTATTCAGAGGGTGGTACTTGATTTAAAAACAGCTGTGCCATCAACTTTCCAGTGAAAAAAGTTGTGGTAAAATAGGGATGATTTATTCCTAACTGCTTGAGTTGTTCCTGGGGAACAACCACTGAAAAATGTCAGGTTTTCTGGCAATTGTCTCATATTAAAATCAACCTCCTGTTAAAATTGAGGTTCTGTAGCATGACTTAGAGTAGCTGTGTCAGATTTTCAATGGCATGACTTGAAAATCAAAGCTGACTGTTGGAGATGAACCAGCTAACCCAGCAAAACCAATCTGACTGATTTTTGTGCTTTATTTGCAGTAATTCCCTGTGAGCCACCTCCCAAAATACCCAACGGGGACTACGAGGAGAGAGCCAGCTATGTGTACCAGAGCTCAGTGACCTACAGGTGCCAGGATGTTCCCAGGGGCAGGGATCCCTTCTCCCTCATTGGCCCAGACACCATTTACTGCACATCAGATGCTCACTCAAACGGGGTTTGGAGTGCACCTCCTCCAGAATGTCGAGGTTGTTGGGATTTTTTTATTCTTTGTTGCAGTTTCTTGGAAGCAGCGTGGGGAGAATGGATTTTCCCTCTAGGAGAGAAGGGGCAAATCCTCTGGTACAGAATTTGGTAGAATAATGGTGGATAATGGTTGATTATGGCACAAAACATGACTAAAATTTAAGTTAAAGCTTGAAAAATACCTGTGTGAGTGTCTTGTTGGTAGATATGACAGTGCCAAGGAGCAGAGAGACCACAAATCCTGGGGAGCTGCAGAAAAATTGTGTCAGGAGCAAGGATGTGGGAGCTGGATTAGGAATTGTAAAAAGCTGAGGAAGAATCCTTTTCCTAAAAGCACAGCTATGATGGAAGTGCAGGAAATCAATGTTTTTACAAAGTCCCTCCAAAACAACTTGGGGAAATTGGCAGGTAGGGAAAGGATGCTGTGTTTGTTACAGTGTTTGTGTTAACAAATGTTTCTACCTCTTCCAGTGGTCAAGTGTAAAAACCCCACAGTTGAAAATGGGAGAAAAGCATCTGGATTTGGACCTTCCTACACTTACAAGGACTCGGTTGTGTTTGTGTGTGATCAAGGCTATTCCATGGTTGGAGCAGATATAATTACCTGTGAGGAAAATAACTCCTGGGTTCCTCCAGAACCAACTTGTGAGAAAAGTAAGACTTCCTGTAAGATTTTGCTGTCTCTTGTGTGTTGAAAGTGTTTTAGCTAAAATAGAGCATCGTGGTGTTCTAGTGATTTCATGGGGAAGGACAGGGGAAGAGCTGGGGAATATAGGAGGAAATATTTGATAAAGAGTGTTAGGAATTTGCACAATGAGGAAAGCTGTAGTTTCCTTCTGGAGTCATTGAAATCTTTGTGTCTATTTCTCTTCAGCTCCTGCTTTCTAGAAATTATTCTGGAGCTCAGAGAAACCAGTATGGATTTCTGAGCTGCCATATCATAGGATTGTATAACCTTAATGAATACCTACAGTGATGTTTAAGTTTTCTAAAGGGAATATTTGTACTTAAAATTGGGGTAAAGTTAAACTTCTGACATGTGCTGAGCTGTTTTTCTTATATGAGGGCAATTTGAATTTGTGGAATGAGTTAGTGAGTTAGGAGATAAACTTCATCCTCCCTAAACCTGTTTTAGTTCCAGTTGTAACTCCTGAAGATGAGTGTCCTGCCCCTGAGGTCCCCAATGGGGTCCTGACTCCAGACAAAGCTGCCTATGGAAAAGGAGAGTCTGTCCAGGTCACGTGCAATCCTGGCTGCTCCTTCCCTGATGGCTCTGCAGAGGTGACAGTGACCTGTCATGAACAGAGCTCCTGGGGTGCTTTACAGCCCTGTGCCTGTGAGTGAAATTGCTAAAATCAGTTGCAGACTGACGAGTTTTAAACGTCTCATGTCACAATTATATCTTCTAATATTTTTTCCCTGCCTGCTTTTCTCTCCAGGCAAGCCTGAAGCTTCTGGTTCCACGCCAGTCATAAATTATGGGAGGGTGACAGAGGGACAGAAATCTTCCTACTCCGTGGGGGATTTCATCAGCATTGAGTGTTACAGGGGGTACACCCTGCACGGGGCAGCTCGCATCCAGTACATTGGGGACAACCAGTGGGTGCCAGCAGTGCCAACCTGCCAGCTGAGTAAGTGTGGGCAGAGAAACTCCACTAAAACACACCTGAGAATCCTTTTGTATTCAGGAGAAATGATTTCATGCAGCTTCCTTCTTTATTGTGGTATGAAAATGAGGATTCGGTAAAAGTAGTTAAAATATTGGTTATTAATTCAGTGTTGTTTTAATCAGGCTGCTTCAAAGGTTGTGTTGAGGGAGGTGCTTGACTTGAAATAGCTCCGTGGATTTTTTTTTTAATAATGTTTGAATAAGAAGCATCTGTGTTCCTCTTGTGATGCTGATTCCCTCTCTTTTTAGGTGGATATATTATTGCCATCATCTGTGGTAAGTATTAATAAACCCTTAAAAAATTGATATGTTATATTTTCTATGTGAAAATCCATTTTTTATTCCAATCACCTGAGACTGCAGCACTGTGATTTTGGAGTTTTGGTTAAAGCTGCATGATTCAAAAAAGACTGCTTAGCAATTATAGTTTAATTTAGTGTGAAATGTGTATTTTCTTCTGTGGTGAGATCACATTTCAAAGGCAGTTTGCAAGAACTTGGCCACTTTGAAAAATTTCAGAGCTTGGGTTTACTGGAGTGTGGGTAAATAACTCTGCCAGTGAACAGAGGTGTTCAGTCCATCCTCTGTCCTTGCTTTTGTCATACAGATTTGTATGAACTTGTAAAAAGTAAAATCAGGGCCTTGTCATTCCTGTTTCAGTGTTTCTGAGCCATCTTGGGGATCTCTGGTTTTGAGCTGATCTGTCTTGAAGAGTTTTGAGAAAGGGTCAAATATTTAATTTATATGGCTCATTCCATAAATAAGTTGGGTTGTGGGATTTTTTTGGGGGATGGAGGTGGGATAAACCTGTAGATGAAAACAATGCTATATCTGCAGAATTTCTTTATGCTTTTTTGTGAGCTGATCTTTATCATTCTAAGTTTTTGTTTTTTATTTTCATTTAAATTCTTCCTGAAGTGATTGTGGTAGTTGTGCTGCTCCTGGCAGCCTTCTGGATCTACAAGAAATTCTTCTCACAGAATGGGTGAGTAGGCTTCCTTTTTTACTAATACTGCAAATTTCCAAATGACTGAGCCAAAGCTGTGCTGACGTTTGAGTTTCTTGAGCTCTGTGTGCCCTTTCTTTCTCAAATATCTGATTTTTGTGTGAGCTCCTCCCAGCAGCTGATGGAAGCTAAAGCCTAACCCTGTATTTGACTTTGGTTTTGGATCTGCTGTTCAACTGAGCTGCTAATTAACACTTGCACTAATTTCGAGCAAGGGAAAAACCCCTGTTCTTAAGCTTGTGTTTGGCAATGTCCTCTTGCCAAGGAAAGTATTTTGTGCTTCAGACATGTCAGTTTATCTCCTGAAGCCAGGGGGAGCATTGGTTGTGTGGGCTTGTGCTGCCAGAAGGTTTTCAGGTTTTTCATCTCCTCCTGCAGCCCCAATGTTGGTGTCCCTCTGTTAAAGACTTGCAAAATCAACTGTAAAATATTAGATTTGTGCATAAGCAATTAGTGCTCTGTTTTTCATGGGACTCGCAGGGTGTTTTAAGCTTTACCTTCAAAACAGCTGGGGCTTGTGTGGTTTTTCATGGAGGGGTGGCAGGAGATTTAAATTCCTCTTTGTGCATTGCTTTTTGCTGTGATGTCTTGATTTTATCCTCTGGAAAAAAGCTTTTGTCAGAGAAAAGTTTTGTAAAATGCAAAACACTGGCAGTCCAGAGCAGGTTAGGGGGGTACACAGGAATGGCAGGATAAACACCTCATCAAAACCCTGTTGTCTTTTACCAAAACCTGTTGGGATTTACCTGGAGTACCTGAAACAAAGGAAGGGATGCTTTAAAAGAAGCAAATCAGAGGGAATATTCCTGTGGTTTGTGTTTGTAATGATGTTACACCCAGAGGACTTGGGAGAGCCCTGAATTTGGTTTATATCCAGTGATGTTTGGCCTTAGTGTCTTTTAAATAGGCAGTGCAGTACCAATCCAAGGGCCAGAGTGCTGCTGAGTAATTTGGTGCTTTTGAGCCTCTGCTTTTATCCAGTGCTTGGATATTCTGTAGCCTGGATGGGCCAGGGAAGAGCTCCTGGCAGGTCAGGGCAGCACTTGCTGCTGCCTTCATCAGTGGAGAGACTTCTCAGGGTGTGTAGAAAGCAGGAGAGATCTAAAGCAGCAGCATCACAAATGAAAGAATGTGACATTCCTGAATATCTGACAGCATGAAAAGCCTCATTGTGCTCATTGCTTCCCTTCATCTTCCTCTCTCTGAACATCTGATTGTTAGAGCTCTTTCTTGTCTGAAAAGCCTGATCTAATCTCCTTTTATTAAGGCCTCCATCTCTGCTCAGTGCTCTGAGTTCTGATGCAGCTGAGCCTTTGTGAGCTGTTGTGCTTCCAGCCCCTGATCCTTGCTGGTTTGTGGCCTCCAAATGACAGCAAACCTTTCCTTGGCCTCTCTTTCCTGTGTGTTGAAATGCTCTTGGATGGGACATTCAACCAGACCTTTCTCCCCTTCTGCTGTTCAGCTCGTACACAGTTGATGAGAGTTGCAAGGAAATTTGTATTTTAAAAGCTAATGTCCCAGCTGAGATGGAAGAAACTGCACAAATGAATTAACTAAAAGGTATAACTTTCCACTTCATTTGGACTTGTTGCATTGCAGCGTAAGTGTCTTTTTTATTGGGGTTTGCTTGGAATTTCAGGAGTGTGGAATCCAGCTAGCTGTAGGAAGGAAATATCCTAACCTTTCATTCATTTTGGGAGAACAGGATATGATATGTACAGAATTATCATTTAGCAGTGGCAGTAGGAGCTTCCAGCGATTGTAAATCACATTTCTTGGTGGTGCCTTTGAAGGATGAATAGGATATTTCATACAATACTCAGCAAAACTTCTGCATCCATTCCAGGGATGAGTTCCTTTCTTAGCCAGTAGTTTAATTCCCTGTAATTAGAAGCTGGAAACCACCTTTGAACACCAAAACTCTGAAGGCAGTTGTGCAACCCTCCAGAGAAAACCAGATCACATCTCTCAAAATTACTGATTCATCTGCATTTTTGCTTTCTAGAAGAGAAGTAAGTAAATGGAGTTTCTAACAAGATCTTTCGAAACCTTCTTATGAAAAGGTGATTTCTTTTTCAAATTCAGAGTTCTGTAGCCCTAAAAAGATGAAAATGCAGTTGCATGATTGCAGCTGATGTTCTGTCCTGTATTTTAACCCAATCTCAGCCCGGTGAGATGCATGTGATGGATGTTGGGCTTGCTCCTGCACTTGTGTAGGGTCAAAATCTGATTCTTCAAACCTTCTTTGAACAGAGAACTTTCAGCCAGGGCAGCTCAGTGTGGCTGCCCCCTGCCTGTATTCTGTCGTTTCTACCTCAGCTGAGTTGGAGCTACAAACATTTTTTAAACCAGCATCTTCTTTTTTTTGTTGCTTTTCTCCACTGCTCAAATTCTGAGGAGGTGATGGGTTCTTGTTCCAGCTTGATGCAAAGGTCTTTTCATGTGCATGGTCTTGATTTTATTGATTGTAAGGGACAAGTGACTTTTCAGTATTTTTGGTGGGTTTTTATAAGAAGATTAATCTTGGAATTTCTTTTTAAATAACGTACAGATTAAGGAATATCATCTTCACTCTGAAGAAAGATGTTTCTAAATAGGATACATTCAATTTTCTGCATTAGTTTGGCTTATTTTTGGAGAGAAAAAGGGAATCAGGAGATAGAATTCTTCATTCCAATCTCACCTTTATACAGGATAAGAGAAATTCCTGGTGTGGTGTAGGAAAACACTGTTAACTCTGGAGATTTCTTATGGAATGTGGAACTCCTTAGAGACTTGGAGTAATAGCACTGAGGTTTGGTATGGGGTAGTTTTTTTTGGTAAAGCCAAACAGGAGTTAATCAAGAACTTGGGATATATATAAGAATATTACTGTGAATTTTAAATCTTGTATGTTTAAGTATTGTAAAGTTGCTGTTAGTGGTCTGCAGAATCAAAATCCATACATACTAATATTTCATTTCTGGTTAGAAAATATGTGCTAAACAACACACAGCAATTAAAATGAAATTTAGGGTGCACCTGGTGGAGTTATGGGCATCCTGTAATTGTTCTGGTGTTAGTTTTTTAAATTATCCCCTTTGCATCAAAGGCTCTGCTACTCCTTGGGTCATTCCTGACAGTTCAGGAGCAGAATGAAGCTAAAATCCAGCAGTTGCTTGGTAAAGAGAGGATAAAGAGTTTGTGACTTTTCCTGCTGCTTTAACGATGAAAAAGGCTGTGCTTTCAGTGTAAATGTAAAACCTTTTGCAATGTAAAAACCTCTGATTTGACTTGTTTTTCTGTTTGTAGGAAACGTGACAGCACTCCCAGTTCTGCCGAATATAAGATGTGTAAAGCATGACTGACCTTTTGGGGGGTGGGAGGGGCTTTGCAGAGGAATATCCCTGTCAGAGCTGCAAAACCATTGCACTTTGCCCTTGCAGTGAGTTCTGTCCATGAGTTCCTTGTGCTGTGTCTTGCTCTGCTGTTGGGCTGCAGGAGGAGGTGCTGGATAGGATAAAAAGTGTGTGTGTGTGTGGGTATCACAGATCCTGCTTTGCCTTTGGGCCCCTCTTTGTCCTTCTGTGCATGAGCTGGGGAAGGGCAGCTCCTGTGGCCTGCCAGAGTTCTGCAATGCCCCTGTCCCTGTGCCAGCTGCCTTCAGTGCCACTCTTTGCTTACAGAACACATCCAGTACTCTCCTCTGTCCTTTGGAGCTCTGTCACTCAAACCTGGTTGTCCTTGCCGTCCCTTTTTGCAGTTGAGGTGTAAATAGTTCTGTTTTCTGTGTGCTCTGAGTTGTTGTTCATCCCCTGAAGAATTGGTGCCGTTGAAGGTGATGTCTTTTGGAAACTATCACAATTAAGATCTTATATACTCTACCTCTTTGTCTGCCAAAGTTGGTTGCTGTGTATATAATGAATTCAAGTGTGCCTTGAAATCAGAGCTTTATAGCTTTTCCTTTGCTTTTAAGAAGGAAAAAGCCATATATATTTCTGATTCTTTGCTATATCCCCCAAAGGCTGCAGTGGATTTGTTGGAAAACTGAAGGATTCTGTAGCAAAGGCATCCCCTGCCTGTTGACAGGAGGTCCTTAATTAGAGGAACTGCTGAGGGCTCAATGGTGGCTGTGTCCTGTCATGAGCACAGTGAAAGATTTTTAGGGTGTTTGATTTTTAGTGAGCCTTGATGCCAGTTCTGGAGCTTTTCTGTTGCTTTAAGGATAGAAACTGGTGCTGTATGATCCACCTTCCTTGCTTTTTCACTTGAAGCCACATATTCCACATTTCCAACCTCTGGCTGCAGGCTGGCATGTTAAATCAAGCTCTGAAAGGCTGGATTTAGCATCACATTCCTGTTTAGAAGCAGAAGCTTTTCCCTGTCACTCGCTTTTCTTGTTAAAAGAAAACCAAATCAGTTCAGTTGTGGGAGTGCTGGTAGATGTGGTGCTCTCCTGTCTGCTGCTTGTTCATCAAGTGTTTTAGTCCAGATTCTGACTCCAGGAGCTCCCATGTGTGCCATTAGTTGAGACCCATTGCTATTTTAATTCCTCAGCAAACCCCAAATCTTAACTAGAACAGCCTTTAGCTTCACAAAGCTCACTCTCAGCATCCAGGCAGCTTCTGAGAAGCAGTTTTCACAGAAAACCCAAATAGCCTCACTTCAGATGCCTGAGGCAGCATTGGAACCACTCTGGCTTGTCTGTGGCTGCTTGGCACTGCTCTCCCTGTCATCAACAGATTGCTGGAGTGGCACAGAACTGTTCAGGGCTTTATAGGGCTTTTTGGGACAGTCCCAGCAGTTGTATTGTTAGAGTTCACAATAGGCTGTGGTTATTAGAAAGGGGCTTTGGCTCTGCAGAAGGATTTGCTGTTCGTGGCCTGGCTGGCAGCTCAGTTTGAGAGGTGTTTGTAAATACTGGGATGTGTGACTGGGACTGAGTGTGGTGCTGGTCAGGAGCTCAGCTTGCTTTGTGTGGCATCTGCAATGTGCTGAAATACACTGGAATGCTCTTAACTGGGGAGGGCAATCACTGTAAAGAGTGGCCGTATTTTTACTCTTCTTTCTGGATGTAAAGATTAGTGATTACTTGTAATACTCCCAATAAAAATGTTAAATTATTTAGCAGTAAGTGTTTGTCTTTCATTCATGATTGTGCTGAGCAGCTCTTTTCCCTTTGTTATCTGGAGGATTTTTCGTGTCCCAAACATCAGGTGGTAACTGCTGAGATTGGAGTTTGCAGTTTGTGCACAGACTTACTCAGTGGTTGTGTAGGGGATGGGTTTTTATTTGCTGAGGAGCCTTTTGGGGTTTCCTTTTAGAATTGCAGAGAATTTCCCAGAACCTCCAAAACTTCACTGTGTTGACTCCTGAAAAATTTGGTGAAAAGTTGATGGAGAAGAGGAAGATTATCCTGGGACTGTTCTGGTGGAACACTTGAGGCAAAGCCCAGAGGGTGTTCTGTCCCTTTTGTCCCATGGGTGGCAAATGCAGTCCTTGGGCAATACAGCTCTGGTGGGTTTAGGTGGCCTGGGAAGGAGAGGGGATTTAGGAATTGTATGAGTTTCACACTTCAAATGTACTTAACTTCTGTGGCAAAGCTGTGTGTGGAGTCAGCTGCCTGATGGGAGTGAAGCCTTTCAGAGGGTGGAACAGAAAAAAGAACTTCATATGCTGCGTTTCTTTTCCAGTTTGTGGCTGTGGTACTCAGAGTGAGTTGGTGTGGAAATGCTGCCAGGCTGCACAACTGTGCACCATGGAGTTTGGGTTTGCAGGGAGCATTGGTGGGATGAGCAGAGTTTCTCCTGGAAGGTGTTCTGCCCATGGGCATGGAATGGGATGGTCTTTAAGGTCCCTTCTGACCCAAACCATTCTGGAATTCCACTCTTAAGATTCTATGATTCTAACTAAAACACTACAAATTAATTTGTCCTAATTGTTATGAGTCCTGTGCTGTTTTTCTAACACTCAGTGCTGCACGAATTATTTCATTCTGGAGTCTGGAACTGATAATTAAAGAGATGTGAACTCTGTGCTGAGGGAATAAAAATGTGTTGTTGCCATCTACTGGTAACAGGGGTGGTGGGAGTAACAAAACAGGCCCAGAGTTACCTGGTTCAGGGTTAAATAATGTGAGGTGTCAGTGCTTAGTGGGTTCTCAGTGTCACACTTAAAATCAGTGTAAATTAAACCCTGCCCAGGGCAGGGGTAGGAACTGGATGATTTTATGGTCCCTTCCAAGCCAAACCATTCTGATTTCTCTGAATCTTAAATACTTCTGAGGATGGTGAAAATGGAGCTGGGGGCTGAAATGAAGAGACTTGCAGCACTTAGGTGTTGTCCAGCAGGGAATCAGGTGATCTGTCTACCTGAGACAGAGCCCAGGAGCATAGAGCACACAATTTTATTTCAAAGGAGAAAAAAAAAATCTGTGTAAAGAACAGGTTAAGGCAAACAAACAGCACGTGGAGTAGAGGTGGTCGGAAGGTTGGGTGGCTGTGCTGTCACACCCAGGCCCTGGCTTGCTGGAGCTGAAGAGGCTGAGTTATGTTTGAAGAGATGCTTCTCTCAGCCTGGAAGCATCCCATCCTCACGTGAAGGGGATGCTGAGTGTCCTTTTGTGCAGGATGTTCAGCCTGTGGGGGGAACTGCAGGTCAGAGAGCAGCAAAGCAGAGGGGTTTGTTTGGGAGGCCAGGCCGGGCTCTGGTGGTGTTTGTTTGTGACTCGGGGGCTGGGGGAAGGAAGTTTCCCTTTACTGTTGCTTTTCCCCCTACATCATAACCGATTTCAAATGGTGCTAGACAAAAACTGAGACTCTGAACACCAAGAGAAATCGGTCAGCCTGTGTAAGAGACGATTTCCTGGCTCAGAGAAGGATCCTCTTGTAGATGACAGCTATGCATTCTTTAGAGATGACTACTCAGTGCTCTGATCAGACCTTCATCCGCACAGGGATCAGCTTTTCCGTGTCTGGGAACATCAGGGAGGGCAAAAAAAGGGTTCAGCTTTGTTTTAGTGGTTGGGATACAGGGCTGGAGAAGTGAAATATTGCTGAGGGGTACCAGCAGCAAACTGGAAAATGGTTCTGGAAAAAGGAGTGGGTTCTGTGTGTGCTGGAAAAGGTTCTG
>JAHLSL010000050.1:532026-547952 GCA_025920805.1 Petroica traversi
TTCTGTGCTGCAGCCCCTCAGGATTTTCTGTGCTGCAGCCCCTCAGGGCCACGGGGCTCAAAGATCCTCTCCTGCCCCACCCATCCCCTCCGAGCCCTCGGAACTTTCACAGCACCCACATTCCCAAAGGCTTCTCTTGTGCCTGGCATTTCCTTTTCCCTCCTCTCTCCTCCTCAGGTGCTTTTGCTGCTCTCACAGCTGGAGAAGCCTTTGCAAACCAAACCAGCAGCCGAGGACATTTTTCTGTTTAGATTTCCATCCATTTTGGGGCGGTTCCGTGGGGGAAATCACTGCTTTTCCCCCACCTCAGTCCCTGGAGCCATCCCTGCCCATCCCATCCCTACCGTATCTGCTGATGGATGTCCGGGAGATGCTGGCAGAGGCTGGGATGTTGTAGGAGGAGGTTTGCTTGGGAACCAGAGCCACCACGGAGCGGTCTGACACCTGGGGAGGCAAAGCACCACGGGGTCAGCAGGGTTCCCTGCCCACTCTGGGATCCCCAACCCCAAAAATCCCGGGAAGGGGAGTCCAGGACACGCTCCCAGCCTGTGCTGGGTCAGGCTGCAGCAAGAGGCTGGAGGAAATGAGGGATAAATCAAAAGACGTGGTGAAGATGCTTTTGGTCGTTGTGATTTAAGATTGTGCCTTACCCAATAAAAATGAGAATCTCAAGAATTGTTGTGATCCAATTAAAGTAACAATGCAGAGGGAATAAAAGGGCTGTAATAACGTTATGGGCCATAAAACATTCCTATTAAACCATTTTTTATTTTAGCAATTTTTACGAACTTTAAAAGTTTGATTTACAGCAGAGCAAGTCATAAAGCCATCTTTCAGGGTATTTAATTGTTATCCCTTTACTGCTCCAGAGAAGGAATTAAACACTGGGAAGTCAAACTATAAATGAACATTAGCGCTAACAAGGTTTTGTTACAGCAGATTTTAGTAGCCATGTTTAATTTTATCCTCCCTATAAATCTGGTAGTCACTGGAAGTTTTCTAACTTATTCCCCTTAATTAAGGATCTGCAGGTTTCCAGGGAATGGGCCTGAGTGGCTTTTAATTTTGAACTTGTGACCCGTGGTGCAGCACAGCCAGGGAGCACAGAATCACCACATCTTGCCAGGGGCGCAGCAGACACTTTTTAGAGGCTCAGCACAAAAGAAATTCCTCTTCCTGCTGCAGGAATTGCTTTCTGGGGCTAAATCCTGCATTATTTGCCAGGAGCCCTGTGATGGACTCAGCACGGAGGGTTTTTTGCTCCCCCAGCAGCTCTGGGGGTTTGTACAACACCTGCAGCTCCAAGGAGAGCAGCACACAGCGACCTGTGCTGCCTCCAAGGCTTTGGGCCTCGTTCAGATCAAAGGTTTCATGGAAATCCGAGTTATTATTATTGTTGGAGATAGTGGAAATAACCACGTGTTTCTTTTGTTACTTGAGAGTCGCGGCACAGAAGTGAGATTTTTCTAAGCAAAACACTCCCAACACCTCCATGATTTCCTTTGCTGCTCCTGCCTCACTCCATCCAATTTATGAAGTCAGTGGAAGGAGTGATCAGGGCTGATATTATTTTCTGTTATTAGCTGCCACTTCAGCTCCATTTCATGGGGAGAAACCCGAGCCCAGGGCGCTCCGGTGTCGGATCCGTTTCCACCAGGGCTGTGCACTAAAAATTCTACACACACAGACCCACACCCACACACACACAGAGACAAAAGAGCCTCTCAGTCTGTAAATTTGGGGTGGAATGGCTGCTGTCAGCTCAGCCCAGCAGCTGCAGAGCAGCCCGGGATGGGGCAGGGGTTGGCTCCCTGCTCGTGCTCCCGCAGGACGCGCTCCGAGCTGCTTTACAACTTCACAAATATTCTGATTATTCTCAGGCTGCAAACCCGGCACACAAAACACCTTAAAGACAGGGAAAATCAAACCTGGGAGGGGCAGGGGGAGCCCAGGCCCCGGTGCTGTGTCTGCTGGGGCAGCGAGGGCGCGGTGACGATTCCAGCTCCTCACCCACACCAGCCTCGCCTCCCAAGCCTCATTTTCCACCCAAACCTTCACTTTCTTATTCTAATTTTTCATTTGAAGCATTTTCTGGTCCCCCGGCCTCTCCAGACTTGCAGGGGCTGACAGGTATTCATGCTCTGCTGCCTCTGAGTTAACCCTGCGTGAGCCACTGTAAATCATTCGATATTAAATCCAGTGTTTCATTTTTCCTGAGTGAAACCACACGGGGTAGGGCTCTCCCATGGAGTTTAATAGCCATGAAACCAAAAGGATACGACACAAATGTAATACAATTCCTTGCCATGTGTAACAGCTCCAGAGAATTTAACAAAGAATTACACTTATTTAAGCTGCACATCTATTTTTATAAATGAAGAAATAAGCGGGAGGTGCACAGTTCCCTCTGTAATTTTATAAAGTGGTTCAAAACTATGAGAAAGGTGAATATTTCTCTGTAATTCTAATTTGGGTTTTGTACGTGAAGGCTTCTGTGTAAAATGCATTTGATCAGATATTGTATTTTTGTGAGTTCATTTCTCCCCTAGAGATCTAGAAATCACCTTCACTACCCCTCTGGAAATCCACATTTATTTTCATGGCTTGAACCACACCTGGTTCATGTGTCACACTCCTGTTAATGGTGAGAGCACTTGGAACCCCTGTGATTTTATACCCTCTTTAAGCTGGGCCTTTACCCATGGATTTGTTTCACTGTGTAGTCCTGGAGCCTCTGTATTTTTGAGACCTAATAAAAACATTTAATCCAACAGAAAAAGCCCCAAACTGATAATAATAATAATAAATAATAAGTAATAAAAATAATAAAAATTATAATAATACTACTATAAAATAATATAAATAAATAAATAAATATTGTTGTTGGTTTTTTACAAAAGCCTCGCCTGGACAAGTGAAAAGATTTTGGCTTCTCATTAATGCCTGGGACAGCTCCGTGGGGCCGTGCAGGGCTCGGGCCAGGGCAGGCACACACGTGGCCCTACCTGGCTGCTTGTTTGGCTGCCAACTTCTCCTTCCTCCCAGAGCAAACCTGACATTCAAACGGCAGCGAGAGCTGCAGCACCTCGAGCGCTGCGAGGATTTTGTTTATTTTAAGGGGAAGCTTTTGGCTCAGGTTTTCCCCCAGGCTCTGCAATGAAAGTGCTCCCTCCCCCAGCATCCAGCACACATCAGACAGGCACAGCTTTCACTTGTGACTTCCTCACGATGACTTTTAAAGATCAAGGCATAATAAAGTCTCGCTGCTTCCCTGCTTGTTGGTTAATCCCTTGCAACTGTCAGGTAAAACAGATTTTTAGGAACAATGGAATTAATCTGTGCAACTCCTCTGACATTTTACGGTAATCTGTGTTTAAATCCTGGGGGCTGCTTGGGAAAGTTTGACCCCGGAGGTGCTTTTTAACATGCACGGTGCATATTGATGGCACTCCCCTGCCTGGCTCCCTGACTGCAGGGCTCCTGTCAGTGCTGGCTCCCGCCCAAGTCCCCCAGCGTGAGTCAGCCTGATGGACTGGAGATGCTGGATAAACAGGGAGAGATGCCAGATTAAACACCAAACACTTCTGGGGGGTGGTGATGGACAGGAGTAGGTTACAGGTCTCAATTAATGCACTTATCCTGTGCTGCAGACAGGCTGAGGGAAAGGCTTTGATTCCCTCTAACCAAACCTTCCTCAGCTCCCTCCTTACCTCTCTTCCCACCTTTTCCTTTGATTCCCTCTAACCAAACCTTCCTCCCTCTCTTCCCACCTTTCACTCCGTCAGGAGCCCTTCCCAACAGACTCTGCCCTATCCAGAAGTCAAAGAATCTCTTAGGCCTCCTCACTCACCTCATCTGAGCCTTTTCACTGCCTGGCTTCACTTTTCTATGAATTTATGACTCCGCACCCTCCTCATCTGAGCATCTTCACTGCCTGCTTCACTTTCTCTGCCGTTGTGCCCCTCCAGCTGCACTCCAGGTTGTCCCAGACACCCAGACCAGGTCCTGAGCCTGGCGAGCTGCCCTCCCCAGGCCTCCCATCCCCAGCAGTGCCAGCCCAGCCCCTGTGCTGCTCCCTCTGCCTCTCTCCCACGGCTGGCAGGTTTCATTCAGCCAATTTTCAACTCTGCTGCTTCCTTTGAGCTCCGTGTCAAGGCTGCTTTCCCCCCTAATGCCAAAGCACATGGAACCCTTCTGGTTTACCACACAAACGTGACCTCCCCGTCTGTCTGGGTGGATGAGATCTTTGGGAATTCCCTTCCTGCTGTTCCCCTCCCTGCTGGCAGCTTTCTGGGGGCTGTCAGAGGGGCTGCTGCCTCACCTGGTAGTGCACCAGGGTGTTCAGGCGCTTCCAGTCGCCCTCGATCTTGGTGGTGATGTCCTCATCCTGCAGCACCACGCGGGCGATCCGGCCCTGCCGCCACTCTGGGGAGAGGGGACAGCCCTGGTCAGGGGGGCCAAGCTCTGCAAACCCCACAGGAATCACCCCCAGCCCCTCTGATCATCCCCTCCCGGCGGGCAGGGCAGCTCCTACCCAAATCCATGTCAACAGCTCTGGGTCTTTGGGAATAGGGGACGTTTTTGTACACGGCATCCAGGATCTTCTCCTTGACTTGGGTGATGGTGTCGCAGTTCAGCACCTTCACGGGGATCTCGGGGCTGTTCTCGTTGTCTGGGTTCACACAATTGAGGATCTGCAGGACAAGAACCACACCATGCTCTAAAGGAGAACATAATCACAGCAAACATTTCCCATAAAAACCCCACTGCAGCCCTAAACGCATCACTGCTGTTGCATCTAACATTGATTTATATGATTATTGCTCAGAGAGGAGCCCTGGATTCCCATTCCCACTCACTGCAGGAGGGCAATGCACAGGGACACAAAACATTCCCGTGACCTGCCCTCCCAAACCTGCAAACCGGGCCCACCCCAGCTGTGACACGAGTGTCCCCCCTGGCCCAGCAGCACTCACAGCTCAGGCAGTGCCCTGATCCCGCTCCGAGGGCCAGCAGGGCCGAGGGCCAGCAGGATCTGTCACTCACCAGGGTTTTGTACTCGATCTGCTGGCGGATGAGTTTGTCCTCGCTCAGCGAGTACCGCGCCTCTCCCGTGATGGCATCGATGGGGCCCTTCTCCATCTGCTGCTTGATGGCACAGTAGAGCATGAACAGGGGCTCCCCAGCGCACTCCTGCACGACAGGGGACACCAGGGCTCACACGGGGGACGGGTGGGAGCCCCGTTTGGCACAGGATTCCTCCCAGCCCAGCCCAGCCCCACTCTCTCAGTCCTTAGCACCAGTGCGGCTCCTGGAGAGCACAGCCAAACCCCTGAGCTCCGTGTGCTGTCTCTGCCAGGGGAAATCCTTCCTCAACCCATGTGGCTGGAAAAAAATGGAATTCGAGATCTCGGTCTCACTGTTCCCTCCCCTGGAGCGAATTCAGCGGGGCTTCCAAAGCCACGAATTGAGTTAAAACCTATGGAAGCCGAGGCATGAGGAGGTGAGAACTTCCTTTAACCACTAAAGAGGTGCAACAGAACCTCCTTTACATGCAAATTGCTCCGGGAGACCTGGGGGCTGGGGAAGGCTGTGAGCGTGGAGCAAATTCCCACCTCTCCTTCCTTGCTGCTCCATCTTTTGGGGCCTGGAGGAAGAGTTTCCTCCCGGGGGTGGCCCAGGGTGGGACAGCAGAGCAGCAGAGGGGTCCCACCAGTCCTTACCTTGAGGAACCTGTGGAGCAGGAAGGCGAACCAGTTGGTCAGCATCTTCTCAGCCACAGACTCGGTCCTGGGGAAGGCAGGAGGGGACACATCACACACGGAGCCCCCAAAGCTGCTCAGCCACAGCACCCGGGGCAGCAGGGGAGGCCAGCGCTGTCCCCGTCCCTGTCCCTGCAGCGCTGCCGGGGCTGGTGACAGCGAGCCCGGTGACAGCGAGCCCGGTGACAGCGAGCCCGGTGACAGCGAGCCCGGTGACACTCGGCTCCTCGCACGTGGCGCAAATTACAGCCTGGCTCAGAAAATCACTGGGATTTGCAGCAGTTCCTGGCAATCAGGGACAGCCGAGCGACAATGGCAGCGAAATTGCAGCTTTCTCCCCAGTCCCACCCAGTGTCCTCTCCCCGCATTGTGCCCGAGATTATCTCTAATTTAAATACAATGCCCTCCTAATGATGGTTTTTAACGCTGCCTCGGCAGGACCCAGAGCTTTTCCTTAAAGCTGCACGGCCCCTTTTCCTGGGATGGGAGGCTCTGGTGGCCGTAGGGTGTCTCACATTGGAGACCCAGCCCTGGCCAGGGAAGAGTTGCTGTGTGACAATGACCCTTCCCAGCTGTGACCATGTCCCTGGCAGCTTTAACCGTGGCTTTGCCTGGCTCACCACAGCCTTCCCCTCATGGACACCAGGATCTGGTCCAAATTCCAGCAGGCAAAGATGGATGAATCTAATTCCCTGTCCCCTTTCCTCTGGGGACTGTCCCCTCTGCCCCCACCATGAACCAGGTCACCTCCTCCCTGGCCTGGACAGGGTCACATCCCACTCCAGACCCTTTTCCCCATTTTTCCCCTTAAATGAGGGCCTGCCTCTTGCTGTGAATCCCCCCAGCACTCCGAGTGCTTGGAATTACAAGCACTCACCAAAGAAGCACAGGGCTTGATTCCAAAGCCAGGCAGATCGAGAATAAACAGGAGGCAGAGATTTCAACAAACAAAAACTGACACCAGTCGGCCAACGGACCTGGGGTCACATCATCCATCATCTCCTAGGATGGCAACATCTGCCAGGAATTTGTGAAAATGTCTGCAGATCCTCAAAGAGTTTAAGCCTGAATTGATTAACTGCCTAAAAATTCATCCTACGAATTGACACGCACATCGTTCTCCTGTTTGAAATATTTCAGGCCCCCAATTAAAGAGGAGAAGCACCAGCACCCTTCCAAACAGCCCTGGGAGATGGAGAGGCAGTGACACAAAGCACAGAGCAGGTGAAAAACTCAGAAATACAAACATTCAGGGCTTCAGGGGGAATATTAATTTAATAAACTACTTTGTTAATAGAATATGAAAAGAAGAATTAGCAAGTCTCCCAATTAGCCCTCCCAGTGAGGCAATGTCATGTCCTGTCCTTGTGGCTGCTCCTGGCCTGACACCAGCTCTGGAAAATGCTCTGAAATGTGGAGTGACAGAGGAGTTGGGGCATCTTGCAGGGGAGAGTGGGATGGGATGGGATGGGATTTTCCCTTTCTTAATCAGAAATACCAGATCAGATGAATGAAAAGCCCTCCAACACATGGAGGGCTCTGCTGAGCCCCCAAATCTCCTGAGCCCCCAAATCTCCTGAGCCCCCAGATTCGCTGCCAGGTTTTGAGCTGTCCCGCCTGGCACCGCTCTGTGCCATCAGTGACCTCTGGATGCTGTTAAAAATCTGCTCCAAAAATAAAAAATAATCTCCTGGTTTCCCAGGGCAGAAGAGAATCCCTAGGCCTGGAGCAAACCCTTCTCATGCTGACCACAGGAGGAGGGCACAGCACGAGCCAGAGATGATTTTCCAAAGGAGCCTTGGCTGCTCCGCCGGCTTCCTGAGGCACGGCAAGAAAACAAACCTAAACAAAACGAGCAGAGAGAACCCAAAAAATAAATATGTGTTTTATTAATTCTCCCTGCTCTGCGTAGGTCTCCAAACTGCTGTTGCCAGCAAGCAGAGCAGCTGTTTGATTTAAAGTCAACTTTCTTGCTGTCTCCCGCGAGGGGCAGCCGTGGAAGAAAGAGAGAGGGGAGAGCGAGGAAGAAAGAGGGAAAGAAGCGAGTGTCAGTTATCAACTGCTGCCACCAGAGAGCTCAAAACATTTTAAAAAATAGTGTCTCACTTCATGGCTGATCACTCCTTATTAAGTCAGAGCAAGGAGTTCCAGGCCGGGCTGGAACAGCCAGGCACAGGGTTAGGACAGAGCTCCAGCCCAAGGTTTAACAGGGCCTGGAGTGTCAGGACAAGGAATAAAGGTTTTCAGCTAAAAGGGAGTGGATTCAGATGAGAAACAAAGCAGGAATTTTTATCAGGGTGGTGAAACACTGGCCTGAATTGCCCAGATTGGTGGTAGACGCCCCATCCCTGGGAAGACCCAAGTTCCCTGGGCAATGGATAAATCCTAGTGCAGGACAGACAGACAGACAGCCCCAGGACAGACAGCCCACGGTGCTGATTCCTGGCTGGCAGTGCAGGGAGGAGGGGGCACAGCTCCTGTCACCGTGCCTGTGTTTTTTCGAGCGCCAGGAGAAGTCATTATTGATGGCTGAGGCAGAAGACGCCTTCCCTGCGACTCGTCAAACCACGGGGGAAATTAAGGCGGCTTCCTTGGCCGAGATGAGTTATTGCCTCCGCAAACACAGCCAGATTTAAAGCAATTTCCTGTCAAGTATATTCATCGTGGCTGCAGGGACCCCTGAAATTTTCCTGGAGCTGTGAAATCCTCCCCTCTCTCCAGTGCGATGCCAGCAGAGCCCCAGCACAGCCCAGGGGCAGCACAGGCCAAGGCCGGGCTCTGCAGGAGCCCTGAGGGTGTGGAGAACAGGAGGAGCCTTTTCCTTGTGCCTGCTCTTCTGCCCCACATTAATGCTCGTTTTTTTATTGTTTTCTTGCTGTTGTTTCCAGCTCTGTCTTGGGTGAGTTGCTCAGTCCATCCCAGCTGTGGCACACAAATGCTGCTCTCAGCCAGGCAGAGCTGGAGGATCTGCTTTGAGGCCCTGTCCATCCTCTGTGAAGCCCCAGAGCAGGGCTGACCCCATGTCCTGGAGACAGGTGGGGAAATGGATGGGAATCCTCCCTGCAGAGCAGCGATTCCCCTCCAACCCCAGCACCCGCAGCACCCCCAGATCACAGAATCCTGGAATTATTTAGGCTGGAAAAAACCTCCAAGACCATCGCGTCCGATCTGAGATCAATCCTCACCAGACCATCCAGAGACTCCACCACCTCTCCTGGCACCTCCTTCCAACCCTTTCCACGATGAAATTTCTCCTGATGGGAGGTGAAAGCCCCACCAGCGTGGCCGTGCCAGCCCATCCCCTCTCCCTGCCCGGCCTCACCTGCGCAGGAGCAGCTTGGGGTGGTTCTTGTTCTCCAGGTTCTTCTCGATGAGGTCGGAGAGCAGCTGTTTGAGGACGTCAGTGGCGTACTCCAGCTTGCCCTGCAGCCCCGTCATGATGAGCGAGGCCACGTTGCCCCGGTCCCGCATGGAGAAGCTGCGCTGCAGCTCCAGCGTGCGGATGAAGGTCAGCAGGAACACCTTGTTGTTGATCAGCTGGGCAAAGAGCTTCAGGGCCTTCTCCACGCTCTGCTGCCCGTTCCCCTGCACCTGCAGGAGGGGAGCACTGTCACACAGGGCACGCTGGGGACAGGGGACAGGAGGGCAGCGCTGCCCTGCCCTGGGGGAATCACAGCAGAAAGGAAGGGTTTGGGTGGGAAGGGACATTAAAGATCAGCTCATCCCACCCCTGCCTGGACAGGGACATTTCCACTGTCCCAGGGTGCTCCAGCCTGGCCTTGGACATTTCAGGGATGGGGCAGCCAGAGCTTCTCTGGCCCCCCTGTGCCAGGGCCTCCCCACCCTCACAGGGAAGGATTTCTTCCCAATATCCCACCTAAACCTCCTCTCTTCAGCACCCCTGGATGTGGTTTCTGGTCCATCCTGAGCAAACCGCCCCCTCCACAGCTCCCCTGAATCCTGGCCAGGAGCTGCCACACCACAAAGCAGCAGCTTCGAGCCTAACGGCCCCAGGAATGACACCCAGTTCTGCTTGTTCTGCACAAAAAGTGACACTCTTGTAAGTAAATTAAATACTAATTTAGACTATTGCTTTATTACGGGCCAAGTGTAAAAAATTAATTGAGGCTTTCAGCCAGTTGCGGATTCAAGTAATTCATTACAAGTGAAAATGATGAACTGCACGAAGCAAGTCTTTACCAAACATCTTGGAGAGTTATGTATTGGTTTTACTAACGTTACATAATTAAGCAACTGTGTAATTGGCAACACATTTATCACTTCTGCAATTCTGTTTTTCATGAGTAAAACAAAAAGCATTCATATTTGTTTGCTGGAGCGTCAGCTTCTTTGGCAACTCCAACAGCAAACATAATGCATGGAGCTGGAAAACTCGGAGCAGGAACGGGCTGGGAGAGGCTGATTCTGTTTCAGCAACTCCTCAGCCACTGCTCGGTGCTGGTGGCTGAGGAAAGAAACCCAAATTGAAGCTTTAATGGTTTAAATGCCTGCCTGGAAAGGGAATCCAGCCCTGGAGCAACCAGGACTCCTCCCTCCTACATCCAACCCTGCTCTGTGTGGGGGAAACAGGATTTGGGGATTTACAGGGGCAATCCCAGCCCCTGTAAAGCTGAGCTGAGCCTCTGGACATCCCACACGGAGGACAGCAGCTCCATCCCAGGTGTGAGGTGATGGTTATGAAGCCCCATCCTTTTTTCGGCCCTCTCCTTGCTGAGCAGGGCCCTTGTACGTTCCCAACTCCTCTGTCTCCCCAGTGAAAAGCTTTTCTGTATTTTCACACATCCCGGTGGGAAAACCAGGGCTGTGGAAGGGCTGGAGAGGCCGGGCATTCCTCTTGCCCTCCTGTGGACACGCGAGGGAACAGCAGAGCGAAGGCTCCGGGCACGATCCGGCCCTGCCCCACAAAGAGACCCTAAAGCACAACCAAACTGCTGTGCCCTGCTCTGCTGCTGCCCTAGAGCCTACAAACCCCCCCTAAAAGATAAAATAAATCAACAGCAAGGAGGAGAAACCCAAAGGAATCCGGCGGAGTGAGAGGAGATAAAACTCCAGGCTGGGAGCTCAAAGGAACCGCTGACCCCGGGGCAGCCCGTGAGGTTTGGTGTGGAGCCATAAAGGTGGCACAGGGTTTCCTGCTGGCTCGGGGGGCGCTCAGAGAGCTGGAGCAGGGTGAGAGTTTTACCTCCAGCTCCCGCAGGACCGGGTGGTCCTCGATGCCCGGGAACAGCACCCGCATGGCGTAGGTGCGATAGTCCAGGTAGGGGATGCCCGAGCGGTCCAGGTCGCTGGTCAGCTCGTTGATGTCCGTCTGCAGCTCTGCAAAAGCTGTTCAGGGCAGAGAAAAGGGAGAGCTGAGCTCCAGAGGAAGGCTTTGGGACAAGGGTTAGGGCAGGGCTGGCTCTCCCCGTGGGCACAGCAGGAAGGGCAGCTCAGGAAAGGATTCTGAGGAGCTCGGACACCCCCGAGACTCCGAGTGAGCAGCCGAGGGTGGGAGAGCAGGAGCTGCTCAGAGCAGGCTGAGAACAAAGCTGGGCTCATCTGTATGCAGCTCACACCTGCACACGCACCTAAAACACCTCTAAATCTGCACAGAGAAACCAGGATCTGCTCTCATACCTTGGTGCCTCCCCTATTTCCCTTTCTTCTTGTTTTCCTCCTCTATCAACAGTTGCCAAGATAATCAAATCTGATGCAGATCAAACCTGAGCTGCTGCAGGGGTCAGGGAGGGATTCATTTTTCCTCTCCTAACACCGTGTTGTACAGCTGGAAGTGTCTGCTCCTGTTCCCTCTCCCACGTGTGACACGCAGGCTCAGGGAGATCTCTGTACCCCAGCTGGGCTGGGCCAAGCTGAATCCGTGGTTTCTCCTGGATATATCTCAATTTTTGCCCTGTGCTTTCAAGGCTACCCATGAAATCAGCTGAACAAATCCAGTGTTCTCTCTCCACGATGAAATGTGCAGCTCTCTATTTATTTTACTCTGAGTGATTTAGCCCCTTCCCAGGTGGGGAAGCAGCACCCCCCAAAATTTCACCTTTACCTGTGGGGTGGGGGGGGAGCTCAGGATTTGTCCCTGTGGGAACTGCAAGCACCCACAAATCCCATCGGCATCCACAAACCCCATGGGACACCCACAAACCCCATGAGACTCTCACAAACCCCATGGAGCATTGACAAACCCTATGGAGCACCCACAAACCCAAAGAAGCACCTTTGTAAACCTCATGGAGCACCCACAAACCCTATGGGGCACCCAAAAACCCCATGGGGCACCCACAAACCTCATGGAGCACCCACAAACCTCATGGAGCACCCACAAACACCAATGAGCGCCCTTGGAAACCCCACAAGACACCCCTGCAAACCCTACGGGACACCCACAAACCCCACAGGTCACCCCAAACCTCATGGAGCACCCACAAATACCATGGGGCACCCACAAACCCCATGGAGCACCCACCCAACTCCACACTGCAAACCCCGGGGTTACTGGGAGAACTGGGACCGCCCCCCTGAGGCTGCAGCTCCCAGCCCAGCTCCCAGCACTGACCCTCCTTGCACTCCAGGGCCACCCGGGACTCCAGGTTGTCCATCTGCATCTGCAGCCTCTTGAGGGTGAGGTCGTTCTCACGGGACTTGCGCTTGTAGGCGATGAGGACGATGATGACGATGATGAGCAGCAGGGAGCCGCCCGCCGCGATGCTGACGATGGCCGGCAGCGTCAGGAGGCTGTCGGACACGATGCTCACCGAGCCGGGGGAGAAGGTGACGCCCCCCACTCGCACCTGCAGGGCACAGCACAGGTGAGCAGCCGGGGGTGGCCCTGTGCCACCTGGACGGGCTGTGCAGACCCCTGGGGAAGCACCGAGCCCCCTCAGCCCAGGCACAGACAACTCCCCTCGCCTGCAAACGCAGAGGGGGCCGCGTGTGTGAGCTCTGGGAGGCTTCAATGATGACAAATGTGCCAGCCCTGCACTATCTGGGCTTTGCTGGAATTATCTGATGGCTCCAGTTGACTTTCATTTTATAAGCTTTCAGCTCCTTTCTGTAAACCACGGGCATTAACAAGCCCCTGATGATTCCGGTGACAAGAAACCAGAGTGACTGCAAGGACAGAGCAGAGAAGGGAGGAGAAAGCCCCACGTGAAAGCTGTGGAGCAAACGGGCTGGAGTTTACACCAGGACAGATTTTCTTGGATGTGCCCCGGCCACAGATGTGAGCAGCTCTCAGCCAGGCTGCGCTTCTGGGAGTCAAACTGTGATAATTTGAATATGTTTTGGATGGTGAACTTCAAGGGGCATAAATCACAATTACAATCTCATTTGGGCCCTGCTCAGGCAATTCTGCAGCTGGGGTTGGGTCTGGGAGAGGAGCAGAGGGAGCAGCGATGCCCAAACCCAGAGCAGAGTGAGGTTTGCCTGCTCTCCTGCGTGAGGGGGCTGATCCAACCACTCCAGTGCTCAGATGTTCCTGGCTCCTGCTTCGGGGAAAGGCAAAACCTTTCCATCCACTTGGCAGGTCAGGTCTGGCTCCGTGGGCTGATTAAATCCCTCCAGGAGGGAGAACACTGGGAATGGTCTCAACTTCATCCAGAGACAGGATGGCACCAGCGCCAAAGGCACTGCCAGAGAGATTTGTTCCTTCCAGAAGGCTCTGAAGGGCATCTTTCCTTCCAGAAGAGAGTGTCTCTCACGGAAGGACAAAGCCTCTCCACGCTAATCCACATCAATATTTTAAACTTCCAATTAGACACCCATAAAACCCATAAATCCTACCGGGGATTGTGTTCAGTATCTAAGCAAGTCAGGGATGGCGGAGGGGGAGAAAGGGCGGAGAGGAGAGGGAAGGGGAGCCGGTGAGCCCTCACCATGACTTTGTGCTGCCCGGTGAGGTTGGGGGGCTCGCACAGCAGCTGCGTCTCGGACACGGTGACGGCGCAGGGCATGTCCCCGATCAGCACCGAGTAGTTGAGCTTGGCTCCTCCCGGGGCGGGTGGGCACAGGTTCCTGCCCTGGGGACACGGGGACACAACACCGACAGAGATGCAGCCCCTTCCTCCAGCTCGTGCAAACAGCGGCGCTCTCAGGGCACCCCATCCCTCCCTCCCTCCCTCGCCCCCTTTGGGGTTTTTGTGACTTCCCGTCCTGGGTGGGCCTTAATTCAAGGCAAGGAAGGAAGGGGTCAGCCTCATAAAGTGACCTGTAGAAAACATTAAACTTCCTCCAGAGCTGACAGGGCGAAGCCGAGGGTGGGAGGAACCTGCCCCAGACTGGAAATGTGGCAGTGGGAATAACTCCCCTCGGGACTGGAGACCTGAGGATGGTGATTTGCCTCAGGGATGGAAAGCTGGGGGTAGGAGGGAGCTGCCTGAGGCAGGAGGTGCAGTTCCATGATGGGGTAACCTGTGGGGGTCTGACCCGGGGAGGGGGAGCAGGGGAGAGCTGGGTAGCTGTGGATATTTAGGCAAACCAATCACAAAAGCTGGACACTCCTCCACCAATTCCAGCTCTCCTTACCTTCAGGATGATGGGCGAGCCCGGCTTCTGCTCCAGCACCCCGCTGGAGCTCAGCATTTCGAACGTGGGGTTGGGGTAGTAGATGAACTTGGTGTCGTTGTAGAGCAGCAGGGACTGGACGTTGTTGAAGATGAAGCCGAACTCGTCCGGCCGCTCCACGGCGTCCAGGCCCGGCCGGTACTCGCTGGTCAGGGGTGGGGCCAGGCAGGCCAGGGCTGTGGCGTTCACCCCCTTGCACACCTGGGGAAGGGAGATTTCAGAGGGACAGCAGGGAAACTCTGCCCTCAGCTGCGCTCGGATGCGCTGGCAAGTCCTGTGGGTTCGTGCTTGGTGGGAGTGTTTCATCCAGGCTTGATGCTCCGTGGCCTCAGAGGTCTTTTCTGACCTTACTGATTCTGTGAGGCACGCCAGCCGTGGTTTGGGGTAATTTGGGGTAATTTGGGGTAATTTGCTTCTCCTCCATCCAGCACGAAGGCACTGGGGTGCAGATGGAGGGTGAGCTCAAAATGAGCCGTGTTTCAGTGGAGCTAAAGGCTCACACAGCAGCTCTTTCTCCTTTTTCTTTGGTTTTTTTCCCCTTTTTTTTCCCCTCTTTCCTCCTCTCTAGCTCTGAAAAAGACCCGCAGGGGATACCTGTTCCCTGCTGCCAGTGGGTGATTAGAGGCCATTCCCAAATGCCAGCGAGGATCATCTGACTCTGGTGGGGAGGAGGAACATGAAGGTCATGTCCTGCTGGGCTGAGGACGCCCACAGCTCCTCCAGCCCTCAGAGCAGGGAAATCGCTGATTTATGGGGCTCTTGCCTTGTAAAGCAGCAAGAGCCCAACCATTTGGCCTCCCTCCATAAGTGAAAGATTTAATTTCACTCAATTTTGTGTCTTCAGAATTATTTTTGTAGCACTATAACTGCGAGTGCTAGCAACAAAATTAGATGTCTTTTTAAAAAGAGCTCAGATGAAAAAGGTCTTGAGGGGGAGAAAAGGAATAGGAAAAGTGATTTGCCCTTTCCAAGATAATACAGACTCAGTCACAAAAATCCCTGCATAGAAACAATATATTTCAGTTTCACTTGATCAGAATAATTGCTGAAGTCCTGGAGGTACAATTCTTGCTCGTAGCACACACAAGAACCTCGCTTAGTCCCCATTTAGTTGGGGCTTCATCTCAGCTTCTCACTCAAAGGATACTGACAGGGGAAAGAGCTAATTTCCCATTTTTGTCTGTCAAATTCCCTCTTCCCAGTGTCCCCAGTTTGGGGGAGTGCAGGGAAACACCCCCAGGGCAGCTTTTGCCATGGCAAACCCCCCAGGCAGCGATCCCCCACCCAGGACAGCCCCTGCTGTCATTGACAGCCCCTACTCACATTGACAAACTCCTTCCCGTTGTACTTGACGCGGATCCGGGGCTCCTGGATCACGTCCAGATTGGAGCCAGTGATGGTCAGGGGTGTGTGGCCACTGTGGGAGAGCCAGGACAGGCCTGGTCAGTGGGCTGGGCTGGGCTGGGCACTGAGCCTGGGCTGCAGCGCTGAGCTCAGCCCAGTGCCCAGATGGATGCCAAGAGGGGCAGGGGTAGGGCTGAGGGGATGAGCCCAGCCCAGGGTTCAGGGGATGAGCCCAGCCCAGGG
>JAHLSL010000050.1:558391-577706 GCA_025920805.1 Petroica traversi
TGGAATCCAAGGGATCCCCAAGGTTGGAATCCAAGGGATCCCCAAGGGTGCAATCCAAGTATCCCGGGGATCCAGGAGCCCCAGCCCAGTGCAGGAACCTTTCCCCTCTCAGTCTGCAGAAGACACAGCTCCAACGAGGGATAAATGCTCTCAGTGTCACTTCTTGCTGCCTGAATCATTCAGCTTTTCTGACACGAGGCAATGTTTTGCCTGCAGAAGAAGTCAGGGGGGAGTTGGGGCGAGCTGAGCTGGCTGGGATCTGCCGGGGCTCTTTCCCTGTGGAGCTGCAGGGGATCCACGAGCCCTGCCCAGCGACCCCCTGGCATCTGCCAGCACCTCCTGGATGGCACAGCCCCTGCCCCCTCCATCCACCTCCATCCTCTTTGTGCTTTTTTGCTGCTGCTTTAAGCCCTGGGTCCCAGCTGATGAGCCCAGCGGGGAAGCGGCACATGAGCATTGTCATCCCGGCATGATCCCTCCTTGTCTCTGCCTCAGCTGATGGCACATTCACAACCTAATTGTTATCTCAGCAGAGCAACTCCATTATTCAGCCTGACACTGGCCCCCCTTCAGCTGTTTGTTGCACTGATGTTATATTAATGAGGCCTGCAAATAAATGAATAGGAGATCAGAGTGCCGCTTGTTCGCCAGAAAACCCATTTTTATTTATTTATTGCTAAGGCCACAGACTGGCTGGAAGTTTTAAGCTGCTGAGGGGACTTTGCTGGGGAGGGCTGGGCCTCTCACTCAGTGAAAGGACTGCAAATACCCCACTGCTCATTTACTTTTATAACTATTAAGACACAATCTCTTCTTATTTATGCAGCCCCTGAAGGCACTGGCGCCTGGGAGCCAGGCCCTTGACCTCGGGCTTGTCACAAAGAGTGAACCTGGCCAGATGAAGCAAAAGGAGTGCAAACCAGCTCATATTAAAGGCTCTTTTACTCCGGGTAATCCAGGCTGCAATGGGAGCCCCAGTACGAGAGCAAACCCTGCTCCCCAGTCCTGTCACTGCTGGTGCCCAGGGGATGGGGATGTGTCACCAGTGCCAGGTTAGCCCCGCAGGGCAGGGTGTCCTCCCAGCTGTACAGCGCTGCAAAATAGCACCCAAAATCCTGAGAAAACTCAGATATTGGGAAAGGACCCAAAGGCAACGAAAGCTGGGAAAGTCTCGTGGTCTCCTCCACAGCCTCACTCTGAGGGCTGAGACACAGACCTGGCTATGGAGTCAAGAAATCTGCAGCAGCAGAGCTCTGCTCTCTTCTCCTTGGCCAGAGCCCAAAAGTATTGCTTTCAAGTTGGACAGTGATAAAACACTTGGTGGCAGTGCCCTGCCTGCAGCCAGCTGCCAGAGCCAGCCTGGCACTGCTCACATGCAAGTCACTTGGTGGCTGGAGCACAGTGTTTTTCCCCTTCTCTGCTTAGCTCAAGGAGGGGCAGATAAATAATTCCAATTCTTTGACTTGACAGCTTTCTGCGTGGTTTGTGGGGAAGCAAATCTCAGCAGAGGCTGTTTTGGTTCTTGTGGCATAACCTTGTGCAGCAAACAGCACTCGGGCAAGAGAAGTTTGGGCTCTGCCCTCTGGCAGGGCAAGGGAATATCCAGAAAAGCCCTAAAGGATCATTTCACCTCTTGGTAGGGCAGTTGGGACTTGGGAAACAAAGAGACCAACCGAGTAGGGAAAGGACTTCCCTTTTTAATGCTTTCCCATCTCTGCACAACCAGGCCCAGCACCTCCCACCAGCTCCACTCTGCCCTGGACAAAACCTGCACAAAAGGAAAACCTGAACAAGAGAAACACCTGCACAAGAGAAAAGCCTGCTCAAGAGAAACACCTGCCCAGCAAAGGTGTAACACTGCTGGGCAGGTCTAAGGCAGAAATACCAAATATCTGGTAAGGTCCCTGAGGATGGACGGGCCCTCCTCAGCACCATCCTCCTCCTGTCAGCCCAACCCAGCTCTGATGCAGCAGCAGCCTCTGTGCTTCCTCCTCCATGAAAAGGAGGTTGATGCCTCTCTCCCACGGGATCTGAGCCAGTTTAGTTAAACCAGTGTAGAAACTAATTTAATTTAAGAGGAAACTTCCACACTCACTTGGGTTCTGATTCAGCTGGCAGGTTTTGGGTGCTGAGCAGCCCTGCCAGGAGCACTGGAGTAACAGACAGCTCTGATCCAACTCTGTTACACCCTCTTGAAGTGTGGATCCACTCCCATGGCAAGGGAGGCTTTTTGGGGGGGATTTAATTAACTAAGAAACCCGAACCTTCCTTCACTCCCCCCTGACAGGAGTGTCACTCCTCACAGCAGCGCTAACAGAGCGAGTGCAGCTCCACTGCTGAAAATGCTCCTGGGACACATTTTGCATCCCTCAGTGGGCTGAACAGGAATATCAGAAGCGCCAGCTCCAGACTAATTAGCTCCCTGGTTTAATCAGCATTCCCCAGCAGTCCATGGCGGTCACTCCAGCACGGGCGGCCCATGGGGGCCGTGGCTTTCCCCGAAAGCACTGGAGCGTTTTATCCCAATTTCTCAGGGCTGGGTGGATTTTGGGACAGCACCGAGCGCGAGCACAGGGATGGAGGGAGAAGCAGGACGGGCTCACCTCAGTGATGCGCGGGTTGGAGCACTTGACGTTGTGGCTGGACCAGTCGAGCCAGGGCTGGGCTGCAGGGGAGCTGCAGTGGGGCTGCAGCGTGCAGCGCCCCTCGCCGCTGCACCAACCGCATGCGAACTTGGGGTCAGCCTTGAGGCACAGCCCGCAGCTCTCGCGCTGCGCCGCGCACTTGTACAGGTGCACTGCGGGCAGAGGGGACACGGGACAGTCAGCGGGGAGGGGTGGCCTCGGGACACTGCTGGGAGTGAGGGATTCCCTTGGGATAGAGCTGGGATTGGGGCATTCCCTTGGGACACAGCTGGGATTGGGGGGATTTCCTTAGGACACAGCTGGGAGTGAGGGATTCCCTCGGGACTCAACTGGGATTGGGGGATGCCCTTGGGACAGAGCTGGGATTGGGGGATGCCCTTGGGATAGCGCTGGGAGTGAGGGATGGACTCGGGACACAATTGGGATAGGGCATTCTCTCTGGACACAGCTGGGATTGGGGGATTCCCTCGGGACTCAACTGGGATTGGGGGATTCCCTTGGGACAGAGCTGGGATTGGGGAATGCCCTTGGGATAGAGCTGGGAGTGAGGGATTGCCTCGGGACACAGCTGGGATTGGGGGATCCCCTTGGGACACAACTGGGAGTGAAGGATTCCCTTGGGCACAACTGGGAGTGAAGGATTCCCTTGGTTTACAGCTGGGATTGCAGGATTCCCTCGGACACAGCTGGGATTGAGAGATCCCCTCGGGATAGAGCTGGGATTGATGGATTCCCTAGGTTTACACCTGGGATTAAGGGATTCCCTCGGGATAGAGCTGGGATTGCAGGATTCCCTTGGGACACAATTGGGATTAGGGGATCCCCTTGGTTTACAGCTGGGATTGAGGGATTCCCTTGGGATACAAGTGAGATTGAGGGATTCCCTCAGGTTACAGCTGCTCCTGGACTTGCCCACTGCAGCACAAGCTCAGCTTTGGCTGCCCAGGGCGCAGGTGCCCCTGCACAGGTGGATCCCAAAGCCAAGGTGGGGTCAGGGGGCTCACGGAGCAGCACCAGCACTGCAGGATCTGCTCTCCTCCTCAGGGCGACATCTCTGCCCCTCTCCAGCCCCCACCACCCATGATCTGAAGCCAATTCAAGCAGATTTTACCTTTCAGATTCTCTGGGTTGTCAATGACAAAGTTCCCATTCCAGACCACAGCAAAGTCCACTGCCAAGTTGCTGATGTCCATCCCATCATAGAGGTACTGCAGGGGAAGGTCCAGAGTGAAATGCTTGGGGAGATGGCACTCACAGACAAAGAAACCATCTTTATTCTCTGCTTAAAAACATCTGCTGGTGCCTGAGACACCACACTTTTACACTTCATCTCCAGGGTCCTGCTTTGAGTCCCTTCTCCTCACCAGGAAGAGATAATTAAATCACATCGAGTCCTTGTGAGAGGTAACAGATTAATTATTCCACTCGCAGTGGTTGCTCTCCTCACTCAGTCTCAGGTTTACCAGCACAGCCCCTCCAGTGAGCCAGACTGGGACTGCTGCCTTCAGGCTGTTCCTCGCCCATTTGTGCACCCCAGTGTGACTGGGAGCTCCAAAATCCCACTGCAGAGTTCTGCAGGTGGAACAAGTAAATAAATGGTGCAGAACCACAGCCACTGCCTCAGCCTGCTCTGGGATAGCACTGGATTATTCCCCTTCCTAAGGGCATCCTGGGAGGCTGTGCCTGAGTGAAGCTCAGCCAAATTCCCAGGGAATGCTGAAATTCCCATTGTCACACCCAGCACTGGCCTGGCCTCACTCTGCTGCTCCCTTTAGGTCAACCAAGAGCTGCTAAAAAGACTTCAGAAGGTGAGGGAGCTTTGCTGTCCTCTTTGGTGACCAAAGCAGGGCAGACTGCTCTGCCTGTGCCTGGGCAGGAGTTGTGCAGTTTTAACTCACATTGGACTCTGCTGCCTGGGTTTTACTAAGTTGGTGTGGAACAAGAAGCTGTGAGTGCAGGAAGGCCCTTACATCCTCCCCACACCACTTCCTATAAGCCCAAAAGCAATAGAAGTGTTTCTTCAACACTTATAAATCACTCTGGATAGGAAAAGTACTATGTACTATTAATACATTTATTATCCACCAAGCTGCAAGGCCCAAAGACGGCCAGCCATGTATAAATACCCGGTAAAACTTTTAAAAATTCAAAACTTCATTAACAATTTAAGGCCATCTGTACTGAATATTCAAGTGGACCCTGCTCTGCTGCCTAAAACGGCTGCAAACGGGCTGTGCCCTGTTTGCCCAGGGCCCTTTTGGAGCACGTGGTGAGCACGGGAAGGGCCACGCTTGTCCCTGCCCGTCCCCTGGCTGGGAAGGGACAGAGAGACCCAAATGGGCTGTGGATCGCTGGGGTGGGGGTGCCTGCATTTGCCATTTGTGTTTTGGCATCCCCAGGGTGACTTTGGGGTGCCCTGGGCTCCGTGGCGAGGCTGAGGGACGGGGGTTGATCCTGCCCTGCTCCTGGGCAGCATCACTGGTGATTCCCCTCTCCCTGCCCATGCTCTGCTCTCACTCTCCCTTTCCCCCTCCTTCCCCGCTCTCAGCGCTGCTCTGTTCATCCAGACACCGTGACCGGGATTTGACAGCTCCCCGATAAGGGGTCTGTGATTCTCCTTATCTCCCGCGTGTGAATTAGCCTGCCTTAACACCCTCTGCATTCCCTCCTCCTCCTCCCCTTCCCAGGCTGACCCCCAGGTAGCCGGGGCACTCCAGATAAGGCATCTCCTCCTCCCCTCGCGGGCATTCTCCCACCCGGGGCTCGGGATTGGGGATTTTCCACCTTCCCCGCGGCGTTCGGAGCTGCCACCCCCTCCCCACGGGCTGTCCCTGCTCTCACCGAGCTGTTCTGGCACTGCACGCTGGAGCTGTTGAAGCGCAGGGCGGGCACCCTGTGGATGATGCCCTGGATGCTCAGCACGCACTCGTAGCCCCTCTGGCCCGACTGGGGCTGGGGCAGGTTCCTGGCCTTCAGCGTGATGGGCTTCACCTCTCCCACCGGGATCAGGATCTCCTCCGTGGGGAAGAGCTGCGGGCAGTCCTGGAGGCAACGGGAGAAGGTGGGAGGTTAAGGCAGAGTGTGGTACATCAGGATTTTATATTTTATAGCTTTTATTTTATAAGCTTTTTGTAATTGTCATGTATTTGTGCTCCTGCAGTTCTTTAGTGTGTAACTCCAAACTCAGCAGTTCAGCTGCTGCTTTCCCATTTTGCTCAGACACAACAATTCCTCTCCAGGCCTGGCAATCAAGGGCACCTGACTGGCTCAGGCCCTGAGAAATGTAAAATAAAAGTGAGTTGGGGGGAGCAAACTTGGGGTAAATGACTTCATTACCTGAAGCTGTAATTGAAAATTAACCCCCAATATGCAAATGGACCAAACTTACAAAAGTGTGAAAACCCATCATCCATTTTTGGGTGCAGCCCCTGTGGGGGCTTCACCTGCCCTAAATGTACCTGAAGGCTCTACAATAAATATAATAAATATAATAAATATAATAAATATAATAAATATAAAAATATAATAAATATACCTGCTTTTTATGCCCTTAATTTTGTCTGGCCTGTTTTTAAGTCAGTCTAATCAGGCACTGGCAGAGCTGCAGGTCTGGGCTGATGTCCCAGCACATCCCAGTGCCCAGGACCTGCCATTCCCAGTCCAGGTGAGGTGCAGGGACACAGAACCCCCGGTGCCCCGGGGCTGGCACTGATCCCCTCCTGCCCTGGGGCTGGCACTGATCTCCTCCTGCAGCTGCTCAAGGACAACGCCCTCTTTGGGGATAAACCCAAGGTGTCCTCCCAGCTCTGAGCTTCCCACGGGTTTATCTGAGGAGCCAGCAGCTCCCGCTGTCCCTCCTGAGGAGTTCAGCCCCTTATCAGCTGCTCCAGCCCTGCCGAGCCCCCTGCCCCGGGAGGGGACGGGCTGGCCCAGCCACAGGGGCTGCCCCTAATCCCATTTCACCCCTCAGACCCCTCGTGCTGTGCAGGGAGATGGATCAGCCCAGGATGTGCCTCTGCCAGCACCAGGCACTGTTCTGCTCTGCTTTAGCTCAGTGAAATCAGGCAAAGGGGACATTAATTTCTGAGGGGACATTGATTTCTGAGGGGACATTAAGTTCTGCCCTATCTGCTCTCACTCCTCTCCTGCTCCACCGTCTCTGCCTTCCTGAATCCCCCACCCAGCTCCTGAGCTGTTTTCCTGGGCTGAGGAATGCCTGGGTGGGATTTGGTGCCTCTGCCTGCTGGGTGGGCAAAGCACCTGACCTGAACCTTCTATCTCCAAATCATAGAACCTTAAAAATCCCTGGAAATGTCCTAGGACAAGCTGGACGGGGCTTGGAGCAATCTGGGACAGTGGGAGGTGTCCCTGCCCATGGCAGGGGGTGGAATGAGATGAGTTTTAAGATCCCTTCCAACCCAAACCATCTGTGATTCTGTGAAACACCCCTGTCCAGATGAACAGATCTCCAGTTCCCCCAAGCACAAACTGAATGTCTGAATGGAACCCTGAGGCAGAACACAAAAAATGACTTACCAGCCCCTGGTAATGGTGTGACATCCCTCCTGTGAGATCCCCAGCATCCCAAACATTCCCTCCTGTGAGATCCCCAACATCCCAAACATTCCCTCCTGTGAGATCCCCAACATCCCAAACATTCCCTCCCGTGAGATCCCCAACATCCCAAACATTCCCTCCCGTGAGATCCCCAACATCCCAAACATTATCTCTGCACAGCACACCAGGAAACACAATTTTTCTTCAATTTCTGTGCCGGGAACTGCTCTGACCGTGGGCAGTATTTGCATTCTGCTCAGCTCTAATTTGCTTTGATCTAATGGAACAAGGCACCTGAGTACCTGTGAGCACCTGACACTGAGTGATTAATCCCCAGCTAAAGCCGGAGTTTAGAACAAACACCCTGACGTCGCTGTCAAATCCCAGACTGGCATCCCGAGCCCTCTGCCCCCAGCCTGGGGATGAAAGGAACTCGTGCTGAAGGCAGTGCCAGGATCGTGCCCAGGATCCCACAGGGTGTCCGGGGGAAATCCCCCCTCCCCAGGCCAGGCTCCCCTGCAGCTCCCAGCCAGGGCCATGGAAGCTGTTCCACCACGGCTCAAGGAGCTGTAAATGAGGAACAGATGCTCCCCTGGTCTGGAGGAGCCACTAACTCAAACTGCAGCCTCATAAACCTTTTTAGTGGCACTTTTCCGTATATATATTTTATTTTATTTCTAACTGGGACTTTCACGGATTAAAGCCGAGAGTGATTTCAAACTCCACCACTGGGCAGGGAAGGGAAGCCCTTTCCTGCAGTGGAGTGGGTTCACAGGCTGGAAGGGAATGGCATTCCCTGCTTCCCACTGACCTGGCACTGTGCATCCAACCCCAGCTCATCACCAACAAAATCCCTGGATTCACAGCATTTCCCATCCAGCTTTTCCAAGGTGACTCTGCACATTCTAAAGCACCACACACCTGAGCCACCTTGCACAATCCTGCCTGCACTTCAGGTTTTGCATTTCACCCCAGAGTGACATTGATAACCAAGAGGAGAGCAGCGGCTCCACTCCAGAGAGCTGCCCAGCCCTGCAGAAGGCCCATGGATTGGAAGGAAAAGCAACCTGGAGCCGCAGAATCCTTCACCACTTTACGACTGAAAACAAAAAATCTCCACTTGCATCAGCAGTGGGAGAACTTCAGTGCACAGTGCTGAAAATAATGAATATGTTATGGACCATTATCCTTCCTGGCCAGCTCCGTCCGTGAGGCGACTGCTAAGGAAAGGCTCCTGCCTTCCAGAGGACTCCCATTCCCAGATCTGCTCTCTGGTGCTGAAAATGCTGGCAGCAAAAATTGTTCTGCCATCATTAGAGACGAGTGGGGCAAAATAGATTTTTTTTTTCCATTCCTTTGGTTGCAGTGGAAGGAAAATGTCACATTGGGGTTGTGGGGGAGGCAAGGCAGGCGCAGGCTGAAGAGGAGCGAGGCGGCCCCTCGGTGCTGGCTGACAGCTGCAGTGATCACACTAATAAGGGATCCACATTTTAGGATGGACAGATCCGTAGGAAGACGCCAGACTCTGGGAAAGCCGGGATGCTCGTGGGGAGCCAGGCTGCTGTGGGCAGTGCTGCTGAATTTCTCAGCTGAGTGAGTGGAGCTGCAGGAGCTGCTGAGGCTGGGTCAGCCTGGACCCTGCACGTCCTGAGGAGCCATTTCCAGCCTCAGTGCTCAGCTTTCTGGGATTTTTGGGTTTGCAATTTGGTTTTTAAATTTCTGCCACAGTGATGGGCACACACGGCCCTGCACACCACGGCCCTGCACCCCAAATTCCTGCAAACCCACAGCCCTGAACCCAAATCACTGCAAACCCTCATTCCTGCACCCCAAATCCCTGCAAACCCACATGTCTGCACCCAAATCCCTGCAAACCCACATGTCTGCACCCAAATCCCTGCACAGCCACGTGCCTGAACCTCAAATCTATGCAAAACCACCAAACCCCTGCAAACCCATGTCCCTGCACCCCAAAATCCCTGCAAACCCACGTTCCTGCACCCAAATCCCTGCACAGCCAGGTGCCTGCACCCTAAATCCCTGCAAACCCACGTTCCTGTACCTCAAATCCCTGCCCTCCCACATCCCTGCTCACACAGCCCTTCCCACAGACCCTGTGTGAATTTTGGCTCTCCCAGGGGTGCTGCTGCAGGAGAACACCCTGCCAGGCTGGTTTGTCCCCCTGCCACCTCCCCCAGCTGCTCCCTGGTCCAAAAGTCGGGGTTCAGATCAGTGATTTTCTGTGGGGTTCATCCCCAGCTGTGGAGCTGATTCCCTGCACAGGAATTTCCCAATGAACGGGGCAGGGTTGGCAGCACCAGCCCAGCTCCTGGGGCCAAGTCCCTCCTGTCCCCATCCTGCCTTTCCTCCCCAGGAAGAGCGAGAAACATCCCAAAAACACCCAATAAAAGTCGGCGGAACACCCAACTTGTTCCACCATCAGTTTACTTTGTTTTTTAATTCATGAGAGGTAAATCCTGCAGCGAGTTAGAAAGGCCATTATTGCCTCCTCTCGCTAAACAAACACGCAGAATCCTCTCATTATCCTCCTTGACTTCCCCGAGCCAGAATAAACACGGATCAGATCTGCTGCAGGAAGACAAGGCTCCGATGCCTGAGTGGCACAGACTCTCGGGGAATATTCTGCCTGTGAAGTAGCAGCACACACGATTTACAAAGACATTTTATGCTTCTCCAACACTTTTTAGCCTCAAAGACTCCAAGGTCTATAAATACCTTAAAGACCCGCGTTCTGCAGCTGTCTCTGGAGCAGAACAGAGCACCCATGGTTATTATTTGTGTTTAACCGAGCAGTTTTAGTAGGTCAAACCTCCTTGCTCTTATTTGGAGAAAAATTGCCTAGAAATGGCAGGCAATTCTTCTGACTACGGGATTTAGCCCAAATGGCAGAAAATAGACTGTTTTTGTACTTTTCATCTTCAAAAAACCCCCACAAACTCTCCGCAAACGTTAACTTGCTACACGTATTTTAGAGTTATAAACATAACCCGATCTGGCACGTGAACGTAAACCCCTGGTTCACAGTTGTGTTCCCAATGATATAAATTACAGTCCCTGTCACTCAGCGAAACACATTATCCTTCATTTATGCCACTGGAAAGGAGAGCAGACCCCGTTCCTTGGAAACCAGACATGAAAGGGAGGCAGCTGGAGCCCAGCCTGGTAAATTCTTCCCCACACCACCAGTCCTGCAGGCACGTGCTGGAACCGGGGCTTCTGCGTTACTTTGGGAGGCAGGGGGATGCTCATGGATGGAATCTCTGCCTGCTGCACCTGCCCTTTGTGTGCCAGAGGTGAGGACAGGAGCGATTCCCCGGCTCAGGGATGGGTCAGAGGCAGGAGAACATCTCCCTCTGCTCCCTCCTGCCAACACCAACCACCCACACCACGGATGATAAAAAACAGCATCACCACAGCTCAGAGCCGAGGTAATTTTGCTGAAACCGGGCTTTTTTGTTCCTATTTCAGGCAGTGCCATCTCCCCAAAGTCAGGTGTGGCCCAGCAAAGCCATTGGCTGAGTGGGGTGGCCTGAGCTGCGGCTCTGAGCCAGCTCTGAGCTCCAGTGAGGGGATTCTCAGGACAGGCAGGAGGACGGGCGGATGTTTTGTTTCCTCCAAGGCACATCAGCCCCCCAGGGCATGGCCAGGGGCAAGGACGGCACCATAAAATCGGTGGGAATTTAAAGGAGTCACAAGGGCACTGGAATCCCCGAATGTGAAAGCCTCAGCCCCCGGATCAGCATCCCTCCTGTGGAAAATGGCATTTTCAGCACGCACCGGACATCAAAGAGGGATGGGTTCCCGCGTTCTGGGGAGCTGAGAGGATTTATTTGGTTCCAGCTCTCCCTGGGATGGGGTGTAGGGATGTTTATGGATCCACATTTCTCCTGGTCTGGAAGTTTCAAACGTTTAGGGAGAGACATCATAAAACCTCACACACGCCACAAACCACATCAGGCACACTAAAACTGGCTTGATCTGGAGTTTTTAACTGAGACAATCAGTGCTCCACACCCATGAGACTCTCCTGGAGAAATCCTGATTTAGTGGGAGCAAGGTCTGAGCAATGAAGCCTCTGGCCAAGGAAAGGATGGGGAAATAATTAATTGCTTATCTAATTAATACTCCTGGAGAATTGGCTACCTGGAAATGGAGCCCTCAGAGGATTGGGGTCCCCCATTCAGAAATCCCCATGAGAGGAGGATGGCAGGGCCAGCCAGCTCTGCCCTGCAAGATCCCTCTGCTGTAAAGGCTGTAAAAGGGTTCTGTACTCACAGACCCCAAACCACGAGTTCCACATTCCCACTGTTCCTAAAGCCCTTTTGGGGCTTCCTCTGTGCCCCCACATTTGTCCCCGAGCTCTGCCCTTGGCTCTGAGCAAACAATTCCTGCTCACAGGGCAGGTGAGGGGTGAGAAAAGCTCCCTGGGCTGTATTTTCACAGAAGGCAGAGGGAAAAATCAGCATTTAGTGGGGGCAGAAGCTTGCAAAGAGCGAGAGCACGGCTCAGGAAGAGGGAATTTCTCTCCCCCATCTCCTGGTGAATTGGCTGAGGCTTTGAGCTCTTGTTCCTCCTCCAGACAGACAACTCCTGGGAGCATCAAAGGGAGCTCGTTACACATCCAGTCCCGCTGGGACGCCAGTTCTGATGGGCCAGGAGTAAAAGGGAATATTCAAGATATTTTCCCTTAAATTAAATATAAAGATGCGCACGGGTTTCCAGGCCCGTGTGAACACGTGTGTAAACCTTATGTAAGGAGAGGCACAGGGGACCGAAAGTAGGGCACAGACAGGAGATCACCAGCTCCAAACACCACGGGCTCTGCTGGGGAGGGAGCCAGGGTGAGCACAAACTGTTTCCCAATACATCAGGCCGTGACACAATGAGAACGTTGAGGTCTCAGTTGGTGCAGGAGAGGAAACTCTTCATGAGGCATTTTCTTATTTCTGTGTTGTGAAGAGCCCGTGGCAAAGGCATTAAGGCCCTGCTGTGTGTGAAGAGGAGATGCACTGGTCTTCAATAAGAAAACAAAGTTATTTGAGGTGGGTTTTGCCTGCGCTCAGAGGTCTGGAGAAGAAATTATGGACTTGTACTGTTATCATCATCCCTTATCAAAAGCAATCACCAGGAAGGTGTGAGCTACCCCAGCACATCCCCAGGTAAGGAACAACCTCGACAGAGGAAGTTCTTTGGAGACACCACAGCCCTGTGATCCCAGCAGGAACTTCCAGAGACACCAACTCCTCCACTCCCTCCCTCTGAGTGATCTCAGGAGAGTCCTGGGTGCTCCCAGGAGGAAAACTGAGATAATGGGAATGTCCTACTTCAGCAGAGACTTGTCAGACACTTCTGAGATCCCCGGATTGGAGACCCAGGGAACAGAGACCTCCATTTGTGCAGCTGGGATGTGAAGGAGAATCCTCCCATCACTCAAGAGGAGGAGAAACAAAGGGTTTTCCTTTCTCTTGATATGGTGAAAGGAAGTTTCTTGACTTTGGACTGGCTGGAGAAAGCCTTTGGTTTGTTCCGGGGCGGGTGCTTCTCCTTGGGCATCCATTCCCATCCCAGTCATGCTGCCCATCCGTGGATTTGCAGATTCCCACCCAGCTCCCTACAAGTGCAGCTCAGAAATCTCTCCCCCCTTTACCTACGAATCTGGAATTTAACCAGTCAGCAGCACCCCGGCTAAACCTTCAGCCAGCTCTTTTTGACAGCTCAGCGTTTCCTCCTCTGACTGATCTCTTCTGTTTTACTCAGTCTCCATCACTCCCTGACAAGGATTTGTCTGGATGCTGGCACAGCTTCCTCTCCTTTCTTTTCCTCGTGTTTGTAAATGCCCTCACTGCTGCCTTTTCCACTTCCCAGGACTCTCAGGATCACCAGAGCATCTTTTAGACCGTTTTGGCCTCTCAGCTTTAGGATCTGCACTCATTTCAGGCAGGAACAGTCAGGGCAAAGACCCTGCCAGCATCAGGACATCATGGAGATGAGGCAGGCAGGAGGATCAGGCAGGACAGGGCAGAAACGCCAGCCCAAGGGCTCCTGGCAGTGTCCAACCAGGAATTTGTGCTAACAAACCCCTCTCCTCCATGGATCCCTCTGCTCTGGGACTCGCAGGAGAGCTGGCAGAGAGAGCCATCCACGGGCTGTGCCTTTCCAAGTGTTAAAAGCATTTTTGGATTGGAGCCCCACACCTTTAATGAGCTGCTAAGAGAGATGGCTCCGGGTGCAGGGCAGGAACCCAACCCAACTCCTTTTTCCAAAATCCGGGCTGTGCACTCGGGTAATTCCCTCCTCCATCAGCCCCCAGCCCGGCTCCTGCCCTAAACCCAGCCCTGCCAACTCGGGCACTGCCCAGCCCCGGCCAGAGCCGCTGCTGCCCCAGGTAAAGCAAACCCCTCCCTGCCAGGGCTGCAGAGCTCAGCTGCTGAAAGGAGCCGGGTCTGAGGAGCCCTGGCACCCCTGGGGAAAGCACCGCAGTAATTACTGTAATTAATGAACCTGGGCATTCCCACACGGCAGGGGAGGGAGCAGCCCCAGTGTTCAGGTCAAGAGCAGCACTTCAGTGACACCAACACTTCCCTGCTTTAAAGCTGCATCTGCAGCACCAGAGAGGCCCACGGGAGGCCAAACCCTCTCACAAACACCGGCTATGCCACGGAAAAGCACAGGATAAAGAGATAAATCTGGGTTTGGTACCTCGGAGACGTTGATCCGTCCCTCCTGGAAGGAGCAGGTGGTGGGGTCGTGGGTGCAGAGGTTCCTGTACTTGCACCAGTGGCAGCGGAAAGCGCTGTTCACACAGGACAGGCACCTGGGGGAAAAGAGGGGTTAGCACAAGGCTCAGCACCTTGGCAGGGCTGCAGTCACCTCCAGGCCTTGCCAGAAATCCAGGCTTCCTGGGGAAAGAATTTATTTTGGGGGGTGTGGTTTTGATACAGCAAAAAAACAAGAAACAGGTTTGGGAAAGCACAACGTGCTCAAAAGATGGGATTGGGGCAGCCTCACAATTTATTCCACAGTAAAAGGCAAGCTGGGATTTATTGGGTTGGTGTAAAATAGAGCAGGGCGTTGCACAGGCACCAGGCTTGGGGTTTAGTTTCTAGAAAAGAAGGCAAGCCTGGCAAAAATGGGATCAGCTGTTCTACTGCTTGAAGTCAGGAATGCTTCGAGTCAACAGCAACACTTCTGCCTGGCCTTGGAGCGCAGAGGACCCAGCAAGTGCTTTGGATTCATGTTGGGGAAAAAAAATTAACCGTTTATGAAATGTTTTTGAAAGAACACAGACCCTTTTCAGCCCCGGGGGACCCAGCTGCCAGCAGAGTGCCTGGGTGGGTTTTGTTCCCCACCCGCTGCCGCCACGAGCCGTGACAGCTGCTAATCCTGGCAGTTGCCACCTCCTCCATCTCCGAGGCCACCCCTGCTGCCACGTGGCAGCTCTTGGTGGCACAAGGATCAGCTGTGCCCGTGGATTCAGGCCGGTGCCACAGCCCTGTGGTGCTGCCTGGAGAGGGAAGTGCCAGGGGATGCGCTGGAGCCAGGCCAGGGCAGGCAGACAAATGTCACCAGGAGGTGCCAGCGTGGCCTCAGGCACGGGGCTCCGGGAGAGGAGAGCAGCTCTGCAGGCAGGGCCTCCCTGGCCAGCTGGGCACGGGGAGCAGGGCAGGGAGAGTCTCCTGAGCTGCTGCCACCGCAATGAGCTCCAACAGCTCCATTGTGCTCTCCTCCTGCTGCATTCCTGCTGACCTCAATAGCCAGGGGAGCTTATTCTAATCATGCACGGGCAGATCTGGGGGAGAGCAGCGAGCGCCGTGAGCTCGTTTGTTACTCATCAGTCTGACCCATTTCTGGCTGTGTTTGGGTCTGCAGCTCCTCACCCACCTGCCCTCACCTGCCTGGCCTGGAGCGTGCCCGGCAGGGGCTGGTGCAGCTGCCGGTGTCCTCTCTGAGGGAGGAAGATGTCCCTGGCCACCCAGGCCAGAGGTTGGTTTGGTTTCGTTCGGTTCAGTTTGGTCTGGTCTGGTTTGGTCTGGTCTGGTATGGTTTGGTGTGGTTTGGTATGGTTTGGTCTGGTTCGGTTCAGTTTGGTTCGGTTCAGTTTGGTCTGGTCTGGTTTCTCTCCCTGCCCCGTGGTTCCTGTGGTTTCCTGGTTGCTGCTCCCAGCTCTCCCCACGCAGCCCCAAGGGCTCAGCTCTCCCCAGGGCTCAGCTCTCCCCACGCAGCCCAGCCCTGCAGCAGAGACCCTCGGGATCAATGGATCTCCTCTCTGCTGGCTGAGCCCTGGATTCTGCTCCTTCCTGCACACTGTGATTGATCCCTGCCAGGCTGTGCCCTCCTTGAACCCTGTGATGAGGAGTCCCAGTGATGTAAATGCTGCAGAATTTACCACCCTGTGAGCACTTTATCTCCAGGCACAAACGGGGGAAGGCAGGGCCAGATTCAGGGCCAGATTCGGCCCAGTGACAGCCCAGGAAGGATGTGCTGCCTCTCCCGATCCAAACCCCGGCTCCTCCGTGGAAAGAAGGGTCCCTGGAAAGCCATTCCTGATGAAAATTCCACCCCGGGAGAATGCAGAGGAGCTGGGGCACTGCAAGTGCTGCTGGTGCTTCACAGCCTGACCAATGGACAGGACCTGAGGACACAGCTGGGCATGGGGGACAGCAGGACAGGAGCAGGAATCACTGGGATCATGGGCATGGATCCCACAGGCAGCACAGAGGGGCTGAAGGATTCCCTGTCACCCCAGCACTGCTGCTCCGTGCTGTGGCTCACAACAAAATCTAAATTAAAAATGAATGCCTGCCTAGAAAAACCAGAGGCCAGCCAAGCCCAGGGGCACACAAACACACAAACCCTCTTCCAAGTTCAGCAGGAAAAGCCCTGCAGCTTCAAACCCAGCCCAGAAAGGTTGGGAGTGACCTTGTGCTGGCACTCGGTGACTCCAGCAGCTGCCCCTGCCCCGGGAGATGCTCCCACCCCCATCCAGCTGCTGGCAGGTCCTGCCCACAGTGCCGAGCTTGCTTTGTTTCCAGACAGAGATCCATAAACGCTGCACGCCTGTGAATGTGTTTTTAAGGCCGGCCAGCTGCCTTCCACTGCCCGGGGGGATGTGATTTCATCATCTCAGCAGCTCCCAGCCCCTCCACGATCCTCCACTGGGCCTCCCACGAACCTGGGCTGCAGCCCACCCTCCCCTCCCGATCCCACCTCCCTCTGCCTGCAGCTCCCGCTGCCCACATCCCACTGCCCATATTTTACATCCCACCTCCCGCATCACTTCCCCTCCCCAGCCCTTCTGCTCTGCCTTCCCCAGCAGCTCCCTTCCCGTCCCTTCCCGCCTCCATCCGCGCTCTCAGTTGCGGGATCGCGCAGCTTGGGGGCACCAGCAGGTTGAGGTTGTTCCCGGCTGGCTCCACCTGCTCCTCCCGAGGCTCTCGGAGCTCCCGAGGAGCCCGGGGCTGCTGGCTGTCCCTGTGCTGTGACCCGGGCACGGTGCCAACCCCCCCGGCCGGTCCCGGCTCCCACTCCCCGAGTGTTTCGGGCTGGTTTTTGGCTCTGCTGGGGACGGGGAAGGAGCACTCACAGCTGGTGGGCACTGCAGTTGTAGAACTTGAACTCGGTGCTGACGAAGGTCCTGCCAGTCTCCCGCGACTTCAGCTGGAGCACGACCCCGAACCAGTCTGGGGACACAGAGCAGAGCCTGTCACTGCTGCCAGCACAGTGAGCTCACCTGCTGCCCCCTCGCTGAGCCCCTGCTGCTGGGGGAGCTCAGTGTCCATCCCCCAGACCAGGACCCCCACCCACACCCTGCCCTGGGGCACCCCGGGGTGTCCGTGTCCAGCAGTGCCCCCAAAATCCAGCCCTGATGGCAAAATGCACCAGGGACACGGGGGAAAAGCTGCCTTGGAATGGGTCTGGAATCTGGCCCTGCTCCCTGATTCAGCCTCCAGTATAAAATGTGAGGCTGTTCTGAGAGATGGAATCACGGAAGGGTTTGGGTTGGAAGGGAGAGCTCATCTCATTCCAAACCCCTGCCATGGGCAGGGACACCTTCCACCACCCCAGGGTGCTCCAAACCCCATCCAACCCCATCCTAGAACACTCCAGGGTTTGGAATCCACAGCTTCTCTGGGCATCACCTCCCAGAATGATCTCCCAGAGTGGGAGCCACTGCAGGAAACAAGTGAGCACCAGTGGAGCTCTGCAGGAGCCTCAGCTCTGGGTTAATTACGAGCAGATTGTTCTTTTGGGGAAGCCTATCCTGGCCCTGCTGCCACGGGGCTCTGGGCCCTCAGTGTTCCCCAGGGCTCAGGCTCCATAAATGCCTCAGAAACACAAAGACCTCAGCAGGGAGGCACCGTGGGCACCTGGAAGGATTCCAAGGGGAAAATGAGCTCCGAGCAAGCAGTGCTTCAGTTACAGGCAGAGAAAATCTGACAGCGGTGACATTAATGAGGAGCTGACCCAAGGATCAGCACCAGAACAGAAACTGCAGCCACCTACTCGTGGGTGCTGAGCCAGGCCTAGGGGGGATTCCTGCTTCTCAGAATCACCCAGGTTGGCTGAGAGCTCCTGGCCACCCGGGAGCCACCCTGGAGGGGACAGACGGCTCCTGTCCTGCCCTGGGAGGGAGCGAGGACAGGGCCAGCACTCAGTGCTGCCTGTGCCAGCCCAGCCTGCCCTGTGTGGGATGCACTTGCTGAGGATGAAGCTCTCTTGGCTCAATAGGCTGTGACAGGAGCATGGATTTCTCCAGCAGCAGCCCCAAAGGCTCTGCTCCACTCTGATACTCCCAAAGCTGCCCTGTGCTGCCCGACACCAGGAGCCAGCACTTACCCTGATCCACGGGGATGGCAGGGACGTCTTTGGCTGGCGGTGACACACAAAGCACCCGGCTGCCCGACACCTGCCCCTCCACCTCGCTCAGGTTCCCGAAGAGGCAGCTGACACCAGCACTCAGGTCTGGGGCATCGCTCACCCGCAGGCTGAGCTGCAGCAGGGACACCAGGCACCCAAACAGAGCTGTGAGCAGGCAGAGCAGCCCAAACCTCCCCCAGATTCCCAGCCCTGCTGTTCTCCCTTTCCAAATGGTCTCCTTAAATCACCCACCTGCCCACAGGTAGTGGCCAGCTGCCCTTTCATGGGGAAGGGAGGAGGGAAAAGGAAGGGATGTTCTTTATGGACACAGAACCACCTCGCTGAGCCTTGGGGTGCTGCAGGTCAGGAGTGCTGGCAGTGGCACATTTTTGTCCCCTCGAAGTTCTGCCACCCCCAGGACCCTGAGTGCAACAGTGACCATCCCCAAGCCCTGAGCTCAAACACCCCCCTGCCCACTGCACGGACAGGACAGACCACCCTGCCCTGGCCTGGGAGGAGCAGGTCCCCAGTGTCCCCTCACAGCTTGGGGTGTCCCCTCACAACTGGGGACTGCCCAGTGGCAAACCAGTGCCTGCAGGGCTGGGACCCCTCTCCCCACACCATTTTTTTGGGGGTTCTGGGCCCAGCCTGGGGAGGGGAAGCAGCAGAGCAGCTGCCACGGGGGCCTGGGGGGCTCTGGCAGCAACAGCTGGGAAGCTTCGGAGAGCCCGGCCCGAGCACAGCTCTCAGAGGGGCTTTTTGGGAAACAAAGCCTTTCCTTTCAGCAGCTCCAGAAACCAGAGCAGGGGAAACATGAGCTGAGGCACCAGGGGAAGGGGAATTTGTTTCTGCCACCCCGCTCCCGGCTCGGGTGACCCCTTGGCTCCCCTGCCCTGCTGCGAGCGTGACTTCATGAGAAACCCCTGTGCCAGAGGGAAGGGGGAAAGGCTGGAGCGGGGAGTGTTCCCTGCTGGAGGAGCCTGTCCCACAGCCCTGTCCCTGTCCCAAGCCCTGTCCCACAGCCCTGTCCCTGTCCCAAGCCCTGTCCCACAGCCGTGTCCCACAGCCCTGTCCCCTGTCCCACAGCCCTGTCCCCGTCCCACAGCCCTGTCCCCGTCCCACAGCCCTGTCCCCTGTCCCACAGCCCTGTCCCCGTCCCACAGCCTTGTCCCCGTCCCACAGCCCTGTCCCACAGCCCTGTCCCCATCCCACAGCCCTGTCCCTGTCCCACAGCC
>JAHLSL010000050.1:602450-616551 GCA_025920805.1 Petroica traversi
TCGCTGCGGCTTCCAAGGGGATTTGGTGCCCTGGAATCAACTTCTCACATTTATCTGTTTTAAAGGTTCTCTTTGGGAGACCACAGGACCAGTGGGACTTGGGAAGGTGATGCCCAGATTGATGGGGTTTTTATCAACAATCTGGCACTACAAACCACACCCAGTGCCTTCCTTTCCCACCTTCTCCTCGCTGGAGCATCCACCTGGGCAGCAGTGAAACAAGGAATGGCCCTCGGTTGTGGGGCTGAGGATTTGGGGATTTTCCCAGGTTTCCCAGCATCTCTGTGCTTCAATCCTGATCTAAAAGCTGATGTTGCTGCTCCATCTCGTAGGGGGGATAAATCTGTGAGTGGAGAGCAGAGCTCTCACAGCCTGGTGGGGGCTGCTGCGGAGAAAAGGCAGAGGGAAAATAAAGAGGGAAAATAAAGAGGAGAAAACAACAACCCCCCTGTGCGAGCAGCACGCTCCAAGCTTGATTACAATAAAAACAATTTTTTTAACACCCACACGGAGAGCTGCAGGCCAGGATTGCTGCTCCCCCTCTCTGCACTCTGGGCAGGGCTCTGGGCAGGGCTGGGGCAGCCCCCGAGCAGGGGGAGCAGCAGTGTTTAGTCTGCCCGGCACATTCCTGCTGCTGCTCAAATAAATACAGGATTATTGATGGAGCTCCTTCCCCTCCCCAGCACAGCCAGAAATGCTGCAGTTATTGAGGAACAGCACAGGGATGGGGCTGGAGGGACCCCCGAGGCTGCAGGGGCTCCTGTTTGGAAAGGCAGGATCTGCACAGGGCTGGTGCTCAGGATTTGCTCTCCAGGAGCATCCCAGGGAAATCCCTGCACCTCCCTCCAGCCCCAACTTTTTTTGCCACAGCAAAGTTTAACAGGAAATATTTTTCCAGAGGAGGAGGAGGGAGAGCAAGAGCAAACCTCACAAAAGTTGGGTTTTTCCTGCTTTTCAACCAGCATTAACTTTCATATTTAGTGCCAGCTTGCAAGGCCATTCCAGCCACTTTCCCCGGGGCACATCCATCATATTCAACCCATCTGGAACCTGCAGGAGCTTGAGTCAAGTTCCATCTCATCCTGGGGAATTTTTCAGAACCTTCAGGGGAAAAGGAGAAAAGGCAAAAGATGCTCAGGGTCTAAAGAGTGAGGGTGGATTTGAACTCTCTTGAATCCTTCTGCCTCTTTGAGCCTCAGGTCCAGTCCCAGGAGGAGCTGGGAGCCGAAGCTGGAGAGGGCAGTGCTGGGGGGACTCTCAGCTGCTCCCCAGGAAATCCCAAGCTTTGAGGAGACCAGACAAAGCCTGAGCCAAGGGAAGCTCTGCAGGACAAAGCCTGAGCTTGACCCAGGAGTGGCTTGGGTTGGAAGGGATCTTAAAGCCCATCCTGTCCCATGGGCAGGGACACCTCCCACTGTCCCAGGCTGCTCCAAACCCTGTCCAGCCCGGCCTTGGGCACTGCCAGGGATGAGAGAAACACTTCCAGGGATGAGAGAAACACTTCCAGGGATGAGAGAAGCACCTCTCACAGGCAAAGGATGCAGCAGGACAAGCTCTGCCCTCTGTGTGCACAAACCCCACAATAATAAAGTGATCCTCCACACCGCAGCCCTTTTTCCATTTCACCCTTCACTGGATCATTTTATGCATCTATTCCCATTGCTAATTCAAACTAATTAAAGTATAAAATAGAATAATTTGTGCAATTTCAGAGCTCCCCTCAGCATATTGTGAGTTATGTTTCCTTTCTGTTGGTGCCTGGTGTGAGCAATTCCCGGCCTCGCCGCCTCAGCTCCCCCCAAACTCATCTCAGGGAGGAGAAACCATTCCAGGAGCAGGGGAATGGGGAAGAGGGGAAGCTTAAAGAGGAACAGGAATCCAAATTTCTTTTTAAATTTCAGAGCTGAGCACTGAGTGTGACGTTTCAGCTCTCTCCTCCAAGCCATTTTCCCTCCCTGGGACACGGCTCTCTGCTTTCACTGCTGGTGAGGAAGAGCTGGGTCTGTCTGTCTGTCTGTCCATCCAGTCAGGAAATCCTGCAGCAATCCCAACCCAGCCTTGAGCATCAGCATCACCCACAGCGCTGGATGAGGCCCTGGACAAGCTGGGACAGTGGAAGGTGTCCCTGCCCATGGAACAAAATGATCTTAAAGGTCTTTTCCAACCCAAAAACTTTGGGGATTCCACAAACTCGGCTTCTTTGAGGATGGAGCAGGGGTGGTGGCATCAAATCCAATCTGGAGGGACATCAGAGCTGTCCCCAGCTCCTGAGGATGTCCCAGGTCCCTTCACAAGACCTCAGCACTGGGGAGCTGAGCCTTTGTGCCGGGGAATGCGCACAAAAGGGAAATTCTAGAAATACTTCAGGACTCTGCTGGCCTGAAAATGAAACAATGGCTCTGGGGAAGAGGAGGAATTGGAAAGGGAAGCAAACGCCGGAGCAAACACATGGGAACCCTGTGGCTGTGACTGGCAGGGGAAGAAACAGCCCCAGTACAAAGCAAAACCAAAGCAAAACAAACAAACCGCAGGCAAAGGCAGCCAGCACTTGAAAGGAACAAGCACATGAGCAATGTCTGAAATAAAACCCATCCAGGGCAAACAAAGCCGCTGACCCCCAGCTCACACCGCGGCCTTTCCACTGCTCCTTCCCGGGGAGTTTGTTCTTCAAGGATCCCTCACCTCAAAGCTCCTGCCCTGAGCTGCCCGCGATGGTTTTGAGTCTGCACAGCCATCCCAGCGGGCTGGGGGAGGCACTGGGACCAGTCTGGCCAGCAGCTCCTGAGCTGACAAATGTGCTGGCAGCAGGAGAGCGGAGCGGCCAGCAGGTTGTCCCACCTGGCTGGGCTGCAGCTTCTCGCTCAATTGATGTTAATTAACACATCCTCCTTGTCAGGGAGGCATCGGTAATGACTTCAGACAAGTTTTTAGCAGAATTTCTTAATTATTCCTAATTGACGGCGGGGGAGGGAAGCGAGGAAAAAGGCGTGGGGAATTTTGGGAGGGTGGAGGAGGAGGAGCAGGTGGTGGGGAAGAGGAGCTGGGCAAAGCCAGCCCTTCCTGCAGGGCAGCTCTGCCCGTGCCCAGCTCCTCTCTGGGCACAGGAGGAGCAGGTGGAGGAGCCCACGGGAGGCAGGATCCTGCACCCCTCCGGTGGGATCCAGCCCAGCCCTTCTCCCCGTGCCAGCGCTGGAAGTTTGCTGAGATTATGTCCAGCTAACTGGCTGTTCAACTGGCAGATAATGCAGTTAAAATTTTAATCAGCTCGTTTTTTCCCTCTTGGTGACTCCAGACCCTTTTATCCACATCTCCTGCATTTTTTATCATGTTTTCTCAGTTCTTTTCAGGACACTGTCGGTATTTACAGCCCTGCTGCTCCACGAGCCATGGGCTCCCCTGTTTTTCTCAGCCCTCACTGCAATCCCAGCCTCTCCTAAATCCCCCGGGCAGCTCCCGACTGCCTCCCCCTCACTCAGCACCCTGAAAGTTCAGCCCAAAGCAAAGCAGGACTGAAACCTCTCGGGGTTACAGGACAGGGGAATGCACAATAAATCATCCCCGGAGAGCTGCAGCTCCTGCCACAGGGGCACTTGCAAAGCAAATATTTCACTGCTCCCAGGGCAGACTAAAAGACAATTTCTTTACCTAAAGCCTCAGTGATGGATGTGGAGAGGGAGGGGGGAATGAAGTCACTGGGAAAGCAACAGGTCTGGGAATAAATAAGGAGGAGCTGTGGCTGCCCCGTCCCTGGAGAGCTCCAAGCCAGGTTTGGTGAGGCTGGGGTGGAATGAGAGGAGTTTTAAGGTCTCTCCCATCCCAAACAATTCCGAGGTTCTCTGATTCCATCAAAGAACACAAAACTGTGCCTTCCCTCTGAAAGGAAGAACACTCCAACACTGACCCACCACAGAACTCACAGTGAATTTGGGGCCAGGACCCAAAAAATTGGGATTTTGGGGAGAGTAACTCTGCCAGCACCTGCCAGACCCACTGCTGTTCCCACCCTGGAGCTGCACAAAGCTCCTCCATTGCCACCCATCCCCATCCCATCCCCATCCCCATCCCCATCCCCATCCCCATCCCCATCCCATCTCCCTGAGCCCTGCTCAGCCCATGTGCAGCAATGGGCTTTGTTTGCTCCACCAACACAGAGCAATGAATTTCTGCTTTAAACAGGGCCAGCACCACTTCTCCTCTTCCCTCTGAGTGTCTGACAGCAGGCGCTGAGGGGAGGGAACCCGAAGCAGCCCCTGATAACCACCCTTAAACCGCCTGGTTCAAGAGCTCCGCGTGCCTGGAAGCGAAGTTTCTTTATTCCTCTCTCGCCCAGATTGGGCTGTGCAACTGTTGCTTCTGTGCTTTGTGGGAGTGAAATCAAATGTCAAATATTCTGCTTTGGAAGGAGTTGGCAGCCAGACATGAAAGGCTCAGGGAGAGCTCGAAAAAAGAGGGAGGAAAAAAGCCCAAAACTGGAGCAAAGCACAGACAGGGCTGGGCCGGGAGCCAGGGGAGCGGGGAAGGGCTGAGCCTGCAGCCACAGCTCCAGATCTGAGCAGGGAGAGGCTCCTTCCCCGGTTCCAGCACAAAGCTGCTCCTGGCTGCAGCAGCTCAGGAGGGACGTGGGCTCCGTGCCCAGGAGCTCCATCCTTTGTGGGAGCATCCCCAGAGCTCCAGTCCTTCAGCACAACCCCAGTCCTGCACCAGATCGCGTCCCAGGGCTGTCCCCCAGCCCAGAGGGGCTCAGGAGCTCCCCCAGCTCTGTTGGGGACCCCCTTCCTCAGCTCAGCTCCTCGAAAACCCAGCCCATTTCTCCAGAGCTGTCTCAGGCACTGGGCTGTTTCTGTCTCAGCAAATATTCCAGTCCCCAGCTCTGGGCAATCCTCCCCCCACAGTAACCAGCAGAACATCCCTGCCAGGAGTGGCTGCTCTCTGGGGCAGAATTTGGGTTTACTCTCCATTTCCAGCCGTTTTTTTTGCTGTATTTTCTCAGTCCTTCTGCAGGCACCTCCCACCATTCGCAGCCTGAGCCGTCTGGAGCCGCTGGACCTCTCTCCTCCTGCTGGTGCTGACCCCTTTTCAATCATCAGCCTCCTCTACAGAGAACCCGGGGAAAAACACATTCCTGCCTGCACTGTGCTGAACTCTCACACTGCCAGGATGGGGGCACGGGGTCACGGGAGCTGACAGGATCCATATGCATTGGATGCCGGGATTTCGGGACCCAGAGCACGAACTGCTGCAAGGGCAGGAGGCAAATCCTATGGAAAACCCTGCAAGGAAGGAGAGGCTGCAGCCCCCAGCTCCTGGAGTCTCCCCAAGGCAGAGCCGTGGCTGAGAATGGAATTAATGTTCCAGGAATATTCTATTATTTGCTAATTCTCTCCACATCTTTTTGTTTCACAATTAAGCAAATTAGCGCTTTGATGAATATTAAGACGCTCTTGCCTCATAAAAGATGAATTAGAGGCATTCCTCCTGGATTCTGCTCCTAATGAAAACAGTTCCTCAACTGTTTGAGATCCACACTGGGCCGTTTCCTCCCTGGTGGGAGCAGGGGCAGCACGTGGCTCCTGCACCAAGTGACCAAGCATTAACATTTGAGTAAAATAATTCAGTTGCAAAGTTTGCCCAGGTCCTCGTTATTGCCATCTAATCCCAGCCCCGGCTGCAATGGGATCCGAAATTGTGGCTGCTCGTGCAAGTCCCTGAGCAGCTCTAACAAGCACAAAATGCCTTCCTCAGCACCAGGGATTCACTCACTCGAGGTTTTCAGCAGGGAGAAGAATTTGCCCTCTCCTGAAACATTTCTTCCTTGCTTTCAAATGGCTTTTTAACCAAGCAAAAGATTCCCCAATTCCTTCTTTTCTTGCTGGAGGTCAGAAGAACAGTTCTGCTGGCTCTGGGAGGAGCTGGGAGCTCCCAGAGCAAGGCACAAGGGGAGCTGCTCTGTCCCTGCATCAGAACATCCCCGATCACACCCCGAGCTCCTGCAGCTCCTCGGGGCAGCTGGAGAGCTGGGAGTGACCAGGGGCTCACTCTGCACACAGAACGATTTAACAGCACCCAGACCCCTCCAGGTGCAGCCCCTCCCCACCAGCCCATAAAGCTGAACCCCTCAGTGGTGAGGAACAGCCAGGAAAAGGCTCAGCAGAGCCCGCAAATCTCAGCGCTGGGACTCCGTGGGGTTCTGTGCTCAGGCAGGAACAGAAGGCCCCAGATTGCTGACATCCTTCTGGCTTTTCCCAGCTCCAGCACTGGCAGCCATCAATTCCCATCACAATCTCTTGGGCTGTGCATTTTCGGGGTGGGCAGTGCCGGGGCAGGAGCGGGGCTGGCACAGGGCACAGCCAGGGTTAGTGGGGCTCGGTGCCCGCTCTGTGCAGCAGCAGCACCCACTGCAGCCCCTCCAGACACGCTGGGAAACAACTGAGCAAACAAAGAAATGCTGAGGGAAATAAACCCACCGCCAGTTCAGCCACTGCAGGAAGAATTTGGGCACGCAAAGGGCGGCCAGACCTTGGCAGGGGCTGCCCGGGGGGGTTTGGAGTGCCCATCCCTGGAGGTGTCCAAGGAGGTGGCACTCAGGGCTGTGGGCTGGGGACAAGGTGGGGATTGGGCACGGGATGGAATTGATGATCCCGGAGGGATTTCCCAGCCTCAGGAAATGCTCAGTGATGCTCCCAGACCCTCACCCTGCCAGCCTCGCTGCACGAGCAGCAGCCCTGGAGCCCCTGCAGCTCCGCACTGAGCAGGAGAGGCTCAGAGCCCCAAACCAGCTCAATTCCCAAAACTTCCAGCCAGGAACAAGCAGGTACAGCCCTCCCCGGAGCACCGCTGCCAATCCCTGCTCAGGGGCGGAAAACCCGAGCTCCTCCCGGCGCTCCCATCCCGGCAGCGCGGGGCTCCGGGCGCGTTCCCGGGGCAGGGAGCTGCGAACACCGGGAGCGGGCACTCACCTGGCGCTCTGCCATCACGTACAGGTACTTGTGGTCCGTGGAGAAGGCCATGTCCCGCAGCACCGGGCTCCCGTCCTTGAACACCGACACCACCTCGTACTGGATGCCGCCCTGGGGAGGGCCGTCCGCTCGGATCTGCAGGGAGCACACACGGAGCAGGATCAGGAGCAGCATCAGGAGCAGGATCGGGATCGGGATCAGGAGCAGGATCAGGAGCAGGATCAGGAGCAGGAGCACGAGCAGGAGCAGGATCAGGAGCAGGATCAGGAGCGAGATCGGGAGCAGGATCAGGAGCAGCATCAGGAGCAGGAGCAGGATCAGGAGCAGGAGCAGGAGCAGGATCGGGATCGGGAGCAGGATCAGGAGCAGGATCAGGAGCAGGATCAGGAGCAGGATCGGGAGCAGGATCGGGAGCAGGAGCAGGAGCAGGAGCAGGATCAGGAGCAGGAGCAGGATCAGGATCGGGATCGGGATCAGGATCGGGAGCAGGAGCAGGAGCAGGAGCAGGAGCAGGATCGGGATCAGGAGCAGGAGCAGGAGCAGGATCAGGATCGGGATCAGGATGAGGACCAGGATCATGATCAGGAGCAGGAGCAGGGTCGGCATGGGGATCGGGATCAGGATCGGGATCAGGATCAGGGGGGTCTCACAGCAGCCAAATCCCGGATTTATTTCGGGAGATGGTGGGGGAGGGCAAGGTAGGAAAAATGATTTGCTCAAAAATCTCAGCTCCAAACGAGAACAAGGCAGAGCCAGCAGGCAGCGAGCGGGAGCAAAGGTTCCTTCTCCATGGAGCCCGGGGGGTTTTGCCAATACAGGAGAAATAATGAGGAAGTTTTGCGGTTGCAAGGTGAGCACAGAGGCTGCCAGAGAGCTACGGCTGACCATCCAGGGGGAAGGAAAACTGTAAACTTTTAAGATTCTCTCTAAAATAAACCTGAAAGGAGACCACAAAACTCTACAGCCAACAGCAAAGCCGAGATACTGCGGAGGTATTTTTTAATCCTCCAGACACCGCTAGAATGACACTTGGACAATCTCCATCACCTCATCCTGCCACGGAATCCTCCGGGAGCATCATCCCTGCTTCAAACCTGGAATTGCAGCTGCTGCTTTGCTGTCTGCGGGATCCAGTGAGCAAAGGCAGCCCAGCCCGCGCTGCTGAGCTCTGGCACAGCCCCACACGGCCCGGCCAGCTCGGGCTCCGAGCATCCCGCACCCCCCAAAACAACTCCCTGCTCCTGCAGGAGCACCTGCCCGGGCTGAGACAAACCCCGGCCCTGCCAGCAGCGCTGCTGCGGAGGAAACGCCTTCTCTTCCCAAAGTTAATAATTGATGGCCTCGGGGGCCGTGCGAGGGGAGGGAGGAGGATAAACAAACTCCTTACATTGTCTTTCGCACCAGGATTTGCACGTTTAGAGAGCCCCGGGATGGCAGCGCGGTCTGAGCGCGGCTGGGGCTGCCAAGGGCTGCAGCGACAGCGCTGCCGGGCCAGGGACACCGGGGATGTGTCGGGAACGAGCCGGGAATGTGTCGGGATGTGCCGGGAATGGGGAATGTGCCGGGAATGTGCCGGGAATATGTCGGGATGTACTGGGAATGTGCCGGGATGTGATGGGAATGAGCCGGGATGTGCCGGGAATGGGGAATGTGCCGGGAACGAGCCGGGAACGTGTCGGGATGTGCCGGGAATGTGTTTGGATGCGCCGGGATGCGCTGGGATGCCCCTGATGTCCATCCGGGACAGGGAACACGGCCCTGGAAAAACCCTTATCCCAGAGAAGCCATCGGCTCCGGCCGGGCTGTGCTCCCAGCCCGTTCTGCTGCTCCTTCATTCCCTGCCCGGAGCGAAAGGCAGGAAAACCCGAAGCCAAAACCTTGGGAAAGGCAGGAGGGAGCACAGAAAGGGCTTTTTCTGTCTCTCGTTCTCTGGTTCACGTCCCCGGGAGCTGAGAGAGCAGCTTGTTAAGCATCTTACGATTTATCCGAGAAATGAGCCGCCCCAGCTGGAAATTCCAGGAGATCCTCACACCCCGAGAACAGGGACCCTCCCCCGAATAAATCCTGGTCGCGGTGCCTCCTGCCATGGACGGACACGCTGGGCACACACAAACACATTTCTTTATTTATTTCTGGGTTTCTCTCTTTCCCCCTTTACCTGCTGAGTGTTCAGCGCTGCAAGAGAGCATCAGGCGGGGATGGAGTGGTTGCTGAGCACCCGCAGCGGGCACAGCGAGCCTCGGGCAGGATTCAGCTGCCAGCCCAAGGCTGCCTCGAAAGCCCTGAATTTCCCGAAAGCAAAATCCCGCAAGAGGCAGAAGGTCAAATCCTGCTTTAATTCCACCTGTGGGAATTAGGATCGTCACAGGCCCCGTGAAACAGCGATGTTAGAGGTTCCCACCAGTTTGTGCCCAGTGCCTCACTGGGTGCTGCCACCTGAGTCACCCACGCGGCTCCGGGAGCCACCAGGGACAGAGGGACAGAAATCACCTGAGGAATAAAGAGCAGCACGCGGGGCTGTCAGGGAGCCACAGCCACCACCATGCAAACGCCTGATTAATGGGCAGACGGCAGTGGGAGCGCCGGACATGAAGGATCAGCAGCCTTTGTGAAAAACAACTGTTTTCCAGAGTTCCCTCAGGGCACCGGCAGCTCGTTAAACTGAGCTCCTTTCTAGTAATGAGGTCAGACAGGGCTAATAAAGAGAGATACCACTGGACAAGGCTGGTGCGGGCCGATTCCAACCGGGAATTGCAGCTCCGGGCTGGAGGCGGCGCCGGTGGCTCCTCGGGTGGGTGGGGGTTTGGGATGGGGGTCCGGGGGCACAGAATGGGGGTCCCGGGGCACAGCCCGGGGTGCTGGGTGCTGCCCGCACTCTCCTGTCCCCGGGGCTCGCAGGGACTTTGTCACCGTTGGGTGGCTCAGGGCTCAGGACAAGGGGACAGCACAGCCCCCGTCCCCTCCCTGGGTGGGTGTGGAGCCCCCAGAGCCCCCCAGAGCCCCCCAGAGCCCCCTGCCCGCAGCCCGGGGCTGAGGCACCCACTGGCACCAGGATGCTCCGCTGCATCTCCTGCTCGGGGCTCGGTTTCCCTGGCAACAAATGATGATGTCAGAGAAGAGCGATGATTCCCGCGGACGAGGAAGGAGAAAGGGATCATCTCACACAGCAGGAAGCTTCGTGTTGACGTTTGGAGAGGGAAATCGTTGCTCTGCCTCACGTGTGGGTGCCCTCCCGGGGCCTGGAACTCCTGACCAGCCCCTGGAACAGCGGCGTGGGACCAGCCCTGCACCTCTGGGCTCATCCCGAACCCAGGCTGGTCCTGAATCCAGGGTTCATCCCGAATCCAGGGCTGGTCCTGAATCCAGAGCTCATCTCGAATCCAGGGCTTATCCCGAATCCAGGGCTCATCCCAAATCCAGAGCTCATCCTGCATCCAGAGCTTGTCCCGCATCCAGGGTTCATCCCAATTCCAGGGTTCATCCCAATTCCAGGGTTCATCCCAGTTCCAGAGCTCGTCCTGGCTCAGCGATGCAGGAGCCGGGAGCAGAGGGGCGGCGCTGGGCTCCAGTGCCCTGTGTGGCTGTGTCCCCTCACTGCCCTGTCTGTCCCCTCTCCTGACAGGGTGATGGGCACGGGGAGGGCTCAGGACAGGGCTCCGAGGGGAGCAGGGTCGGGACGGGCGGAGCGCAGGAGCGGGAGAGGCTCCTCAGTGAGCTGGACCCGCGGTCAGAGGGACAGCAGAGCCCAGGGGGACAAACCTCAGGTGCCACCCTTGGACAGGACCCCCAGGAGCTGCCCGGGCCAGATCCAGCCCTTCCCTCCTGCTGGATGTTTCCAAATCTCTCCCGAGGAGCTCCTGACGACAGAATCCACAAACCCAAAGTCCCGGCATTTTTGGGCCAGCGCATCCCCCGGTGCAGGAGCAGGAGGCGCTGGGGGCCCGGAGCTCAGCCCAACAGAGCCGGGCTCACACTGAGCTCTCTAATACCCCCACAATGCAGCCCAGGCTAAGCTGGGCTTTATCGGCAGAGATTAGCGAAATTCCGCTTTGTGCCGCCGTGTAGGAGCCACTCAAGGGTCTAATCTGACACGGAGCTCCACGGCACCTCTCGTGCAGAAAAGGAAAGTTCCCCTCAGGTGTTTGGGGTGGCTGGGCCGGAGCTGGGACATCCCTGCGTTCCCTCCAGTCCCTCGCTGCAGGCTCCCCTTGGAAGACATCGAATCTCTTTGCAGGAATTCGCCGTGATTAAATTACCTGTCTGTTTTCATTACGGGTGTTTCCAGGAGGCTGACTCATGATGGAGAGCCGGGTGCCAGAAAAAACAGCTGAATAAGTGCGGGATCCCACCCTGGATCCTGCAGCAGGGCCACCCATTAACCCCTGGAGAGCTGCAGCTTCTCCCACGTCTGCAGGGCCCCGAGGGCTCCCAAAACACCTCGGATTCCACGTGGAAAGAGCCAGGGAGGCAATGGAGGGGCTCCTGAGGTGATTCCAAGGCCCAGGAGCTGCAGGCACTGCCTGAAGGAGCTGATTTTTGTAGTGGCAGTGAAGGGAAAAGCTGGGCCTGGCTGATTCTGCATCCTCTCACAGCCACAGCAGCCTCCAGGAGGGGAGAAACCACAACTGGAACTGCAAATCGTTACCCAAGGGGGTTCCTGGAGCCCTTCAGCCCCTCTGTGAAATTCTGGGAGTGAAGCACCCCCAGAGTCCCTGCTGACAGCAGCATTGGACCCATTTCCAGCTCGATGGGGGAAGCCAGGGCGGGTTCTGAGGATCTTTCAGCCACCTCTGGGCTCTGGATTTGCTAATCAGGTGTGCGAAGGCTCCAGACCCCCAGAGGATCCCTTACCATGTCCCGTCCATGCGAGGAGAAGCCCAGCCCTGGAGAAGTTTCCCTGCAGGCAGGAGCAGCAGGAATGGGACTGAGCTCTGCGTGGGGAGCCTCCCCCCTCGGAACCCGAGTGGAATCGTAATCCCATTAAGGATCTTTGCTTTAAATCATGGATGTGTCCGTGAGGAAGTTAATGACAAACCTTACATGCACATTCAATTCCAATCAGCATATCCAATTAACTTCATTACCTGCAGGCTCCCTCATCTCCCAGCCTCCTTCTCTCCTGTCACATTTTCTTTATGCATTTCTCCCAAATTAGGACGGAATGGATCTGTCTCAGTGGCATCACCTTTGTCTCTGCCCCAAAGCCAGCCCGGGAAGCCTCCATGGATGGGTCACAGCCCTGGCAGAAGAGCCTGGGAGCAAAGCAGCTCCTGGAGACCAACTCTGGTCCCTGAGGGGGGAGGAAATCCATCCTTTCCCGAGTCACACTGCCCAGCTGAACATTGAATACTCTCACTAATCACTGCTGGGGCTGCCAAACCCTGGGGAGAAAAATCCCTTTGGTGAAGGGTTTGTTGGAGGAGCCCTGCTTGGGGTTGTGCTGGAGCTGAGAGCTTTCCCTGAGTGCTGCTTGCCCGTGCCAGGGACATTCCCAAAACTCCCACAGACACGACTTTCTTCCCTTTCAGGGGAGGCCAGAGAGGTTTTGAAACACAGAACAAATTAAAAACCACTCTTCCTACCCTGTTCAAGCTCAAACCACACTCAGTGGGCTGTTGCACCAATTAAATTCTGGATTCCCCATCCCTGGAGGTGTCCAAGGCCAGGCTGGACAGGGCTTGGAGCCACCTGGGACAGTGGGAGGTGTCCCTGCCCATGGAACAGGATGAGCTTTAAGGTCCCTCCAGCCCAAACCACTCTGTGACCCCACGGCCTGGTCCATCCCATGGTCTGGGACACCCAGCCACCACTCCGAGGTCAAGGAGCAGCTTTGGGGTGCACCCACAGCGTTGGATCTGCCAGGAGAGGAGTTCCAGGAACATCCATGAGCACAATTCCCATTCCCATCTCCCAAGGGATGGGGAGAAGGAGCCCCTGCTGCCTTTCTGCGGGGTCTGGAGGGGAAGGAGCAGCTCAGACCTTCTGACAGGGCAGAGTCCTATGAAGAATGGCCACTGGAGAGGTCCTTTCCTTCTCCTCCCTTTCCTTCTGCTGTGCTTCGTGCAGAGCTGAGCGGGAGGGATGGCACAGGCACCATGCAGAGCCTAATCAGCAGCAATGTCTTTAATTTATTACTGCATGAGAGGCTCGTTTAGAACAAAGCTGCCAGTTCGGGAGATCATCCCTTGAAAAGACTTTTTATTTGAAAAGCTGTCAGCTCACACCTTGTCACAGCCCTACTTGCAGCAGCAGAACTTTAATAACATGCCACCTCATGCAAATGAGCTGCTAATTAATTAAGTAGTATTCTTCCGGGGATGGATTCATCAGAATGGAATTTGGGCTGGTGAGGTTGGATTGCTTTGGATGGTGCTTTAAATCAGCAGCATTGTCTTCTCCTGCAGGCCCAGCTCTCCCTCCTGTCCTGAGGGAAACTCCTTCCCACACCGTGCCCCGGGAAGGCTCTGCACACCCTGGTGCTGGCACCAACCCCTGCAGGGCACAGAGCAGCCCCAAATCTGCTAAAACCATCAGAGAGATGGGAAAAAAATGACGTGTGAGGTGCCCAAAAGATTGTCCCGTGTAGCACAGAGGAAACCCAGCACAGGACAGGGCTCGGTACAAAAGCAGGAGGTGGAGGGCAAAAATCTGGGGGCTCCAGGGCCCAGGGGGTGCTGAGAAGGAGCTGGGCTGCTTCCCTTGGAGCTCTTGGTGCAAAGAGACCATTGCTGGGCCCAGGGCCAGCAGCGCCAAATGAACCCTCAGAAGGTGGGAACACTCAGGGTCCTGGGGGTTTCCTGAAGGAGGAGAGCTCAAACCCTGTCACCTTCTGTCCCCCAGTGAAGAGCCCCAGTGAGCAGGGATGTCCCTTCCCTCTGTTCAGCAGTGATCTCCTTCTCCCTTTTCCCTCCTGTCTGCTTTTTGAGGTGTCCCTGCTTCTCTGGGGGCTGGGAATTGCTCCAGGCTTTGCATTTTGGCACTGAAAACCATCGGAGGGACGGAGCCTTGGCCTCCCAGGGGCAGGGACGAGGTGGGAGTTGCTGTCCCAGGCTCTGTCCCAGCACGGTGACCCCTCTGCTGCTCCTTAGCCTCTGCCACCCTTCCCCTGCCCCTGCTGCTCTGAGCAGCTTCAGTCCAGCTCCTGC
>JAHLSL010000050.1:616561-627206 GCA_025920805.1 Petroica traversi
GGTGTATCCTGGTGTTATCCTGGTGTATCCTGGTGTTATCCTGGTGTTATACTGGTGCATCCTGGTGGATCCTGGTGGATCCTGGTGGATCCTGGTGGATCCTGGGGTTACTGAGGTACCAGGTATCTGCTTGGCACCAACCATTTGCAGTCCTTGCCCAAAGCCCCCAGGACAGCCCAGCCCCTCGGTTACCTGTGCACACCTCACCTGAGCCCTTCCAGCTGAGCAATCCTGCACAGCTCCGTGTTCTTCTCCCTGCCCAGCTCCTCCTCCAGCACCGCATTTCACAGCTGAAGGGATTGGTCTTGCTTAGTTTGCTTTGTTGACCTTGAGTGGCCATGTAAAATGGCATCAAAAGCCACTTAGACAAGGCTGTCTAATGCGGAGTTTGCTCTAAACGAGCTTCAGTGAGTCGTGATTCTCCCCAAGGAGGAAAAAACTAAATGACTGTCAAAAATTGCCACACAAAAAACGCTGTTTCTCCGAAGCCACGGCTTGCAGCCCATCAGGTGGGAGCCACAGAGTTCCTCAGGAAATATTACTCTCTTTCCTTTCCGAAAACATGGTGTAAGTAATATGTTTCAAATGGCTTCGATTTCCTGCCCAGCACCTCCCGGGAGCGCTGGAACATGAGCCAAACTCAGAGCCGCCGAAGGCCAAAACCCAGAAGGAAATAAAAGAATCTAAATTTTATTGTCTTTGGGGTTTATAAACCTGTGGATTAACCCTGCCTGGTGGTTCTGTGCTGCCCTGGGTCAGGCAGGGGCGGTCAGGTGAACAAGGAGCCGCGCAGATTTTTGGTTTCACTTGTGCATGCAGAGCCAGTCGTGTTTCTGATCAGATCTAACCTTGCTGGGGCAGAGGATGTGAGAAAATTACAGAGTGTTCAGTTTATCTCCAGCCCCAGGAAATGAGGCTCTCCCACATCGCTGCTGCTGCCCCAGGGCACTGCAGAGCTGCAGGTGGGGTGGCATTTCTGGCTGAGAACTGAGTGTCACAAAGGGCTGGGCTGTCCCCAGTCTGTCACCGAGGCTGCTCTGCTGCAGGAACTGCCCTGCACTGAGGTCGTGTGGGGACAGAGAGCCCCGGGCAGGCTGTCCCTGTCCCTGTCCCTGTCCTGGAGCAGCTCTGCCCTGTCCCTGTCCCTTCCCTGTCCCTGTCCCTGTCCCTGTCCCTGTCCCTGTCCCTGTCCCTGTCCCTGTCCCTGTCCCTGTCCCTGTTCCTGTCCCTGTCCCTGTCCCTGTCCCTGTCCTGGGGCAGCTCTGCCCTGTCCCTGCAGCCTGGCCGGGTGTGGGTGAGCACAGAGCGGGGACAGGAGCCGAGTTTGGGGCTCCTCCACCATCCCCGGGCACTGGAGCCGCTGCGGAGTCTCCTGCAGGACCAGCAGGGCTGGCGGGGGCCCAGGGACATTTGTTGGTGCTTTCCCTGTCCTGGAGGCGTTCAGGACTCCTGATGGGAGGCTCTGCAATAAAATCCATGGGCTGAATCTCTCCCTGACTGCTCACTCATGCAGAGTCTCTGTCAGAGATAACTCAGGCTCCCAGCGTTTGAGGAAAGCTCCTCCTGCCCCTCCGAGCTGCTTCCCCAGTGCTATTCTGGGGCAGATCAAGGATAAAAATAAAAATAAAAGCAAAAATCTCTTCCATCTCCGCACTGTAACTCCCTAAGCCTTCGGCACATGCCCTTTGCAGCATCTCAGAATTAATCAGCAGATAAGCAGATGAAGTGGCTCTGAATAATCTGTGATTGCAACACATGGAACGCTGCTCAGCACGGCCTTGAACGCTGCAGGATTTGCTGGGCTGGGCTCAGAGCACCCGTCTGTCCCTGTCCCTCTGTCCCTGTCCCTCTGTCCCTCTGTCCCTGTCCCTTTGTCCCTCTATCCCCTGTCCCTCTGTCCCTGTCCCTCTGTCCCTGCCCATCCCTGGGATTGTTGAGCTGCAGCTCCCAGGGCTGGCCCAGCACACAGAGCCCTGTTCTGCCTCGGGCAGGGAGGAGGGGAGGCTGGATCAGCTCACTGGTCCTCAAACACCCAAATTCAGAGTTTAATCTCAAATTCAGCTGGGGAAGGAGAGGGATTTTGGTGCTCTGTCTGTAACTCTGACTCAGGGCTGGGTCTAACACTGAAATTCCGGCAGCCACAGCCCTGCCCTGTCCTGGCAGAGCCACCAGCGGACACAGAACTTCCCTCTTCATCCCATTCCCAGGAAAAACACCTCACAAAGGGGTGAGAGGACGTGCCCAAGGCCCTGCTGTGTGTGCTGCCCTTGGTGGCAATCCCAGGGTCACCTCACTGATGCCACAGCTCTTTGTTGGTGGCCCCGGGGGCCACTGGCACAGAGACACAAAGACACGGAACAAAACACAGGGGTGACCCAGGCACGGCACAGCAGAGATCTCAGACACCCCAGAGTGGGAGGAGGGAGGGGAAAAGGGGCTGTGGCTGCAGGACTGGAGCTGAAAATGGGTTTAGAACACACGAGCAGCACATCTGAGAGCCTGCACGCCCCGGCCCAGCGGGACCCAGCAAACCCAGCCTGGCTTCGTGCTGAAAGGTTTTGCTTGTAGTTCCTGAGCAGAGCAGGAGCTGGGACAGAGCTGCCCCAGAGCTGTCAGACCCCACCCGAGCAGGGCAGAGGCAGCTCTGCCCCAGGCCCGGCTCTGGCTCCCCCAGCACAGCCCATCCCTCCTGGTGCCCACCCCAAATCCGCAGCAGGAGATGGGCTCAGGATGGGGTGCAGGGCTGGGAGAGACAGAGCTCCAGCACATTCCTGCTCCCGCTTCCATAATTGACCTGGAGATAAACACACGGCTTCCGCCTTAATCCCCTGCAGCCCCATGAACATCAGCAGCGCTAAATTTTTCATGTAATTAAGAGAAAAACCCTAATCCAGTGTAATTAGCTCCCTGATTGCCAACGTCAGGCAGCAGAGCAGTGTTTGAACAGCAATTCAGGTCTAGCTGGTTAGGCAAATACTGCGTGTGTGGTTCAGTAATTCAACACTGGAACAAGTCCCCCTGTGCTGTCCTCTCGGGCAGCTTCCCTGAACAGCTCTGAGTGCTCTCATTGCTGCAGGAGCCTCATCTCCCCCAAAGTGCTGCTCCAGCCCCATCCCCGAGGGGCTGGGCACCGAACAAGGCCGGCAGCTCACCCCGTGCTGGGGTTGGGGTGCTGCCCCCACCCCATCTGCTCACACTGGGATTTTGGGGCAGCACCACCCCTGCCTGCCCAAATTCAGCACCTGAGAGTCACAACTGAGACTGATGGAGGAACAGGAGGGATGCTCAGCACCAACACCTCAGCCAGGCTGAGCTGGAGGCGACCACACCCACGAGGGGTTTGTGGTGCAGATCAGGATTTATCCCAGCTCCCCAGCCAGGATGGTTCCCAGCCAGATTTTTCTCTTTCATTCATATACATGAAGGGAAAATTTAAAGAGTGAAACGCTCGAATTTTGGGAAGAGGAAGCAGATGGGAGAGGCACAGAGAATGTGGATGTGTGTGCCAACGGGGAGGCAGAGAAACCAAGAAAGCACAGAGAGAAGACACCTCCACTTAACCATTTCATCCATCCCCAGCAAGGAGGAGCAGAGCTGCCGAAGCCACTGTCAAATATTTCTGTTTGCTTTCTGAAATTCACCTGTCACAAACTGCAGGCATCTCCAGCTCTCAGCATATTCAGACCAGTCTCCTGAAATTCAGTGTTTGAAAGCGACATTTTAGGAGCATTTGTTGGAGTGTTTTAAGGAGGATTTCACTCCTCATCCTGGGCAGTATCACAAAGGGTTTGGCTGCTTTTGAAAAAAGGTTTTGGTGTCTGTTTTGCTAGTTTTGGTTGCTGCTGCTGTGAAGGGCAAATTTCTGTGCCTGGGAGAGTGCAGAGCCCCCAGAACCAGCCCCCCTCAGGTGAGGAGCAAGCTCAGAACCATCACACAGCTCTGAGTCCTCTCAGAGCACTGATTTCCCTGCTGGAGCCACCCAGGGCCAGTCCTGGCTGTTTGAGCAGCTCTGACCCCCACTTTTCTGTGGCCCCCAAGCTGTGCCTGGCTCCCCTTTGTGCTCCAGGCTCTGCTCCCAGCCCTGCTCCCCATCCCCTCCTCATCCCTCTGCTCCAGGAACAGACCCGAGCTGGCTGCTCCTTTGTAGCAAAGCCAGGGACATTTCTTTAGACCAAAAAGAGCTAAAATTTATCAATTCCAAGCTCCTTTTAAAGCGGAGCCCCCGAGGAGAGCGAGCCCAGACCTTGCTAAGCCAAGTCCTGCTCCTGCTGCCTTTGGACTGAGCTCTCCATGGAGCTCTGGGAGTACCAGGCTGGGCAGAGCCTCCTGCCTGCCTGGCAGCACATCCAGATGGATTTCAGCAGCAGCAGCAGGGATCTGGCACAGCCTGGTGCTCTGCCATCCTTCCCTGTGCATGGAGACGGCTCTGCCAGCCAAAATCCAGCCTGGTGCCTCCCAGAGGAGCTGCTCAGAGCCCATCCCACAGCTCCTGAGGTTCCTGCTCCCCCAGAAAATGCTGGAATTCCCCGAATCCCTGCTCCTCCTCTGGCTCGGGATGTGGGGAGCTGCAGGCACACCCCAAATTGCAGTTTCCCCTCCTGGCCAGGGCCAGGGGCACTGCATTCCAGACAGGACATCCCTGCTTGCACACTGGGGCTGCCAGGGGGTGGAATTTTGCTGTCTCCCAGGAATTATTGCAGCTTTCAGGCAGCTTTGGGGACATTCTTGCTGCCCACACTGCCAGTAGGGAATGCCCCTGACACGTGAGTCTGTGCCGGCTGCTCCGAGCTGCCTCTGCCTTAAACCCAGCACAAATTCCTCTCTCCATCTCCCACGGCTGCCCAAGCCAGGCTCATGGGGAGCTGCGAGGTGATGAAAGGGGCTGCAGGCAGCTCTGTAGGGGCTGGGTGCTTTCCCCCCTGTTTTCCCCCTATTTTCCCCCTTTTTTCCCCTTTTTCCCCCCTTTCCCCCCCCTTTTTTCCCCCTTTCCCCCTTTTTTCCCCCTTTTTTCCCCCTTTTTCCCCCCTTTTTCCCCCTTTTTTCCCCCTTTTCCCCCTTTTTTCCCCCCGTTTTCCCCATTTCACATCGATCAATGGAAAGTGGGAGAGCAGCCCCAGACTGGTCAGACTGGGAGCTGGGGCTGAGGCAGCACTGGGGATGAGCAGCAGCATCTCAGAGGTTTCTGCTGCCAGCAAAACCACAGCAAAGGCTCAGCAAAGGCTCAGCCCCGCCAGCTGGGTGTGTCCTCAGCCCCTGTTCCACCAGGGGATGGTGGAAGTGTCCCCAGCAGGCTCAGGGACCTCGGGACTGGTGGCATTCACGTTAATGGGCCCTGGCAGGAGGTTTGCAGCCAGGCAGGGAGAGGTGTCAGGGTTGGAAGGGGCAGAGAGAGGTGTTGGGAGGAAAGGGAGCTGCTCACGTTCACTCCAGACAGCTCTGCAGTGACCTCAGGGACCCCAGCGGGGCCTGAGGCTCCCGTTTTCCATCCATGCCCCCAAAAGCTGCGGTTTCTGACAAGGGGAGTTGTTTGAATTGCCTTCACTGAGGAGAGAGCAGGTATCAAATGCTCCCAGAGCTTTTAAAATCAGAGCTATGAACTGAGCTGATATGGAGAGTTACCTGGCAGGACAGATTTCCCAGTGAGGGAGGGCTGGCAGCCCCAGCAGCCCCAGCTCGAGGCCACTGCTCAGTGTCAGAGGAGCTGAGCTCCCTTTGCCTTTCTCTCCCCGTTGCTCCAGCGCCAGCACAGCCCCCATCCACACTCACAATCTGCAGAGTGTAATCTGCTAATGATTCCAGGCCTCGTGTTTCGTCACTGCTGTGATTTATTGGTTGTGTCACCGTTTGCACTCGGCTGTGAAGAAATCTCGCAGTGACCTAAAACCTCCAATTTTCCTGCTGCTGGAGGCCTCTGGCCTGGCCAGTGCAGCCCACCAGGTATTTCCCTGTGTCCTCCTGCAGTTTGTGCTGGCAGAGCCTGGCTGGGATCTGGGAGCACCTGGAGTGCTGTGGTTTCACTGAAGGGCTGCAGCAGCCGCCAAAGCCCCGCTCCCCAGAGGCTCCGTGCCTTGAAAATTTATTCTAAAGCAGCTTCAAACCCTCCAGTTTCCATTATTAATACGACTCCTTTCATCAGAGCCCACTCATCTTTTTGCTTTCTATTTCTGTCTCTACCCTTTCATTGTTTCCCTGGTGCTTCCATGGGAATGGCACCGAGACCCCGACCCGGCGGCCGCGGCAGCGCCCGCTCCCTTCCAGCAGCAGGAATTCATTCCATCAAAGCTTCCTCCTCCAATCCAGCGTTTGTTGCGGGGGCTTTTTCCCCCCCTTTCATTTTAATTCCATCTGTATTTAATCCCAGACAAACACAAACAACAATCTCAGCTCCCTAAGGCCGTCGCCTTCTAAATCAGTTACAGCCAACTCCAATTAGCAGGCAGGCAACATGAGCAGCTCCGTGCGCTCCTGGATCCTTGGGAAGGAGCCAGCCCAGAAGGTCCTTCTCCCCAGACTGTCCCTTTTTTCCTTCCGAAGGACTGGCACCATCATTAGAGTCGCAGGCTCTGCAGGATGAAACGCCCTCCCCTTTGCTGCTGCCACCGCGGGGATGATGTTCCGTGGCCTCATTAATGCTCTTTGTGGTTCTGTGCTCCCGCACCTGAGTCCACCTGCAGGCTTTGATTTATAAGAGCATCCCAACGGCTCCACGAGTGCCGAGGAGAGGCTTTATTGGTCACTTTAGCTTCCCTCTTCGCCTGCACTTGAAACAGCTCCTTAACAGCCTCTCTAAGCCGGGCTGAGGAGAGGCAGCAGAGCCAGCTCCTGCCAGGCACAAACCTGGCCCTTCCCAGGCCGTGAGAGGATCTCAGAGATCCCCTGGGGAAGCCTCTTCCCTTCTCCAACCACACAGGATCTCTCCGAGATCCCTGGAGAGCCCTCTCCCTTCTCAGGCCATGGCAGCAGCTCCTGGAGTCACCCTGGGGAAGAGCCCACCAGCCCTCACAGGAGCTCACTCCATTCAGCAGGAGCAGCCCATGGAATTGTTTGGCTGAACCTGACTGTGAGTTCGCCATCCTCAGATTGTTTTGGTGGGAATTCTCTGATCCTGCAGGCTGGTGGGATTTTCCTGGAATTACCCAGACAGTTCTTTAGGGCTCAGAGCTGGTGCTGCCCCTGCTCTGCCACGGCTCTGCTGGGCTGCTCCCCCTCGCTGAGGGTCTGGAGGGTGCTGGGGCAGGGATGGAGCTCGGTCCTTGGTCCTAGGCAGGACACACTCCCACTGTCCCCCCACAGCCATCCCTCCCTCCATTAGGGAGCTCTTTCAGGCAATGATTTCAGATGAAAATCCGTATTTTATTAATTATGAGGCTGCTTTGCTGCTGGCCTCTTTAATGTGTTTGCCAGCTGTATCAATCCCAGCCGTGAAGGGAACCATTAAACCCAACTGCCTGGAGTGTGACACGTCCCTGCTGGGACACATCTGTCACCAGGGCCAGCCCGGGGGTGGGGGCCATGGCCCAGGCTGCCGTCCCCCCTCTCCTGTGGAACACAGAATCACTCAGGCTGGAAAAGACCTCAAAGACCACCGAGCCCAACCTTCAGCCAGTGCCACCTTCAGCCGGTGCCACCTTCAACCAGTGCCACCTTCAGCCAGTGCCACCGTGCCCACCAAACCACATCACGGTGCCACGGCTGCTCATTCTGTGAACGCTCCCAGGGATGGTGACTCCACTCTGGGACCACTCTTCCAGCGAGGAAATCCTTCCCCATATCCAACCTCTCCACTCTCTCCGTGCAAGGGGAGCTGTGGTGGGGAGGGGAGGCTTTGCCCAGGGCTCGGAGGGGTGGCCAGGCCGGGTCCATCTGGAGACGCTGCCGGGTTTCTCCGTCTTTGCCCCCGGCTGGCAGGGAATGCACGGAGCCAGATCCAGCTCTGCTGGGCTCCAGCTCAGCGTGCTGCCAGCAGCTGCCAAAGGCACGGACGAGGAGGGGAGAGGAAATGGCTTGCATTGCTGCAAACCCCTTCTCCAGCCTCGTTTCCCCAGCTCGGAGTCCGGGCTCGCTCTGCACCGGCAATCGCGCGATTTCTCCCGTTGCGCATCCACACCTCCCCGGCAGCCAGGGAAAGGATTCCCCCATTCCTGCCTTGTCCTGCCACGCAGGGATATCAGGAAGAGCAGCGTGTGCAGGCAGACAGATTTATCCACCTGCCCTACCTGGCAAAACTGATTGGGTTTGACAGACGTGCTGGGATGTGCCGGCGCATTAAGGACCGGTTTAGCATGGAAACGAGCGGAGCACTGCTCCTCACAGATGTTAGCAGGAGAAGTTTATCTAAAGCATATTTTATGGCTGTGCAGAATGTATTAGATCAGCAGCCTCCAGAAAAAAAATCACTACAGGCTCCTTCCCTAACAAATAAAACACAAATGTTTAAAATCAAATAAAACAAAGCCTCCCCTGAACAACGCGTGATGCATTTCACAAACCAAATTCTCTGCTGCTGAGGTGACTTCAGCTCTTGGGTGAGCACTAAAGAGATCACCAGGAAGGAGAGAGGGGTGAAAAATCTCCAGTCCAGCCCCACACAACCCATCCCCGCAGATCAATCATTCCCAGGACCTTCCCTCTCCCAGCAAGTGATTTAAGTCCCGTTATTTCAGCGAGTTCTCGAGGCAGAGCAGCATTAATGGGCTCCACTGTGTGCAGAGTGCTCGTGCTTAGACACCCGCAAAGCCGAGCAAGAGAGGCACCAGGCTAAAAAATGTTCCCTCTCAAGCAAAACAGACCCGCACTTGGAGTGCACAGAAATCAAAGCAACAAAAGGTCTCTGAAGCCAATTGCCATCTAAGTGAGGAACAGGCTCGTCACTTTGTACACCCATCTGGCAAGGACATACTTTCCATTTCAGCGAGCGCGAGAATGGGTGGACAGCGAGGGGAACGTGAAAAAGGCAAAGAGAGGAGAAGAATGCAAACCTGCGGGACAACACTGCTGCCCTGTTATGAATACTGTACTCTATTCATATGAAAATCCATACGGCTGCTACTGTTGCATGCACTCTTCTTACACAGCATGAAATTAAAATTCCTCCTCAGTCTCACATTGCCAGCACTACAGAGCAACTCCAGAGCAGGCGAGCAGACAATTTATCCTTTGGCTTCCTCAGCGGGCTTGTGCTGGGATTGGAAGCCAGTGGGGTGAGGGAGACGAGTCCATTGCCCACGGTGACAAATTCTGCTTCCCAAACAAATCCCAGAGAAATATTGCTGGCCTGGAGTGTGACTGCTGGTGCTCCTTTCCCAGCGCAGTTTCACATGCCTAATTCCCCCCGGGCCCCCCTGCCACTTCCCTTCTTATCTTCCCAGAACAAACTCAACGTGCAGGCTAATTTCAAGGAGTGTTTCACCCAGAGTCCAGCCAAATGTCAGTGGATCTGCTGGAAATGCAAATTGAGACAATCATGCAAAAGAGGAGGGCTTATGGATTGTGCGGGAGGGCAACAGAAGGCAAATCAGAGTTGACAGGGAGAGGGAGCGGGGAACAAATCTCCCGTCTCAAGTTGTTGATCATTTGCACAAACGCCCGGCGAGCAGCAAAGGCAGATTCCCAAAAGTGCCCAAATCCCATTGATTATCACTGCTAAATTGCCTCCCAACCCCACCTCTCCCCAAGCTCCCCAGCCAGCATTTCACTCCCACCATTCCCACCCACTCCACGGGGTGTAAATGACAGGGAAGAGACGGAGAAGGGATCTGGAGCAGAACCGGGGAGCCTGGGAGGGTTTTTTTGTGGCTTCCCAAATTCCAAAGAGCCATTGAGTTGTCAGAAGCAATTGCAGCTCTCGCGGGAAGTGTTTTATTTTGTGCTTTTGAGAAAGTCGGGATAACTGTGAGATCATCTGGGGACAAAGCGGGGGGAAGGTGCTGGAGACGGGAACTCGATTAGCTCAAACCCAGCCACGAGAGTTTCTCAGATACAAGGAAATTTGTTCGAGGGTTTGCTCATTACGTGTGCAAAGAAACAGCAAGGAGGAGGACAGGATCTATACTGTGTGTGTGACATGATATAGAATTAATCCTCTCGGGTTCCAAAATCCCTCTTAACTTGCAAGGGGGACGGTGTCTGCTGTGTTGTATTTTATCACACTTTCTGTCACCACATCCCCGGCAGGGAGCCTTTTTGGAGATGCAATCAGCACCAAAGCTTTGTTTGGGGAGGAAGATTGGAGCTAAACAGCAGCAAACTCCAAAATGTTCCTTTGGAGAGAAACCCCTCAGCGCGGGGTTAGTGGGGTCTGGCTTTCTTAAATCACCTCATTTTATGGCTTTTCCCAGCCCCATGTGGAGCAGAGATGCTCTCAAGTTCTATTAACAGCCCTGCTAATCCAGGCTGGCTGCTTCAACCTGCCCCGAGCCGCCCCAGGGACCCAAAACACTTCACAAAAGCATCCCGGGAGAAGTTTGTCACCTCCCAGGTGACGCGGGGCACTGTGAATATTTCATGGCCCGGCTCACAAGCCCTGAATGGCCACAACCCCGCGGGGCAGAGCAAAGAGAGCAAGGGCTGGGCAGAGCAAAATGAGCGAGGGCTGAGCAGAGCAAAGGGAGCCAGGGCTGAGCAGAGCAAAGGGAGCCAGGGCTGA
>JAHLSL010000050.1:627216-637882 GCA_025920805.1 Petroica traversi
AGGGCTGAGCAGAGCAAAGGGAGCCAGGGCTGAGCAAAGGGAGCCAGGGCTGAGCTGAGCAAAGGGAGAGAGGGCTGAGCAAAGAGAGCAAGGGCTGAGCAGAGCAAAGGGAGCGAGGGCTGAGCTGTCGGTGGCGTCAGGGTGGGGACAGCTCAGCCCTCTCTGAGTGCTCACGCTTGGCTGGGCCCTGCACTTTTGTGAGGCGCTCCGGTGTTTTTGGCAGCCACTGAACTGGAAGGAAAAGGGTCTGATTATCTCCTCCAGCACCTCAGTGCTGACCCAGACCACTGACCCCTTTCCTGTCACTCTACATTTGCTCTGGATGTTTTACACAGCGAGGGGGCAAAGCCTTCACAATTGATCCAGGCTGCTTCCAAAGGCTCCGTGGCCGCCACGTGATTTTGGCTCAGTCTCTTGCTCGGGGCTCTTGATCTGCCTGTCCTCCTTGGAGGAGGGATCTGGGGGCAGTGCTGGGGTCAGCGCCTCCAGCTTGGGCAGTTCTCATTCTCATAAAAGCTTCTCCGTGTCCAGTGTCTGCTTAAAATCCAGATAATTCATCCTCCGTTTATGCCAAAGTCGTCTCTGCCACACATCACAGAACCCCAAATGGTTTGGGTTGGAAGGGCCCCTAAAGATCACCTCATTCCAAACCCCTGCCATAGTGGGGGACCATTCCACTCTGCCAGGCTCCCCAGAGCCCCCTCCAGCCTGACCTTCAATTCCTGCAGGGATGGGGAGCCCAGTTGTTGACACTGCCCCAAGATTAGAACAGCTGCACTGGATTTGTGTTACCTGAACTCTGAAAATCAGCCTGGAACCACTCTCTGCTGTTATGTGACACCAGCCCTGACTCCCAGCTGGGCCTGCAGCTTCAGGGAAAGCTCTCTGTAGCATCCAAATCCCCCAAAGTTTCTCAGTCGTGCCTGATGCGAGCAGAGCTTTGCCAGCCCTTCCAGCTGAGCCTGGCACGGGCAGATTGTGTGAAAGATGAAAAGTCACCATCTGGATTACGGCGGTGGACACAGCCAGGAAAGTTTCTGGAGGAGGCAGCGTTCTTTGGGAATGTGCAGAACAGCCCTGCAGCAGCAGCTGCGGTGCCAGAGGAGCACGGGGGTGCCCAGGGCTCTGGGCTGGGACACAAAGCTGAGCCCAGGAGCCTCTGGAGCCAGCCCAGCCCAGACTGGGAGGTGCTGCTGCTCCGACAGAGGTTTGGCACTGGGGAGGGTTTGGGGTGGGCTCCTGTTAAAGACCTTTGGCCACGAGTCAAGGACACAGGGCTTGTCAGGGCTGGGGAGGGGACAATGACAGCTTTCCCTGCCACAGGAGTGAAAACGGGGGCTCTGACCTCCTAACCCAGCTCTGGGAACCTTTGAGCAGCCTCGGGCACGTCCCTGTGTCCTCCTGTCCAGCCGTGAAATGGGCATGAACTCACCCCCATTTCCCTCCCAGCAGCTGCTCTCGGGGGCTGCTGGAGGATTTGCTCTGTGCAGCTGCAGAATCCATAAATAATGCCCAGGTCCCTGCTGATATCCCAGCAAAAAGCTTGAGCAGGAGGAGGCAAAAGGAGGCGAGAAAGAGGAGCTGGCTCAGGTGCTCTTTCTGCTCCAGTAAAACTGGATCTGCTCGTGCTAAATGCATTTCCAAAGCAAAGTGGGGCTGGCCAGGCCCTGCTGGCTCTTCCAGGAAGCTGTGGAGCAGTTGGGAGATGCGGGGAGAAACCTGGAGCTTCCCAGCCTGGTGGCACAGAGAGGATCCAGTCCCTCTTTAATAAATTCATCAAAGTATTTTTAAATTAACTCAGCAGCCTCGGTGTCACCCTGCTGGCACCCCCAGAGCGGCTGGAGGGGACCTGGCTGCTGGGAACTGATTAAACACCAACAGGAGCGTCCTGAGCTCTGTGCAGTGAGGTGTTTGCTGCTGTTAATTGGGATGTGAGGGCTCTCAGCAGAGCCCTGGCTGCCTCCACGCTCATTTCCCAGCAAGATTGGGCAGCCAAATCCCACCTGTGCCATCCACACCTTTCTCTGGTGCCGGAATGATTTTCTCCTTTCCTTTTCCATCCCTTTTCCCCAGCTCTGAGCACCCACAGCCCCAGCAGAGCTGTGACCCTGCCCTGAGCCTGGTGCTCAGTGCTCTGGGAGTGCCCTGCAGGCCCTGAGGCTGAAGAGCCCAGAGCTGCAGAGCCAGGGACACCAAACATTCTGCTGGCTCAGGAAGCCAAGGGCCCCTGGCAGGACAGATTCTGGAAAGTCGAGCTGAGCCCAGCCCAGCCCCAGCATTGGGCTCCCTTGTTGGATCTGGGCTGTGTGAGGGCTGTACCTTGTGTGTGTGACTGCTGGGTGTGTGCATTGTGTCACCTGGGGCAGGGGATGCACCCAACAGGATCCTGATTAAACCCCGAGCTAACGACCCCCAGCCCTCTCATGTCTGGCTCCATTCTCCTAACCCAGGAAAAGGCATCACCTCTGCCATTCCTCCTCCCAAAAAAGAGGCTGCCTGACCTCCCATTCCAGCTCCCCTCTGCTGGAGCAGCAGCACCTCGAGTGTCCCTGGGTCTCTCAGCCCCTGCTGCCACCCTGTCCCTCTCCTGGGAGCATCCCCGGAGCAGCCCCAGCCCCGTGCCTGCACAGCCACGAGTCCTTGCCATGATCGGTGCAATTTGGAGCAATTTCCCTGCCAGTCTCGCTGCAATCTCGTGCAATCTCCCCCCCAAAGGGGATCAGAGATCCCTCGGTGCCGCAAGGAATGCAAATCTCATCCCTCAGGGCTCTGAGTAACGCAGAGAGAGCAGCAGGGAGCTGGGGTGGGGTGCCTGCCCCTCTTTGGGGATGCCCCACCTTAGCTCGGGCACACAAAGAGCTGCAGCAGCTCCTGGGCAAGGGAAATCGTGGATTTGGGCTGTTCCAGCTTCCTGCAGGTCCCAGGTTAAAGGTGCTGGGGGCCTGTCCAAGGCTGCCCTGTGGGGTTTTCTATTGAATCGGTGTCCCCAGAGCTGGGTGATGACCCTGGGAGCTCACAGAGCCCTCAGCAGGGTAGATTTGGGCTCCGAGGGAATGTCCAAGGATTGGGAAAGCAGAGTGGAGTCTCTGCATCTCACCTGGTGACACCTCCCTGCTGCCACCACCCCAGCAGCAACACCAACTTCCCCGCTCCACATCCCGCTCCTCTGCTCCATTTGGAGCAGCCAATTTAAGGGACATCTCTGGTGGGGAGGGACAGGAGGTGAAACGTGTCCTGCTGCTCTCCCAGCACCGCCCAACACCGGCTGAAACCCGGCACAGCAAGGCGTTAAAATCTCTTCTCCTCCAGCCCAAAGCACAGCTATTTAACAGCCCAGCTGGCAATTCCAGCACAGTATTGTAGCTCCAGTGCTCCCAGGCCCTCCAGTTAAGGGGGAGCAGAAATTCCTGGCCCTGCAGGTGCCCCTGGGTGCCTCAGTTCTCACCCCAAAGCCTCGGGTCTGGGGATGGGACGGAGCTGAGCCCACCCCTGACACAAATGTTCCAAACCCATCCCTGCCCAGCAGCTCAAAGTCCCCAGCCCTGAGCAGCACCACCAGGAGAAGCAAGAAATGGGAAATCCGAGTGCAGGGAGGCCCAGAAATAAGGAGGGAAGAACCACTGAAATATTTTTACTTTGTTATCCTAACGGGAGAAAGTTCCCAGAGGAGACATAAAACTTCTGCCAGCTCCATTTGCCTTTCAGAAACCCCAGGCAGGGCTGGCAGAGCCCTCCAGATTAAGCAGGGATTTGCTCATTCTGGGATTTTGCTGTAATCCAAACCACAATGCCCTGATAAGCCCTTACCACGTTTGTGAGCTGATGTGTCCCAGATGCTCGGGCTGCCAGAGGAACCCACAAACCAATTCCTGCTGGGAATGGTGGTCAATTCCCAGCGCTGCCATCTCCCTTTCACGGGCAGAGCCAGGTGAGAACACGGCAGCCCCGGGGTGTCCCAGAGCACTTTTGCAATATTTATCTGCCTGGCACGGGGGCCCACGAGTGCCTGCACTGCCTGGGACTCTCAGGGGAGCACACACGGGTGGGGACGATGGGGAGGGCTGATCTGGGAGAGCAATCATCCAAAAATCACAGGAGCTGCAGAGCTCGCAAGCTCTGCTCTTCCAAAAATTTCTTCTCATGTTAGAGAAAAACTCCTTGAAAGTTTTGGCATCCAGTCCCCTTTAAAAACCTCCTTCACCATAGCGGCGTTCCCATAAAAAGTCACATTTTTTTGGGAAATGTGTTCCTAAGAGGCATTTCCAGCTGCTCCCGGGTCAGGAGGGCAGAGTGGGGCAGTCCCTGTGGGCACAGACCCAGAGCCCTGAGCCTGCAGTGCCACAGAGCCGAGTGCCCAGAGCAGGGACGTGATGGGCCCAGGGCACAGGAGGAGCCTCCGGGGCACTGGCATTCACATCCACCTGCAGAGAACTGGGGTGGATTAATATTCAGCCAAAATATGTAAAAATCAGTGGGAGGGATTATTTTCTAACACTGATAGAAATGGACTTTGTTGTTTAGACAGGAGCAAGGGGAAAACAGGTCCCTGTCCTCTCCCTCTGCAGTGGTTTGGGGCTCCCCTGGGCCCCAAATTCACCTCCAGGAAAATTGTCCCAGGGCTGCCCAATCCCCTCCTCATCCTCCCCACCCACCTCTCCCTGCCTCAGTCCTTGCTCTGCACCTCTTCTCTTTCCCTTCCAGGAGCACGAGCCTCAGGAAAACACAAACCTCACTTTAAACAAAGGCTGACACGTCTTGAAACAATTATTGCCCATCTTGGGGGAGGAGGAGGGCTGGCGAAAGATTATTTTGGGAGATTAGCTCTGGAGTGACTGGCGAACTGATACGCAACAGCGTTTGTTTTTAATCTGAAACAGATTTTGGGAGAGAATTGAGGGGGGAAAGAACTGCAGCCACCCACTGCCGAGAGCTGCTGGAGGCAGGGAAGCTGCAGGCAGCAATGCTGATGTAGTTCTGAGCTCCCAGCCACCCTCTGCCTCTCAGGAGACACATCCCTGTCCCCAGCGCCAGCCTGGGAATGTCCCCTGGGCAGGGACAGACCCACGGACCCAGGAGAGGTTGTGGAGCTCCTGGGGCATCACCCACGCACCCCCAGAGCCCCCCAGGCCTTGCCCTGGCACTGCTGGAAGGTGATTTCTGCACGGGGCCACCCCACCCAAGGCAGAACAGTCCCAGTGATCCCTGAGTTTCCAGTTTTTACTGGGTGCTTTATTCCTGCCTGGCCCAGGGGCAGCGGGGAGGGGCAGGGGCTGCACCCCAAAGCTCAGGGGGACCCCCAGCCCGGGCAGTGCCCGAGTCACACCAATAAAAACACCAGCAGATGAGCAGGCACTCCCCAGCTGCGGGAGGAGCGGGGGAATTAAATTAATCCCTTCATTATCAACCTGACCCCTGGAAAAAAATCTGAAGGAATGGCTGTGAAGGGTCACAGCAGAGCCCTAAAGCCACCAGCTCAGCCACCCCAGCACCTGCCAGCACAGCCAGGCTGGGCTCTAATCCCTGCCCCAGCTGGCGCCTGCGGCTGCCAGGACAGCAGTGCCACCCGCGGGGCCAGGCTGTGCCACCCTGGCACTGCCCCGGGGCACAGGGATGGGGAAAACCAGGCTGGAGGGGAAAAGGACATGGAGAGGCAAAACCTGAACAGCTTTCCCAGCAGGGGCACTCGGGAAATGTCTGATTTTTAATATCCTGAGCACAAACCAGCCCGGTGCCCCCAGCAGCAGCACCTGTGCCTTTCCTGGGCTCCTGGGGTTTCTTTTCTTGCCCATTTCTTGCCTTTTTGAGAAGAAATTCCATGGTTTTTCTCTCACTGCCCCAGCACCTGCGTTATCAGCAGCTCGGGGTCTGCCAGTGCCTCACTCTGTGCTGCTGAGCCAGGCAGAGCTGGGGGCCCGTGGGGGGATTTAAATATCAGGGGAGCTTTGGATAAGCAGAGGTGGGAAGGGGAAAGAAGCTGAGGAGCTGAGGATGAGCCCCTGGGGGATTTTGGGGAGGAAAGATCATCCATCGATGTAGCTCCAGTGTGAAACCCAAACCCTCCCTGTGTTTGGTGCCTGGGGTCTCACAGCCACTCCTGCTGCAAAATTCACAGCCAGGACAGCTCAGCAAACGCCCCAAGTGTGGATCCCACAGCGAGGGGAAGCTCCAACCTCTGCCCCCGCTCCAAACCTGCCCAAAGCTTCCCCCCAAAGCTGCCAAATCTGCTCAGGGATGCAGCCCCAGGTGCTGCTCTCAGCTGAAGGTGGCTCAGAACTGAGAGCAGCTGCCTTCCTTCATCTTTTAGCACATTTTTATTACACATTTGAAGAAGTTGAAGAAAGAAAAAATGCTCCAAATCCACCCCAAATTCTGGCCACGCACAGAATCCTCGGGGATTTCCTGCATGGAGCATCCAGGCCACCAGCAGTGCCAGGTGCCAGCAGTGTCACCTGCAGAGGGGCAGGGCACAGGCAGCATTCCGGGGCCAGATGCCACATGGCAGAATCAAACCAGGCTCCCAGTGTGGAGGGATTTCTGTTCCTGCAATCCAATCCCCTCTGCTGAGCTGCTGCCAAGAGCCCTCCTGGCCCCGCTGCCACGGAGAGGCTGCTGCCAGAAGTTCCTCGGGAAAAGTTTGGGATGGGCTGGGGGGAAACAATGGAAAACAGGAAAAAAACCCTCCTCTCCTTCTTGAGATTAATATCTCCAATTTAATTTATTTTGGAGAATAACAACCAGGGAGCCAAAGGCAGAGAGCCCCCAGCTGCTCTCCAGAGCAGCCCTGGTGGTCCTGGCCGGGGTGGAAGGGGCAGCACACCTGGGGAGGGGGGATTAGCACTCGGGGCTGCTCCTGCTATTGCCATTCCCAGCACAGACAGGCGGCTGAAAGCAGATTTATCTGCTGGATAATAAAGGCAAAAGATTCTCAAAAGGGACGAGTTTCCAGCCAAATCGCCAGGCTCCTGCACTTCTTTCCTTAATCCCTCTCAAAACTGTCAGTGTTGGACGGGGGAAGGGGGAGGATGAAGGGGGAGGACGGGGAAAAGGGGGAGGATCTGGGGAAAGGGGGAGGACGGGGAAAAGGGGGAGGACGGGGGACATCTTCACCCGAAAAAGGAGCAGAGCAGCCTGGCTGGAGCTCCCGTGGCAGCCAGGAGCTGCAGAGGTGCCTCCGAGGCACAAAGAGGAGATTAAGGCTGAAAGGCACCAGCCAGGCAGGGAGGCTGCTGGAGAGGATGGGAACGTTCCTGGATGCCTGACAGGGACGTGCAGGGACCATCTGGGTGAGGGCAGCGAGCCAGGGATGGCCACGGGCAGGATCAGCCCGGCCAGGGATGGCCACGGGCAGGATCAGCCCGGCCAGGGGCAGGATCAGCCGGACCAGGGAGGGCAGGTCCTCCCTGCTGCCCCTGCAGGACCCGCTCCAGCTCCTCTTCCTCCTCGGGAGGGGGAGAACGCCAGGCTGAAGCTGCCAGAGGGGCACAGACACCTCAGGCCTGTGGGGAGGGTTTGTCAGCTGGCCAGAGAACATCCTGGGCTGGAAGGGACCTCAAATCTCATCTCATTCCATGGGCAGGACACCTCCCACTGTCCCAGGTGGCCTTGGGCACTGCCAGGGATCAGGGGCAGCCACAGCTGCTCTGGGCACCTCTGCCAGGGCCTGCCCACCCTCCCAGGAAAGGATTTTTCCCAATATCCCATCGAACCCTCCTCTGTTTCAGGCTGAAGCCTGGGAGCTTCAGCAGAGCAGCTGTGCTGTCACACTGTGACCCCCAGCAGGGTCACCCAGCCCAGCCCTCTCACCCTCCTCATCCTCACCGGGCAGGACAAGGCTCTCCCTGCCCTGGAGCATCGGGGACGCTGTGACAGCAAAGGACAGCGATCAGCAAGGTCTGACACCCGGGCCCAGCTGCTGCTTCCCTCAGCTGCTCCGGGCCATCAGAGCAAGGGGGGACAGCGGGATTTGGGATGGGGACGCTGCCCTGGTTGGGAACAGGAGCAGCAGCCGGTGACTCGTTTGTCACAGGGCCCTGAGCAGCCTCACAGCCTCACAGAATCACAGAATCTCCAGGTTGGAAGAGACCTTCAAGATCATCGAGTCCAACCCATGTCCCAACACCTCAAATCAACTAAACCCTGGCACCGAGTGCTGCATCCAATCTCTTTTTAAACACGTCCAGGGATGGTGATTCCACCACCTCCCCGGGCAGACCATTCCAATATTTTATCACTCTTTCTGTAAAAATTTGTCTCCTAATATCCAGCCTATATTTCCCTCGGTGCAACTTAAGGCTGTGTCCTCTTGTTCTGTCAGTTGTTGCCTGGAAAAAGAGACCAAGCCCCACCTCACTGCAGCCTCAGACCTGCTGGCATCTGCTGCCCGGGGTGACACTCGGAGCAGTGACCCGAAAGGGAGAGGTTCTGCAGCAGCCCCTGGGATCCATCGTGCGGAGCCTCTGGAATGGGGCAGGGGAGGCTCGGGAGTGCTGGGCTCCCCCATCTGCATTCACCGCAGGCACTGCCTGCTCCCCGCAGCAATCACAGCCTCATTGATATGTGAATTATGAATGAAACCTTAAGCTTTTAAACTTTTAACCTGTGCATTTCGAAGAAAGTCTTAATTTAGCCAGAGACGCGGCAGGAAAGAACAATGGTTCGGGGGAAGGTGCTGGATTTTCTGGGCTTTCAGATGAATATTTCCTTTGCTGAGCCGTTCCCAGGGGCGAAAGGAAATCCAGATCAGCACTGACCAAAGCTGAGGACTGAAATCTGTGTTACCCTGAGCCCCTGGATGAGGCTGATCAACACCGACACCAGCCCTGCTCCCGTCCCAGCTCCTCCCTCCGCCAGGTTTCCGATTTCAGGGCACACCCTGGGATGCTTTGGGGGTGAGGAAACCCTGAGCATCACCTCGAACCCTCGTGAATTTATCCCCCACACACGGCACTGAGAGCTGGGCCAGGAGAAAGCTCTGGGGAGCAGCAAAGCGGAATTCAGGGGGTTCACTGGACACGGGTCTGGTCACCTCGCACCAAAGAAAACCAGGCTGGGGTCAGGCTGCTGAAAACAGCGCTCGTTGGAGGAATAATCCGTGTGCTGAGGAGCCGGAGGTGCTGAGCCCAGGGCTGGGGAGGGGCTGTTAAACCTTTTACCATCGGTGGGAATCCTCCCGGCTCCCCGGAGCTCCCCCGAGCCTCGCTGACCTGGGCTGGGGAGGCCGTGCTGGGTTTCCAGACAGCCTCGGGCTCATTGCTGTCCCCAGGGCTGGCACTGAGCAGAGCCGGGGACACAGCGAGCCGGGGAATCCGGGCTGCTGCCCCAGAACGGAGCATTCCCTGCAGAAGGGAATTGCCTGAGGGGAAAACCCAAACCGTGCAAACCCCAAACCCAGCACAGGGAGAACGCAGAGGTGTCACAGGAGCACAGGGCAGGGCACAGAATCCCAGAATGGTTTGGGACCTTAAAGCTCATCCCATCCCATGGCAGGGACACCTCCCACTGTCCCAGCTGCTCCCAGCCCTGTCCAGCCTGGCCTTGGGCACTGCCAGGGATCCAGGGCAGCCACAGCTTCTGAAAACCAGTCTGAAATCACCATGTGAGTCCTCCTGGTCCCAGGGGTCCAACAGCTGAGGGAAGGACCCGTTACAGGCTGGGCTGGAGAGGGCTGAGCACAAAAAGCAGCCAAGGATGGATGGAGAGGAGGAGACGAGGTCCAGGGTGGACCCGGGGTTTGCCCTCCTCTTCTCCTGCTGCTCAAGGAGAAGAACCAGGCAGAACTGGGGCAGAAGAGGCGATGCCACCCTTGGGAAAGCAGGGATTACACACCATGAGCCAGCAAAGCTCCTCGCTTTCAAAGGAGGGGGGAAAAAAAAACTTAAAAAAAAATAAAAATCAATCAGCCACAAATTATAAATAAAAGAGATGAAAGTTAAGAGCGAAACGAAACAAAGCCCCAGGTGGCCTCTGCCTGGGGCACTCCTGCTAATTTTAGTTTCCCAGCTCTTCCCGGCGCCGTCTGGTTCCATGACTGAACAGTTTTAGAGCATTTACTGCAAATCCCAAAAATGTTCCACACTGGGATGGTCCAGCCTGGCTGGGGGTGGGGAATGGGAAAGTGAGCACGGGGCTATGGGACCCATCCCTGCTGGGACAAACCCAGTGGGTCCCTGGGCTGTGGTGGGGTGGCCAGAGCTGCTGTGGGGTGACCAGAGCTGCTGTGGGGTGACCAGAGCTGCTGTGAGGTGGCCAGAGCTGCTGTGGGGTGGCCAGAGCTGCTGTGGGGTGACCAGAGCTGCTGTGGGGTGACCAGAGCTGCTGTGGGGTGGCCAGAGCTGCTGTGGGGTGGCCAGAGCTGCTGTGGGGTGACCAGAGCTGCTGTGGGGTGACCAGAGCTGCTGTGGGGTGGCCAGAGCTGCTGTGGGGTGACCAGAGCTGCTGTGGGGTGACCAGAGCTGCTGTGGGGTGGCCAGAGCCGTGCTGGCCATTCCACGCTGTGCTCAGCCCAACAGCTCCCAAACCACGGGACTTTGGGACCATCCCAATGTGGATGTGCCCATCCCTGCAGCCCTTCCAGCCCTGCAGCCCCTCCTGCTCACCCCTGTGCTGGGATTCCCTCCCTCAAACCCTCCCTGCTCTCTGCAGAGGCTGAAAAACCACCCCGAGCCCC
>JAHLSL010000050.1:688129-702951 GCA_025920805.1 Petroica traversi
CAGGGGAGATGTTTCCTCACTCCAGACAAAGCAGGGGAGATGTTTCCCTCACCCCAGAGGTTCCTCAGGCCCAGCCCGGCCCTGGCCCCGCGGTGCCACTGCCCTGTGCCCACCCGTGCCCCAAACCCTCCCCGCAGCATCCCCAGCCCATCCCAGCAGGGAGCAGAGCCCGGGGGCCTCCCCAGAGCGGGCAGAGCTCCCGGGCACCGTCCCCACCCGTGAATTATTGCCCAAACTTCCCTGCTGTCAGCACATTCCTCTCCACACAACTTCCTATTATTATTTATGATCATTATTTTGGCGGCCAACCCTGAAATCCTGAACAGCTCAATCTTGCTCGAGAAATGTCGCTGCCTCAGGGATGAACTTTCCGTAAAACCCGACAAGAATCCTCCCGCTGAGAGCAGCGACCCAGCCCCGGGAAAGCCTTTCATGTTCGCTTGGTTTGTTTGGGTTCGGGGATCTTTAGCAGCTCCGACTTCCACCCGAATTCGCAGGGAGAGCCTTTTGTTTGTCTCGCACAGGAAAAAGAGACTTAAGGATCCTCAAGCAGAGGAGGGAGCAGCTCCTGAGCCGGGCAGGGAGGGAGGGCCAGCTCAGCTCATTAAAACCCGGGTTCCTCTTGCCTTGAGCCCGATTTTGCTGCTGATCCTCGCAGAGAGCACCCAGAGAGAGCAGGAACGGTGAGAGACCCCAAAAACAGGGTGGGAAATGAGATGCTCGGGTGTTGCTGCTCCGGGCCAAGGGAGCTGTGAGGAAGGGATGGTGATGGGGGGAAAGTGAGCAAGGAAGTTCTGCAGGAGCCCGGAGCAGCTCGGGGAGATGGGAACACCCCCGGCACCCCTGAACATCGAATCCAGCATTTTGTGGGATCAAGGAATGGTTTGGGTTGGAAGTGACCTTAAAAATCCTCCCCTGCCATTCCAGGGACACCTCCCACCAGCCCAGGGTGCTCCGAGCCCCTCCAGCCTGGCCCAGCTCCAGGGAGGGGAGGATCATCCCTTGCTCCCCATGGAAAGGAAGGATGAACAGAGTTGTGCTGGAGGTCGGGATCTCGCCCCAGCAGGTGAATCAAAGCTCTCTCTGGGTTCATTGCCTTGATAACTGCTCTGGTTATAAAACCCAACACAGATATTTCTTCCAGGTCCATGTGCTCTTTCATAATTAATACATTGCACAGTTTGTCATCAATCACGGTCGAATTTACAATGCAAACTTTTAGCCTCACAAAAAAAAAAAAAACAAAACCAAAAAACCCTCGCCTGATTATCCAAAAACATTTATTCAAGATTAAAAAACACCTAGCATATGAATATTTTAATAAATATGAAATATTTATTTCTCCTTCCCAAAGCTTTCGTAACTGGGCTTTTAATTAATCCGTCATTAAAAATTTATGGAGCCAGGTAGGCTTTTAAACATAATTATTAAATTGTATCTGTGAGCTGCAGGTATTCCCTTCTTCCTTGTGCCAGGATGGGCTCCAGCCAGGCCTGGAGGCTGCTCCAGCAGGAGCAGATCCTGCGGGCAGGGATGGATGGGAATGCGTTCCCTGCAGTCTGGGGGTTGTTGGGATGCACGGGAAAAATCGGTGTTTGCATTTCCCCCAGCAGGGAAAGCCCGGCTGGAAACAGCGGGAATGTTCAGCAGGAATAATCAGTGGGAATGTTCAGCAGGAATAATCTGTGGGAATAATCAGTGGGAATGTTCAGCAGGAATGTTCAGCGGGAATGTTCAGTGGGAATGTTCATTGGGAATGTTCATTGGGAATGTTCACCAGGAGTGTTCAGCAGGAATGTTCATTGGGAATGTTCAGCAGGAATAATCAGTGGGAATGTTCAGTGGGAATGTTCATCGGGAATGTTCAGTGAGAATGTTCCTCGGGAATGTTCAGCAGGAATAATCAGTGGGAATGTTCACTGGGAATGTTCATCGGGAATGTTCATTGGGAATGTTCACCAAGAGTGTTCAGCAGGAATAATCAGTGGGAATGTTCACCAGGAGTGTTCACCAGGAGTGTTCAGCGGGAATGTTCAGCGGGAATGTTCAGCAGGAATGTTCACCAGGAATTTTACCAGGAATGTTCACCAGGAATTTTACCAGGAATGTTCACCAGGAGCGTTCCCAGACACGGCGAGAGTTGGGGCTGGGGCTGTGATCGGCCCCATCCACCCCCTTTTCCCCCAGTTCCCATCCAGGGATTGATTTCGGGTCTCCTTCCCCATGGAAGCGTCTCCCACCCGCAGAGAGCGGAGCTCAGGACCAGGGGCTGGGACATCCCGGGGGTGCTGCCTGAGGCTCCAGCGCCTCTGGGGTGTCCCAGAGAGCCCAAGGTGTCCCCTCAGTGCCTTTTCTGGGGTCCCCCTGCTTCTCTCAGCACCCCCAAACACCCCCAAAAACCCCCAGAGCCCCCTGGCCGTGGCCAGCCAGCTTTTGTGCCACCCTCTGCCGCCGCTCGTTTTTCTGTCACACTCACAGCAAGTCCCCGATCCATCTTCCCGCAGTGTCCCCTCTCCGGTGACATTGCAGCCCCTTTATCTGTCGCCCTGCAGGTGCTGAGCGCTGCCATTGAACTCTGCTCATTTCGGGCCGGTTCTGCCCTTCCCACCGCGTTTTCCTCCATCAGACCCTGCCCGCACACCCGCAGGGAAGGGTTTGATTTCCTCCCTGGCCAGGAGAGCTCTGCAGGAGCAGATCCTGGGAGGGAGCGATGCAAGGAGCAGCCAAAAGCTCCAAAATTCCATGTACGGGCGGCACCTGCCCCGCTCTGTCCCTCTCTGCGTGGGCACAGGGCAGGGGAGGGACAGAGCCCAGCACGGCCCGTCCTGGGTGGCTTTGGGGCACCCCGAGCTCTGTGTGGGGACAGCAGCACGGGGATCACTCAGTTCTTACCCCCATGTCTTTTATTAACCCCATTTATTTATTAACCCCAATTATTTTATTAACCCCATATATTTTATTAACCCAAATTATTTTATTAACCCCATATATTTTATAAACACAATTTTTATTAGCCCCATTTCTTTTATTAACCTCTTTTCTTTTATCAACCCCATTTATTAACCCCATTTCTTTTATTAACCCCTTTTCTTTTATTAACCCCATTTATTTATTAACCCCACATATTTTATTAACCTCATATATTTTATTAACACAATTTATTTATTAACCCCGTTTATTTTATTCACCCAATTTCTTTTATTAACTCCATTTCTTTTTTTTTGTTATTTTGTGTGCTGCACAGAACCCCCGAGCAGGGATGCCCAGGATTGCTCCAAACCCCACCACACGTCCCCTGCTCTGTCCCAGCTCCTCATTTTTGGGCACATCCCTGAGCCACAAACAAAGTGCTGCTCCCAAATCCTTCCTCGGGGAGGGCGGCAGAGCCTCGCACGGGCAAAGCACTCGGGGAGAAGATGAAACTAAATAATAGCAATTAATTAGGCTTGTGTAAAGCTATTAACCTTCAAATCCCTTGGGAAATAATAAGTAATGCTCAAACCCTCGGGGATGCACGAGATATTCCCCATTCCGGGGGAGCAGTCAGTGCTTTGTGCTGGGGCTGGGCTGCAGCAGCCTGGGATTGATTGTCCCCTGTCCCACACCAGCCTGGGATTGTCCCCAACCCTGCAGCAGCCTGGGATTGTCTCCAGTGCCACAGCAGCCTGGGATTGTCCCCTGTCCCACAGCCCCGGCTGCTGCTCCAGAGCAGGAGGGACAGCAGGGACAGAGCCCCACTTGCAGCTGCTCATTGCAGGACACCCCGGGCAGCTGCAATGGAAGTGCTCTCCTCCAACAATCTGCCTTTAATGGGGTTACCATTGCAGGGGAAAGCGTTTTATATGGAACCAGGTTTACATTATCCTGCTATTGGGAGATCGAGCTTGCAATGCTGTTCAAATCCTTTAATCCATAAATAGGATTCCAGCCAGAGCTGGGCTGCTTTCCAAAACTGTAATCTCCAGTCTATGAATTATTACAAAAAGATTAGGGTGTTTCAAGTAATAACATTTCAAATAAATCAGCTTTCATGAAGGAACAACAAACTAATATCGGAAATAACAATATAAAGACATTTATAGAGCCACTTGCAGGAATAACTTCTCTAACCAGGGGGATTCTTTGCTCATTTCCATTATTTACTTAGTTATTTAATTATTTTTATTTATTTATTTATTTTATTCATTTTATTTAATTTGAGGAGCCGATTTTGCCTTTGTCCCCTCACGCCTGGGCAGAGCAGGGAAGGTGCTGCTGGCTCAGAGGGTCCCTGGAGCTCTGTTCTTTGGGCAGGGTTGGTGCTGCTCTGCCCAAGCCCTGAGCTGTCCCTGATGTCAGATAATCCCAGAGGCCACGAACGCTCCCCCAGCCCCATTTTAATCACCATGAGCTGGGGTTTAATTATGATTTCTGTGCATTTGCAGAAGCCCCTCCCTCGCACGCCCTCCCCCCGTGCAGGCAGAGCTGAATTCTGCCCCCTTGGTTTTTTCCTGCCCCCTTTGGCCACAGTTCCAGGATAAATTCATGGGGCTTTGCATCCCTGAAAACTCTGGGGCCTCTGCCCATCTCATGTGGCTTTTTAAAGGAAACTCATTCAAACCTGTGCATCCTGAAAATAAACCAGGCCTGGGGCTCAAGGGGAGCCCCTGGTTTGAATCCAGGCCTGGAAACACCACCAAAAATGGGGAAAAGCTCCTGCCTGGGGCTGCTGCCTTGTGGGGTCTGTCCAGGGATCCCCAAACCCCAACAGCAGCCCCAAAAATGCTCCTCACACCCCATTCCCAGCAATTGTTGTGGTCCTTTTAAATGAATCACCCGAGACCTCCACAATCCAATCTCACCCGAAGCCCCTGGAATTAGATCTTCAATAAAAGATACACTGGGTATTAGCAGGAACAGCTCTCTTGGATATTTTATGTATATTAAATAAAAAAAAAAGAGTTTGATGGCCTCCATAATTTTTGGTGAGTTTCTGCAGCCACTCAGCCGTGATTTACACAGGACATCCTGCCCTTTGTGGGATAAATTACACCAGGACACCCAGGAGAGCGAAGAACGAGTGAGTCAGACTTCCAAAGGTCTCCTGGCAAGGAAAATCAGGGACAGAACGGGTCCATTTTTCAATGCAGTGGGCACAGGGCACTCCTGAGCCTGGCAGGAGATTCCCAGAGCAGCTCTGGGAGGTCACAGCCCCAACTCCTCCCCACGGGGCAGCCCCACATTAAATTCCCAACCTCTGCGAGTCCCTCCAGGCTGAAATGTTCTCAGCTGAAGGCTGAAAAAACAAACAAATCCCACCCTGGCTGCTCTCCTGTTTCCTTCTAATGGCCAGTGCCACGAACAAGCCATAATCACAGCTCTTTTCGCCAGCCTGTAATTTCTATTTTTATTTCTTTTTTCTGCTGTGGATGAAGGTGGAGAGCAGCACCTCGGGTGGGGACTGGGAGCACACACAGACAATGTTATTTCTCCCCCGGAATTCATCTTTCAGGCATTTCAAATCGAGCTGAAACTTTGACGTGCAGGCTGTCAATTCGGGGAAGAATTATTGTTATTCAGAGAGAATTAAATAAATCAGGTCAGCCTTCAGCAGCAGCTCTGCCACCCACTGAGCAGGAGCTCCTGCCTGCCCTGCTCCTCAGCACCTCCCAGTCAAACAAAACCCAAAAAGTGCCCCAGGGAGCTGGGCAAGCCAAGCTGAGGAACTCAGTGAAAAAAACCCCAAAATTACTCCAACAAAATCCAGAAATAAGGAACCAGCAGCATTTGTGGGTGCAGAGCAGCACCAGCCCAGTTTGCACCTTTTACTGGAACCAGTCCTCAGTCCTGTGAGCTCCTGGAGAGCCCTGCCCTCATCTGAGTCACCTCCAGCTTCACCAAATCCCAAATGTTTCATTTATTCAGTGCAGGTCACGCTCAGCAATGATTTCCTGCTCTTTATCTCCTGCGCTGAACCCTGAGCCTCACACCATAAATCTCTGGGGTTTCTGCACTCTTATTTCTCATCCTGGTTTTTATTTTACATCGGCTGAAGGAGATGAACCCCCAGGGAATCTCTGGGTTTTTCCAAAGGAGTTCTCTCACCCAGAAACCCCCTCAGGGGAGCTCCCCGCCTCGCCTGGCCATTGGAGCAGGGTCAGGGCCAGCCCTGGGCACCTACAGGAGCTCCTGGGGGAATCTGGATGTTCCTGGATGTCTCTGGATATTCCTGGATGTTCCTGGATGTCCTGGATGTTCCTGGATGTCTCTGGATGTTCCTGGATGTTCCTGGACATTCCTGGATATCCTGGATGCTCCTGGATTATCCTGGATGCTCCTGGATTTTCCTGGGTGCTCCTGGATGTCCTGGATGTTCCTGGATGTTCCTGGACATTCCTGGATATTCCTGGACATTCCTGGATATTCCTGGATATTCCTGGATATCCTGGATGCTCCTGGATGTCCCTGGATGTCCCTGGATTTTCCTGGATGTTCCTGGATGTCCTGGATGCTCCTGGATTTTCCTGGATGTTCCTCGATGTTCCTGGATATTCCTGGATGTCCCTGGATGTCCCTGGATGTCCCTGGATGTTCCTGGATACTCCTGGATGTCCCTGGATGTCCCTGGATATTCCTGGATGTCCCTGGATATTCCTGGATGTCCTGGATCTCCTGGATGTTCCTTCCAGCCCCACTGAGGACACACCTGGGACAATTTTGAGCCCCTGCTCACAGTTCTTGTGAGCTCTCCCTGTTTCAGGTTGGGAGGAGTTGATCTTTAAGGTCCTTCCGAGCCAATTTATGATTTATCAACTCTTTCTCCCCCATCTGAGGCTGCTCCCTCCCCTGGGGCCGTGAATTCCATGGAAATGGGATCTGTTATTCCATGGAAAACTCACCTTGCCCCATGAATTCGATGGAATTTCACGGGTAACTCACGCTGCCATCCCCACCCTGGGCACAAACCCGATAAATGGAAATAGAGTCGTTTCCCTGGGTTTGCCAGGGCTTTCCATGCCTTTCATTAGGCCCTGATTAAATCAGATTAAATAAAAGCCACCTTGCTCAGCTTTCCCCTCACTCCTCCTGTTTCCTCCAGGAGTCAATGAGCCTTTTATGCACATTTTACACCGGGACGTGGCACTCAGATGAAATAATAACAACATCCGACAAAGTTTATTGCATTAAATAGAGGGTTGAGAATTCTTTTAACCTGCCCTGCATGCCGGGCTGGCTTGAGCAGGAGCAAGAGAAAACAGCCCAGATCGTGTGGAATCCTTTGCTGCTCATTTTGCTGTCAGGTGAGCTTTGGAACAGGAGCTCCTGCACAATTCAGCTGCAATAAATAGATGCTTAAAATACACTTTGCAACCATCTCCTTGCATTGAACTTAAAACCTCAACCAACAGCCCCGAAGAGCCCGACCCCACAGCGGGTTTGTTTTCCCGTTTTTGGAGGATTTTGTCCCAAAAAGCACGAGCAGTTCCCTGAGTGATCTCTGGGGCTCGTTAGGGTTTCAGACAGGCTGTAATTAGCCCGATGGAGCCTTGAGGACAGGGTGATATCTGCAGGGCTGGCACGAGGTCCCTGTGCCCCAAGGGGGGTCCTGCCCTGCCCCAGCCCCCAAAAAACCCAGCAGAGGGGGAGACCTGGGGAGAGGAGCTGCAGGGGAATGAGGGGTGAGGATCCAGCCCCAAAAATGCCCCTGAAATTCCTGCCAGGCCGGAGTCAGAGCCCAGCCAGGGAGCAGAGCCTGGAGTTGTGAAACTTTCGGACACGCACGAAAATGAGGGGGTTTTTGGAAGCGTTTTCTTTCCAAACACTGAGATTTTGGTTTGAGGGAATTGCTGGAGTCACCCAGGACTGTCCCCCTCCCCTGAACGCTCCCCAGCTCCTCCAGTTGGGATCTCAGCAACCTCTGGAGCTCCTGCTGCCACTTCCATGCATTTTCTCAGTAACTTTTTTCATTAGTTAGTCTTTTTTAATAGTCCATTTGCTTTGATCCTCACCATTTCCCCCTCCCAGTGCCTCTGATAATTTTTTTAAGGCATTGCTGCGACTTTGAAACCTTCCCCACGTCCTGAGATCCCTCCCAAATCTTTAGGAATTGTAAATGTGACCTTGCTGAGGAAACGCAGGAAGTGCCATCTCTTCCAACACGTGAGACAGGCAAAGACTGTAATTTATAAGGCTGAGTACAAAGGGCTGTTTTTCTTCGAGCTAATTAACTGGAAGAGGAGGATAACTAATTAACTGCAGAGACACCCAAGGAAATGGGAGGTTGCAGCAGAGCCCTGTGACTGTGGGTGCTCCTTTTCATCCCTGCCTGGATTGCTGGGCTGAGCTGTGCCAGGGGTGGGAGCACGGCCCTTCCCTCCCCTCGGTGTCCCTGGAAGCTCCAGAACGGGGACTTTGGGATCCCAAAATGCAGCAGGAAACTCAGATGGGGTTGGGGCTGCACTTCCCAAAATCGGGCTGGGCTGAATTCCCATTCACACCCCCCAGATAATTCCAGGGATTCCTTGACCCCCAAACTCAGGCTCCAGCCCCACTCCTGGCCTGGCTCAGGCTGCACATTCCAAGGCATCATCTCCAGGGACAGCCCAGATTTTTGAAGGTTTCCTCAGGGGAACTGAGGAGTCTCCAGTGGTCACTGCCTTCCCTGCCTCCCTCCCCTGGAAATCCATTAAAAGGCACTTCTGGGGGAATAGGCTTCAAAAATAAGGCTCCAGTGTGCTTGCACTTGATAAGACCTGCAGAATTAATCACAATAAATGACACTGTTTAATGGAGAAAGGGGTACCTGCCGTGGCTCCTGCCCAGGAAGGAAGTGGTTCAATTAAAACTACCGAGATATTTAAGAATTTTCTAGGCAGATACAGCTCCTTACTGGATTCTTCAATCTGGCCCGAGCTGATAAAAAGGCAGCAGGAAAATCTGAGCAGGGAAAACCCCTTTTCCTGAAGAGAGAAGGATTCTCAGGGCTGCTGGTAGCAGGAATTTACTGGGTGCTGCACAGAGCGGGGCAGGTGCAGCCCAGTTTTGCCCTCCTGTGTTTTGGGGGGATTCTGAGTGACTCTGAGTGCCCAGGTGGGATTTCCAGGCCTCCAGCCACTGCTTTTCCTAAGGAAAATTCCCAATCTCACCAAACTCCCTGAACCTCAGTTCCCTTTCAATGATTTTGGTTAAATCCCAGCTGGCAGTTCCAGCCTGGGCCCAGCTCCTGTGGGAATTCCTCCCTCTCAGGACACCCCAAATCCCTCTCCCAGTGATGTTTCGCTGCCCAGCACAAGCTCTGGGTGTCAGGGGCCATAAAAGTGAGAGGAACCACGCACAGCTCTCTGCTGGCTGCTGCAATTTCTGCTCCCTGTGCCACGGGCAAGCAGCTCCATAAATTGCAGGGATCTGAGCTGCTCTGAGAGCGCTCGGGACCTTCCCCCAGCCCGGAGCTGTCAGGCAGCAGCGGGCTGGGATTTAATGGCTGCAGACACATCCTGAGATGCCTGGGAGCAAACAGGAGGGCTGTTTGTTCAGAGATTGCTCTGCAGCCCCTCCGAGAGTGCAGCTCCATCAATACCACAACGAGGAGGGGGCTGGAGTTCGTTAAATCCCATAAATTTCATCGTTCCCTCTGCTGCTGGGGAGCTCTTCCACGGAGGCTCAGCCTGAGCTGTCGCTGGGGCAGGAGGGACCCCAAACTCACCCCAGGGTTGGGGTTTGGTGACGGGAGATCCCTGGGAAGGGGCACAGCACATAAACCTGGACCAGGAGGGGATTTCAGCATTTTTTGGCCGAAGGAAATGCAGCCCAGGGTGTCCCCGAGGGGGAGAGGGAGATTTTCCTGCCCTCTGCCACCCCCAGGCTCTGATCTCCCTCTGCTCTCCCGCAGCCACAGCGACCTCCTTTTCATCCTCTCTGACATTTCCCTTTCCTTTGGTACCCAGGCCCTGAAACAATTTGTCCAAGGTGCTTTGCCTTTCCCTTTCTATTCCCACAGCAAAGCGAATCATAAAAATCCCTGAAATTAGAGCAGGGAAAAGACCTTTCAGGCCGTTCCAGTCTCCCCTCAGGGCAGGAGCCGCCAGGATTCCCTGGGTCTGTTTGCTGGAGCTTTAATCAGTTCCATTTTCCTGCTGGGGGTCACAGAGGATTAGACCAGAGCAAGGGCTGGGGAAGCAGCTCATCCTTTGTTTTTTACCAGCAGAATCCTGTGCTGGGCTAAAGCAGTGGGAAACCAGGGGCGTTTTGCTGAATGTTGGATAATTCTGGGCTCCTGAGCCAGGGACACCACGCTGAGGTGTCCTGGGTGTGAAATTCAGGCTGGTGCTGTGGCTGCTGCTCCCAAGGATTGATCATTCCCATGTTCCCATCAAGGCTTGACATGGCTGGTCCCCCCTGGCAGCTGTCCCTGTCCCAGAAAAGCCATTAAATCACCCCAGGATGGGCTGCAGGTAACTCTGCAAAAGATAACCGGAGGATTTAGGAGTTAATTCCTCTGTCTGTCAGAGCCAGGTGATGGCTGTCACTGGGGAGCTCAGGATCCAGCCCTGGCTGTGCTCCCTGCTGGCATTCCTGCCAGGATTGGCCAAAATCCCTCTGACCGGAGTGGGAGCAGGTTTGGGACACATCCAGCACATTCCCCATTTCCAGTTTATCCCAGCACATTCCAGTTCATCCCAGTTCATCCCAGCTCATCCCAGTTCATCCCAGCACATCCCAGCACATCCCAGCACATCCCAGCACATCCCAGCTCATCCCCAGCAGCTCCAGGCTGGGACAGCAGGGCACAAACGGGGCTGGGGCAGGGACAGAGTGGCACACACGGGGCTGGGACAGAGTGGCACACATGGGACAGGGGCTGGGACAGAGTGGCACACACGGGACAGGGACAGAGTGGCACACACGGGGCAGGGACAGAGTGGCACACACGGGGCTGGGCTGGGACAGAGTGGCACACACGGGACAGGGACAGAGTGGCACACACGGGACAGGGGCTGGGACAGAGTGGCACACACGGGACAGGGACAGAGTGGCACACACGGGACAGGGACAGAGTGGCACACACGGGACAGGGACAGGGACAGAGTGAGTGGCACACACGGGGCTGGGCTGGGACAGAGTGGCACACATGGAGCTGGGACAGAGTGGCACACACGGAGCTGGGACAGAGTGGCACACACGGAGCAGGGACAGAGTGGCACACACGGGGCTGGGACAGAGTGGCACACACGGGACAGGGGCTGGGACAGAGTGGCACACACGGAGCTGGGACAGAGTGGCACACACGGGGCAGGGGCTCAGAACATCCATCTCAGCCCAGGTGAGGAGCAGCTGCAGCCCACACGGAGCCTCCTTGCACTGGAGATTGCAGCTCAGGAGGAGCTCGGGGCAGGGTTGGATTGTTCTGCTTTTTGACCTGGTTTTGTAATTATCGCTCCTTCAGAGAAAGAAGTGTTGTTTAAATATCCTCTAATTTGCTTTCAGAGATCATAAACCCCCTTTATTATCTGCTGCCATGTATTACAGATGGATAATGACTGACTTTTGCCTTCCCACTCGGAAAAGTGCATTTAATTTGCTGAAATAATGGAGGCATTTGTTCATCTTTAATGCCATTTTCTGTGCTCCATTCCCTTTTACCTCAGCCTCCTTGGAGTCCTCTCCTGCGCCTCCTCCTGCTGCAGCTCCTGGGCACGGCTGGGGGCTCTCATGTGGGAATATCCATAAAATCCCCGTGCAGGAGCTGCTGCCAGGGTGCCCAGGGAAGCTCTGGTCCCAGGTTTGATCTGTTCCATTTAAATCACACAAAACCATCAGCATTTTTCCCAAATCCCTGCTAATTCAGGATTTGTCAGGGCCAGCCCTGAGCCCACTCTCAGCAGGACGGGGCACAGCCAGGAGCTCTCCCAGCCCCTCTGGGATTGAAGGGAAAACCTTTCCCCAGCCCAGCAAAAAGCACCCAAACCCAGGGGTCCCTCAGCTTTTCCACATTCCCTCCATCTGTGGGTTTGCTCCACTCAGACATTCCCATAAAAAACGGCTTCATTCCATCATTCCAAGCAGATCTCAGCTCTGGCTTTATGCAGGCACAGCACTTTTTTCTTTTTTTCTTTTTTTTTTTTCCTGGATATTTGCAAAGCTTTTAAAAATATGAAATAGTTCCTTGCTCGTGCTTTGGCGAATGTATCAATTATTTTTAATTTCTCCAAACTGCTACTGTAGCATACAAATAGAGCAGAAACGAGAGAGGCCTTTTTTCCCCTCAAGAGGAGGCTTTGAGCATCCCCAGACAAATCCAGAGGGGGAGGAGAGCTGTAACAGTGCCTGTTCCCTGCACATTTGAGCTGCTTTTAAGGCTGTTTGTATATTCTGTTATCTGGCTAATTACTCATTCTCTCTCAGGCACTGGGGCTGCCACGGGGTATTTTATTGTGGTTTGCATTGCAGGCTGTTTGTTTAAGAACTCTCAGCACCCACAAGAGGAGGTTTTTCATCTTCAGAGAATCCTGGGGTGGTTTGGGCTGGAAGGGACCTCAAATCCCACCCAGTGCCAGCCCTGCCATGGCAGGGACACCTCCCACTGTCCCAGGTACTCCCAGCCCTGTCCAGCCTGGCCTTGGGCACTGCCAGGGATCCAGGGACAGACCCGAGGATGGAATTTCCCAAAACTGCCTGGAAATTTGGGGCACTTTCCCCAGTTTTGTAATTGTTCCGAGGCCAGGAGCTGCTGGCAGATTGGATTTTACACCCAGGCCTTGATTCACAAACTCCTTGCCCTCCAATTATCCCTGTCCTGCCAGCTGAGGTGTTAGGAATGGGTGCCTTTTATTACCAAGGAAAAGGATTTGCCAGCCCAGGGCAGAAATCAGGGGTTAAACCCAGCAGGGAAGGAGAGAGGGAGCAAGAAAGGGGAAAATAATCAGGGAAATGCAGTGGGGGTTCCAGGGCCACCTCTGCTCCTGGAGGGGAAACACTGGACAGCTCGAACCCACAAAGCAATTTCTGCCAGAGGATAAAATATATTCATTTATTAACAACGAGGGGGCTTCTGGTGCCCTCAGGAGTGAGCAGCGAGGTTTGAGCAAGGACCAGCCTTGCCAGAACCCCCTGTGCTCAGAGGCTTCCCATGGAATTCTTCATTGAAAACTGACCCAGCAAAAGGGAGTTTTCCACCCAAAATCAGCCAGAAAAGCCCCAGGCCCAGCAGGGAGGGTTTGGCCATGTTCTCCCCGGGAAATCCTGTCAGGTTTGTGTTTTAAACCCCAGCCCAGCCCAAACTGGAAATAAATCCCAGCATGGCCAGGTCCCTCCTGGTGGGAAAACACAGCACGGGTGAAGCTGGATTTTTCCTATACAATTTTTTTTTTTTTTAAGAAGAAATGATAATTATGCTGGGAGAACATTCATTTGCTTGTTAAGTGAAATTTGAAGGGGAAACTTTAATGATGGTAGGAAGAAAATCAGATCTTCTTGTTAAAGTATGTTCTGAGAGAGCTCGTGCTGGACAGCACATTAAGCATCAAAGACTCATCAGTGATTCATAGAAGAGTTTTTTCCTCAGTGACATGAATTATTTTCATGGGAAAAGATATGAAGATATCTTAGATGAAGAAGAGGAGTGCAGACTTTTTCATTTCTGTGCTTGGGCAAGAAATGGTGAATAAATAAACCTTCCATTTAAAGGCCATTTGAAAAACAACCCACAAAGTTGTATTTATTTTTTTATTCTGTTAGCACAGAAAAATGGGTTCTAATCCCCCAAATTCATTTTGGGATTGCAAATTGGTTGATGTGTTTGCGACTGAGCTGCGGGGAAATGGGCACAGAGTGGTTCGTGTTTTTCCTGAATATCTCCTTGCTCAGAGGATGGAGCCCACTCACCCCGGGCTGGGTGGGATCTGCTCGCAGCTCCCAGCGCCGCTCCCGCTGCCCTGGGGTGCTGCTAATCCCCCCTTGATTTATAGGTACTTATCACCTATTGATAAGAGTTCAGCAAAAACCAACAGCGCCGGAAATAATAATATTATTGTCGCTAATAATCCCCTCTCTGAGGCAGGACCTCGCGCCGCTAATTAGGCGTGACACAAATAAATTAAGCCTCCCTTCGCACGGCGGTTCTCGCACAAAGGGGGGACAGCGAGGCAAGGAGAGTTAATCTGCTTCCATTTGCACACTCCTGGCCCGGAATAATTCCCCGCAGCCCCGGCAGCCCCGGGCTGGCCGCGCTAACCCGATTTGGGAGGGGAGGCAGAACGCATTTCCACGGGAGATCCCCAGCCTGTGGCAGCCGAGCTTTGCCTTTTCCCCCATCCAGCAGCGTTCCCGAGGGATTTTCTCTCCCTGCTCCCATCCCTGCGGCTCCCAGCCCCGCGGTGCCGCGCAGGGAGGGAGCGGCGGCTGCCATGAAATAATGACTGCGGGTGCCAATGAAGGGCGCGATTAAAGCGATTATCCCTGGGAATATCCCCAGAAATCCCGGGAGACCGCTCAGGTGAGCAGGGGACCCTGCAGGCCTCGCCCCGCTCCGGCTGTGCCGCAGCTCGGGGTGGTGGGGGCTCCTCTGCCAAACCCACCCCGAACACCAAATTTTCATCCATTTCCAGCCTTTCAGAGGAAACAGCGCTGGCGAATTCACACACAGAGCTCTGCAGGGTGTCACACACCAGAGGTGCCCTGCGCCACCCTCAGTCTGTCACCAAACGTCCCTGGGCCCTTTCCCTACCACCCATCACCCGAGGTTCCTGCACAAATCCATCCCTCCCTGAGCTTCCAGCCCAAATCCATCCTTCCCCGAGCTTCCAGCCCAAATCCATCCCTCCCCGAGGTTCCAGCCCAAATCCATC
>JAHLSL010000050.1:708278-723052 GCA_025920805.1 Petroica traversi
GAGAATTGTTTGGGATGTTGGGGAGGAATTGTTTGGGTATTGGGGAGGAATTGTTTGGGATGTTGGGAATGAATTGTTTGGGTATTGGGGGGAATTGTTTGGGTATTGGGTATGAATTGTTTGGGTATTGGGTATGAATTATTTGGGATATTGGGTATGAATTGTTTGGGATATTGGGTATGAATTGTTTGGGATGTTGGGGAGGAATTGTTTGGGATGTCGGGTATGAATTGTTTGGGATATTGGGGGATTTTTTCCCTGGGAGATGGGGAGGGGCTGGGATGGAATTCCCAGAGCAGCTGAGGCTGCCCCTGGATCCCTGGGAGTGGGAGCCCGTTCCTACATTTGCCAACATTTCCTGTTAAGAAGTTTTTCCCAATATCCAGCCTAAACCTCCTCTGGAGCAACCCGAGGCCCTGAATGTTGGGATTTGCTGGAATTCCCGTGGATCAGCCCCTCCTGGATGTGAGAGGGGACATTTGCTCTCCAGGACAGCGCTGCCGTTTCACCACCCACTCCTCCAGAAGCCCCTGGTGATGGGAAGCTCGGGGTTTTGGGAAATTCCCAGGGCTGGATCAGCCCCAGGCCATGTCCCCTCTGTCCTGTCCCCTCTGTCCTGTCCCCTCTGAGGAGCGGCGGGTGCCTCATGGACACAGCTCCGGATTCCCAGCCCGAGGGAGCCCAGGAGCCCTCCCGAGGCAGGGGGAGTTCGTGGCTGTTTTTAGTGCTGTGCTTAATCTGAGCACCCGATTCAAACGGAGCATTAGGGGCTGGCAGCTACCGAGCCGCAACCTTTTGAAATGCTAATTGTCAGCCCAAAGTTTAGAGAGACTCTTTCAAAGCAAAGTTGCCACCATTTGGAGGCTGCGCTCGAAATGCAAGAGCTCAATTATCCCGAGTGTCAAACTTCTGACACCTTTGCTGATCCATAAAAACAAGGGAGATTAAAGAGTTTTCTGGAGGAGAATCTCATCTTTATGCTCAGGGTTATTTACTGAATTATACATTGTGGCCAATCCCAAACCCAGCTCAGCGATCAGCTGTATAAATATATATTTATGGTTACCCGGAGCACCCCGGTGGGGGGACAGCACCGAGTTTGTAGAAACACTCAGAGTGTTTCTCTGGATTTTTCCAAGCCAAGATTCTGTTTTTAAGACTTTGAGAAGAGGAGGAGCACTGGTGGCTCTTTTCTCGCTGTCTTTTTAGAGACAACAAAGCTTTTCCTTTCTTGTTGCCTTGATTTTCTCTGCTATCAGTGCATGGAACTGGAGTTTCTTAGGGGACAGAAGCGGAGAGTTACGTAAAAGATGAAAGATGCAGCATGGAAATGCAGTTTTGGTGGGGATTTGCATTTGCAATTCAAGGCTCTGAGGAGCTGTGGCTGCTGCATCTCCTGGGAGCAGAGGAGGAGATGGTGGGGATGAGTTTTGCAGGTTCTGCCCCAGGATCTGCAGCTCCCTGAGCCCGAGCAGGGACGGCTCCAGCCAGACCCTCCTCACCTCCCAGAGCTGGAGCAGCTCCAGGGGAAACCCTCATCAGGGAATGAGGAGTGGGGAAAGAATCCTGCACGGGGCCTGAGTGCAGCTGAAATCCCACTTGTATCCAGGGTGTGATGGCAAATTTTGACTGCCAGCATTTTCCTCTCCCAGGGAATGGCTCCAACCCCATCTCAGCTGCACGGGGCCCGAGTGCAGCTTAAATCCCACTTGACTCGAGGGTGTGATGGCAAATTTTGACTGACATTTTGACATCTCAGGGAACGGCTCCAGCCCCAAGCAGGAGCCTGAGCTGGGGCTGTGCTCTCAGCCTGCAGTGCCCCAGCCCTCCCGAGCTCCAGGGGCTCACTCAAACATTGCAATGTTTTGTTGTGCTTTGTCTCTCAGCCCAGGAGTGCAGCTGAGGAGCAGCCAGCCCAATTCCAGCTGCATGACAAGGTTTGGCTCCACTCTTGTCTTGTTTCACAGAGCTCCGTGTGCTGTCCTGGAACGTGGCAGGAAACAGCTGGAGCCTTTGCAGGAGGAAACTCTCCTTTTTTGTCACATCCAGGGATCTTGTCCTGCTCCAGAGCACCTAAAATCCAACTGCAATTAAAGGTTCAGCTCTAACTGAACTCAGCCTGTGCCCTGTTCAGCTCTGAGCTCAGCCTATTCCTGTTCAGCTCTAACTGAGTTCAGCCTATTCCTGTTCAGCTCTAAGCTCAGCCTGTTCCTGTTCAGCTCTAACTGAGCTCAGCCTATTTCTGTTTAGCTCTGAGCTCAGCCTGTGCCCTGCTCAGCTCTAACTCTGAGCTCAGCCTAAACAGGGGTTTAGGTGGGAGCTGTAAGAAAAGCGGGATAAGGCAGGCCAAGGAAAACCAGGGGACAAAGGAACAAAACACTGTGAAATGAAGCTCATGGCAGAACAGAGCCTAAGGAGATGTTGTGTTGCTTTGAGATCTAATCCATCACCTTTTGTTCTTGCTGGCCTTTTGAATTTTTCTTTTTAAAATTACTTTCCCATTTTTTTTCTTTTTCTTTTTTTTTAAGGGCAATTTCATAAAAATAGATTTGGCTCTCGGACGTTGGTGCCGTGGGGAAAAGCAGATAAAAGGCAATAATACAACTAATGGAAATAAACCTGACAGCATTAACTGGCCAGGAGCACGGGAGGAACCCCCAGCTGGTAGGGAAATGATGTCATATATTCTTATTTTTTACTTCTTTTTTGCTTTTTTCCCTCCCTCTGGAGTATCAATGCATGAAACTCAGATGTGAGGACACGGGATTCCAGGGACAGATAGGACAAACGGAGTCATTTCAGAGCAGAGCCTTGTGCTGCATCCTCCTGCCTTTCTTCCCCGGTTAATTTAAGCTCCAGATGTTGCTGCAGCCCAGGTTGGGCTCTGCAGCTCTGGGGGTTTGTGCCTCTCACCAGGGAGTGCTGAACCCCCAGACCTGAGGAGCAAAATCAGCTTGTTCAATAAGGATTAAAAGCAGCCCAGAAATCCCCCTGGTTTTGGATTTATTGGGTCACATTTCCAGGTTTAAATGGGGCACCTTTATCGACTGCAGAGCGTTTTCACCTGGTGCCTCCAGGGAGGATTTTGTGCCTGTGGTTCCCGCAGCACAGGGAGGGCACGGGGTTAATCTGGGGAGGGAGAAAAAGGGAAATCCTGGGGGGTTCAGCCTCCTGAGGTCACTCACTGAGACAGAGATTTGTGTTGGCTGTCCCTTCCCCAGCCTTGCCTTGCCTGTGTTGTCAAACACACCCTGGGACACGAAATGCTCATTAATTATCAGTGGCTCTGGCAGAGGTGCTGTTAATGAGCAGGCACGGGGTGCCCTGGCTACCAAAGTGCTCCCAAATGTTAAAGGGGTGACTCTTGCAGTGTTTTTCTCGTGATGAATTGGGGGTTATCCCTCAGGGGGTCTGGGGCAGCTGGGATGGGGCAGGAGGGGTGAAATTTCCAACCTTTCCACGCTCCTGATTTTCACTGGGAAACACAAACCCTGCAGCCTGTGCTGGAGCAGGGCCCTGTCTGTGTGTCTGTCCCTGTCCTTCCTGTGGCCCCAACATCCAGCCAGGAATAGAACTCTGAGAGTGGAAGAGAGGGAAAAAAACCCCTTTTTGTCAGGGCCAGGTTTGCTGTAAAGCTGCAGGACTGAGAGGCACGGGGCTGTCAGCAGCGGGCAGCTTCACCCCGGAAAATGAGGAAAATGCCCTCGTGCTGCTCCCGTCTCCCTCTGCAGCACGTCCTGACAGCAGAACAAGCCCTCATTAAGGCAGGATTGCTTCCTGGGACACGGCAGTAATGAAGTATGAAGGAAATCAAAGCCTTGCTGCTCACAGTTATTAGCGCCAATCCAGATGTCTCAGAATTATTTTTTTCCGAGCCACAATAGATAATTTTGGAATGATGTGCCTAACAAGGGCGAATCCTGCAGCCTGAGGAAGCCATCTATTAAACGAACAAGCAAATCTTCAATTCTTCACAACAGAGCAGGCTTTAATCAGACCTTCAAAGCCAGGACAGAGATGGTTCAGGAGGGGTTCCTGCAGAGGGGAGGGGGCTCAGGGCTCTGACACCCACTGGGGTTTTGTGCTCTGGCCAGGGCTGGGCTCAGCCTCTCACAGCACAAACCTGGGGCTGCTGCAGCTCAGATCCACAGAGGAATTGCAGGAGCTCATCCTTGGGTGATGCCTTTTCCTGGTGTTAGGAAAATGAAGCCAGACATGAGAGGGCTGGGGGTCGTTAGCTCGGGGTTTAATCAGGATCCTGTTGGGTGCATCCCCTGCCCCAGGTGACACAATGCACACACCCAGCAGTCACACACACAAGGTACAGCCCTCACACAGCCCAGATCCAACAAGGGAGCCCAATGCTGGGGCTGGGCTGGGCTCAGCTCGACTTTCCAGAATCTGTCCTGCCAGGGGCCCTTGGCTTCCTGAGCCAGCAGAATGTTTGGTGTCCCTGGCTCTGCAGCTCTGGGCTCTTCAGCCTCAGGGCCTGCAGGGCACTCCCAGAGCACTGAGCACCAGGCTCAGGGCAGGGTCACAGCTCTGCTGGGGCTGTGGGTGCTCAGAGCTGGGGAAAAGGGATGGAAAAGAAAAGGAAAAAATCATCCCTGGTGGCTCCATCCCACCGCTGACTGCAACCCCAGCCATTAGCTATGGAATTATCCTGGCTGCAATCTGCAGCAGTGCTTATTTGGGCCTGCAGGCAATTCCCTCACCTTTTTAATGCTGCTGGGGAGTGCTCAGAATCCTTTTCTTTTTATTTTTTCTTTATTTTTTTTTTAATAAAACCAATTTCAGTTAATTTAATTATAGCCGGGATTTAATGTTTAAAAGCCATCAGCTTAATAAGTGCCAGGGCTGTGTATCATTGTTATCAGCATCCCAGAAAACTGCTGAACAATGTCTGTGCCATTTAGGGATGCAGAGATGGAGCTGGGAGATTGCTCCGTGCAGCTCCCCCCTCCAGCCCTGCTTCCACACCCAGGGGCAGCTGAGCCCTGTGGAGAGCAGGGTTTTGCCCTGAGAGCCTGCCCAGGGCTCAGCCCAGCCCAGCCCAGCCACATTTCCATTTATTCTGAGCCAAAGGTGCCTGGAATGTTCAGGTGTGAAGGTGGCTGAGGTTCCTGCTGACACCTGGAGCTCAGGGAGGAAAAGGGGTGTGCCCTCAGCACCAGGGCACCCCAAAACCCCCCAGAGCCTCCCCTGCCCCAGAGCTGCTGTGGGGCTGTGCTGCCTTCACCTGGGAGGCTCAGCGCTGGTCTCTGACTCCCCATCCTGCAGCTTCTCACGTCCCTGCTGGGCCATTTTCCCTGGCAAAAGTGGGTCTGGTTCTCATTTACAGCAAAATCAGGAGTTCACAACCCCTGGGCAGCCAAAGGGGTTTGGAAACAGCTCTGAGCCCTTCCAGGGACAGGCTGAAGCTGTGCCAGGACCCTGTTCCCTCCTGAAAACACAAAAAACCCTCACTGCCTGCCCAGGGGCTTCCTGCTGCTCTGCCAAGGGGGAAATCTCTGCCTGAGGGAGAAATCTCTGCTCAAGGGGGAAATCTCTGCCCGAGGGGGAAATCTCAGCTCAAGGGGGAAATCTCTGCCCAAAGGGGAAATCTCTGCTCAAGGGGGAAATTTCTGCTCAAAGGGGAAATCTCATCCCAAAGGGGGAAATCTCATCCCAAAGGGGGAATCTCAGCCCCAGGTATGAGGCACAGCCCAGCTCAGCTCTGAGCCCAGGAAGGGCCTCGCTGCACAAATGGCTCTGCTGAGAATAACAAATTATCATCTTATCTCCACTGATGCTGCATTTTATTGCTTCTTAATATTTTTCCTGGGCTGTCCATGGCCTTTTATCATCTCCCCTGCACTTGATCACAGCTTTATGGCCCTGCTGTTCCCTCCCCATTTTTTTTACCCTCTGTCTTACTGGTCTCCATTTCTCCATCCCAAACAAAGGCTCTTTGCAGGCGCCTCATCCCAGCCTGGCTGCAGATATTCCTCAAGGTTCAGTTGCTTTCTGCATTGTTATCTGCAATTTATCTGATTCCAAAAGCTGACATTATTCCTGGCTGTGATATACAGCTGCCCAGCTCTTGCTAACCATGTGCAAGCACATTATTCTGCATTGACAAATTTTATTTATTTATTTTCAGCCACCCTGCCCGGCTGCGAGCGGCTCTGGCTGAATTACGGATTTTGATGTCTGCAAATCATAACCCCATCACACAGATCAGACAGAATTCATTACTGCAGGCCCTGCCAGCGCACGGGGGAATTTAGGTCAGGCTGCTTTGTCCTTGGGCAGCATCCCCGGCCTTCAAACTCAGCGTCCTCCTCTTCCTCAGGTTCTGTCTGCAGCTCCAGGGACATTCGCACTGTCCCAGGCTGCTCCAATCCCACCCAGCCTGGCCTTGGACATTCCAGGGATCCAGGGCAGCCTCAGCTTCTCTGGGCTCCTGTGCCAGGCTCTCACACCCTCCCAGAGAAGGATTTGCCCCAAAATCCCACCCAAAAACCCTAACCCAATCCATGTCAGACTGGAGCCGTTCCCTGTGTTGGGCACTCCCTGCTGCAGGGAATGGTCAGTGCTGGGGGCAGGCAGGGGTAAAATTTTTCGGGCAGTTAGGAAAATTTAGTGAGGGTTTAGCGTGGGGTATGGCCAGCAAAATATTCTGAGCAAAAGGAATTTTGGTTGTGCTGTATAGATAAATAGATAAATGAACAAACAAACAAACAAACAAATAAATAAATAAATGTATTTGAAAATATTTCACTTTAACTGAAGCTCTGGATTTGCATCTGGGAAATCAAACCACATATTTTAACTTATTATTTTATAGCATCTGAGCCTGGAATAAACCAGCGACCTTGGACAGGAGTTCCACAGCTGTGTTCTTAAATAAACCACAAACTTGGACAGCAGTCCCAGGCCTGTGTTCTTACCCCAATTTACAAGATGTCCCCGGAATACCCAACCTGGTAGACACCACAACATTTCCCACTACTAAACTTGGAGCCAAAGAAAATATATAAAAGAATTCTCTTTGAAAGTTCTGGGGTTGTTTTTCCAAGTGATTGCGTGAAGGACAGAACCAGAGCTCACCCACTGTCCTGGCCAAATTGGAAAGTTACACTTGGAGTAATTGCTACAAAATAAAAAACAAAACAAAACAAAACAAAACCTAATAAAAATAAATAAAATTTTAAAAATAAATAAAAATCTAAAATAAATAAATAAAATATGTAGTATATATAATAGCTATAAATATATCTAATAAAAATAAAATATAAAAATATAAAAAATAAGAATGATAAATATATATATAAACAGATAAATAAAAACATGCAACCAGGTCCTTCTTTCCAAGTCTTTACATTCCTCCATGAAGGAATCTTTCCCCCGTGGTGTTGCACTGAACAATTTAATATTTTATTGCTTTTAAGTTTAGAAAGTCATTCACTCTATTATGGACTTGAGGAAAAAAAATTGGAAGAAAAGATTTGTGTCTTCTTTGGACAGTAAAGCCAACAAATCTCTTGCAGCTTGGTTAGAAAATACAATTAAGGAGACTGTAGTGGGCTCTCAGAAAGAAAATTGTCTGGATTGAGATGTGAACAGCCTGAAAGGCAGAGGTGCAAAAATCAATCCCTCCCAGTCCTCTGGGATGTGGCTGTTTGGGAAAAGTTTGCTCTGGATTTCCTGGGCCCTGCGTGGGTGTGGGGATAATTCCTCAGGCAATCAATACAATCCCCGAATGGAATTCCCAGGGGGAATCGGGAACTCCCGAGCCTGGAGAGCTCCCAGGGGAGAGGGGATGGCTCGGGGGCCAAACCCACCCCGAGGGGCAGAAAAGGGGCAGAAATGGGGCAGAAAAGGGGCAGAAATGGGGCAGAAAAGGGACAGAAAAGGGGCAGAAAAGGGAGCAGAAAAGGGTGCAGAAAAGAGACAGAAAAGGGGCAGAAAAAGGGACAGAAAGGGGACAGAAAGGGGACAGAAAAGGGACAGATTCCTGCAGCCTCCCCCCTGCCCCTCAGGGCTGGCACCCAGAGCCACCCCTGCCACCTCTGTCCCCGTGGCAGGGACCCCTTTCCCTATCCCAGGGTGTCCTGGGACCCTCCCAGGGATGGGGCAGCCACAGCTTCTCTGGGAATTCCATCCCAAAATCCATCCAGCCCTGCCCTCCTTCAGCTCGCATTCACATAAAACCAGAGAAACACGGATCTGAGAGTTCTGGGAATAGGACAGAGCGAGGACAAAGCCCCAGAGGTGACAGCCCAGCCCCAGCAGATCCTGATGTGACCCCCGGGCTGCTCCCCCACACTCATTTCCCTCATTTCCCTGCTCTCCACGAGGGCTCTGGCACAGGAGCTCCAGGCAGAGCCAGGACTGACAATAAATGGGGACAATGCTGAGGGATGGCAGGAAACTGTCCCCAGGCCACAGCAGGACCTGTCCTTGATGAGCCTGGACCTTTCGTGCTCGGGCTGCACTCGAGGCTGAGCTGCTCCAGTCAGAGCCCATTTTGTGAATCATCAGTTAAAAATATGCAAAAATCAATTCCATCCCATCCGTGCGCCCTGCGTCTCAAGCGATGCCATCTTTCATCTTCCTAATGATCCAGAGGATCTGGAAATAATTAAAAATCACTCTTGCCTTCCCTTTTCCTCCTGCGGAAGAGAGGTTTTGTGACGTCCCAAGCCAGGGCTCCTGCGGGGCTCTGATGGGGGCAGGATCCACCACTGACCTCCCGCATCCCCAGATTTCCTGCCTTGGACTGGACCCCTCCATGGCCTCACCCCGGCTGGGCTGGAATTGGGACAATCCCAGCAGAGTGACCAGGGAGTGACCACAAAGGGGACAGGGCAAGAACCTCTCTGAGGAGGGACAGCAGTGAAATGTGGGAGCTGCAGCCTTTCCCAGCTGAGGGAATTTCACATCCCAGGGGAAGAGGCTGAGGAAAATTCCCAGAGGTTTCATCTCCCTGTGCAGAAATGTGATTTATTAGAGGAATCCTCCCTCGTGAGGAGATCCCTGGGCAGGGTTTCGGGTGGGATTGGGAAGCAGGCAGGGATCAAACCTTGGTCTGGATCAAACCTTGCCTGGGAGAGCCAACACCTTTGTGCATTTTAATGCTCACCTTCCCTTCATGGGAACGCTGGGCCCGTCCTTGGGGGAGTCAAACAACTGATTTCTTTCCAGATGAGCTAAAAATCCTGGTGATTTCAGCTCCCCAAATGGATTTTCTCCATCAAGATAAGGACCTGAGGAAAGAAGTGGCTTGGAATCCTTCATTGTTACTTTTAACTTGGATTTAAACCCCTCCTGCTTTGTCTAAACTTCCAGAAATAAACAGCACTGAAATGACAGCAAACCCATCATTGATGTTTCCTAACAAACCACAGAATAAGTGGATTTGGTCTCAGCCATTTCTAGAAACCCTGCACTTCCTAGACAAGCTCTGCTACAAGAAAAAAAAAAAATCAATACATATTAGATTAGCTGCATTTCAATTTGGACTCAGCGTTTCAGACTTGGCCAGGTTTAGGCAGATTAAACTCCCAGTATTGGATCCCTCCCGAGTTTAAGGGTCATGGAGCTGACCCATCAGAAAGTCCATGGATTAGTGGATGGCAAGGGCTGGAACTCACCGAGGTTTCAGGGCTGTTCAGAGCTCAGGCTGCTCCTTCTCTGCTGCTGAAACCTCCATTTCTTTCCCCCCAGTTGAAGGAAGAATTCCCTTCAAGCAGGGAATTCTCTGCTGAGCCCCACAAACAGGAACTCTTTGGGTGATCCTGCTGATTTCTGGTGTTTTTCTTCCCCTGTGGCTGGGGATAACTGCTGCAGGTCGGGATGATCCCTCTGACAACACTTAAATTCATTTTCCTTGCAAGCACCTGAATGCAGCTTTGGAGAAGAAATGCAAATGGCTGATGAAGAACCCTGAACTCCACCCCAGCCCAGGTGATATTGCATTCATTTACTGATCTTTTGAGGCCAAAACAGTTCAGAATTATTGCATCCACCCTGTGCTGCAGTGACTGCTGACTTCTCATCCTCCCTCAGCCTTCCTTTGAGGCCATGGAAAACGGGGTGAAGGTGAGAAGCAGAACTGAGCAGATTCCCAGGGGATTTGGGGCAGTGATTCCCTCCATGAACGACCTTCACCCAGTCACTGCCACTCCCCACGTTTCACTTTCCCAGCCTGCAGAGCCCTCCCTGCTCTCCCTGCTCGATGTTCTGGGGTCTCTGAATGAGAAGCAGCGACTCTGCTCCCCCTCACCTGAGCTCCCTGCTCATCTCCTCATCCCCTGGCACCAGAAGGAAACCAGGCCGAGGTTTTATCCTCCAGTGAGCACGCTGTAATTAATAAATGAGTTTGTGAGGGGGATCTGGGGAGCCAAGCGCCATCCTGGCCTTGGTTTGTGCCAGGCTGGCCCAGGGAGGGGACAGTGCCCTCCTCAGCTCCGTGCACTCAGCAGGGCTGGGGTGAGTAAAAACCACCCCAAAACCCCCCAAAAGCTTCGCTAAAATCCCTTTCCATTAAAACAAAGGGAGAGAGGCAGAAATGGCATTTCACAGCACACAGTGCTGTGCAAAAGAAGTTTAACCCGGGTCAGGATTTGCATGGAAAGGAGCTGGGCTCACCCAAGGCCAAGGCTGGCCCGGCCTCCCCGTGCAAATGGATTGAAATGAAATAAATCCAGAGCTGGGAGTGATATTCGCAGGGAATAAAGTCCATCCACTATGAGTGGGTGCTTTGTAGCGTGGATTGAAAATTGTTTTCATGTGACAGAGAAGGTGCTTAGGAGAGTAAAAAAGGATCATTCAGTGAGTTAGAAAATTACTCCAACTTCTAGACCATGTCAAACTAAATAAAACCCAAACAAACTCTGGCAAACGAATGAATAATTTACAGCAGCAGCTTCTGTAGCTCAGCAGAGAGTGCAGCCCTGGGGCTTTGTGCTCATGGTCCCTGTCCATGGGCTGGGGCTGGAGCCTCCTGCAGATCCCAAAATCTGGGTGCTCCCGAGGTTTTAGCCCTGGTGGGAAGCAGCAGCTCCAGGGAAGGAGCAGGGAAGGTGGCTCTGACCCTGAGCACACAGCCCTGACCTTCCCACCCGAATTCTGTCCATCCCATGCACCTCATGGTCTGCTTTAACCCTCACTGCAGGAGCCCAGTCCCTCCCCAGAGCTGCTGGTGCTCCCAAACCAAGCCCTGCCAGGACCTCGTGTCCTGCTGGAATTCCACACTCCCCTCTCACCACCTAAAGCACCCCCTCTGTGGGGTTTGGAGTCCTGGTGCACATCACCCAAAATCCTGGATTTCTACACCTCGTGCCCCCCTCTGAGCGGGGTTACCTGAGCTGGGAAATGCTCATCCCTTCCCTCTGCTCATGAGGAATGCTGAGGAGGAGGAATATCTGAGATAAGGAGCTAGAAATGTATAATCAGTATAAACAACCCACGGAGGAGACAAAGCAAAGAGATAGAACAAAACCAGGCAAGGGTAATTTTTATTTCCTTACACAAAGGAACATGAAAAATAACCAGGACCAGGACATATCTAAGGGGTAAAAAAAGCCAAATAGGAGGCTTGTTGAATCCAACAGAGAGATCCTTCTTTGCTTGAGCAGCTCTGAGCCAGCCAGGGAGATAAAGGAAAGAAACCAGAACCTGAGCTGGGATAAAAACAGGCACCAGATGCCAGATTTCTTCTGGTAGCTGCCGGGGTGACGGGTCAGTGGTGATGGATTGCAGAGGAGGAGCCAAGAGTGATGACAGAGGGCTCCTGGCCCGGGGCCAGCGGCTCTCAAGGATTTGGCTGCGTTCAGGCTCCCAGCACTCGTGCAGGGACTGGGGTAACTTGTCTCTGCCAGGCTGTTTATCAGGACAAAAATCCCTGAATGGAAAACACAATCTCTATTACGTGCCTGCGTGTAGCATTAATAATCTGTCAGAGCAGATGACAACGGTCCTGATTAGAAAAATGGAAAGGAGGAGGGTCTGGGGGGAGATTTATTCGGCTCTGCCGATCCAAAATTCCCGTGGTTTGCTCAACATTCCACCAACACCAAGTCAAGGCTCCCTAAGAGGTGAATTGAAGTGGGAGCTGGCTGAGGATTCGTGTCCTTACTGGTTACACACTGGAAACAACCTTAATGCACATAAATATTGATCAGAGCAGGACAGAAATCAATCTGGAGGCTCCTCCCTGGCTGGAAGAGGAGCTGAACCCCTGGCAGGGAGCTGGCAGCAGGAGGGGAGAGGGGAATGTGACCCCAGGAAGGTGTGGAGCAGGCAGGAGGGTGCAGAAATGCCACAGGAATTGCCCAGAGCTGGGATTCTGATGCTGGAAATGATGTGTGGAGTGGAGACAAACATAAAGCCCCAAGCAAACAGGCAGCTAAAATTAAATGTACACCTCTAACAAAGTCCCCATTAGCACGGAGCCATAAGAACATCGGTTTGTGTCAGCAGAGCATTAAAACAAACTATCTCTGGCCTTGGATTTACGTGCTGCAGGAACAGAAGGCTGTCGCAGAAGCTTTTAACTTCTCAAGTGAAACAGCCACCAATTTCTGACCAGCTAATGTAAATAATTCCCGGCCTGAATTTCCCCGCAGAAAAACAAACCAAACCAAACAAAACAAAGTAACTCCTATTTTAAGCATTTCATTTTGCCAACAGATTGTTTACTTCAATAAAAACTGGGGAGGAAGTAAAGAGTAGAGATTAGAATGGATGTTTAAATTAAGCTATGACTGTTTGGCACCCAATCTGTCCATAATAACGAGACAAGGATCTGCAGCTCCAGGAGCTGGAGCTCACGCAGGTGCTGAGATGAGGAGCTTCGGGTTATGAAATGATGGAGGTCAGGAAGCAATTTTCTTGCATCTCTTGCTGACAGGCTGGAGGCAGCGCAGGAATCTTGGGGTGTTTTTTGAAGCATCAGTTCTCAGTCAGTGCCAAGAGGAAGGGCCCAGACAAGGTGGGTGCTGCTGGTTGTGTCTGATTTCAAAAGAGCCCCCACTGGGACAGAAGTCCTGGCACGGGACAGAACCTGCCAGCAGCAAAGGGCAGATCCCAGAGCTCCCCACGAGCACAGCGTGGGATGGGGGTGACACCACCTGGGTGACAGGGTGGTGACATCATCAATGACATCACCAGTGACATCACCAACGACATCACCCATGTGACGGGGCAGTGACATCACCAGTGACGTCCCCCAGGGGTCTCGGTGATCTGAGCCCCAAACCCAGCCCAGCCCAGCCCAGCCGAGCTCTGGGGGTTGTGTTAAAGCCAGGCCCATGAAAGCAGGGCCAGGCCAGGCTGGCAGGAGGAGCAAGGACCACAGCCCAGCCTGGCCCAAGCAAAGCCAGGCCTAGGGAGCCTCTGGGAACGGCCCCAGCCCATCCCTGCATCCCAACCCTCATCCCAACCCAGCCCTGCAGTCGGTGGCCCCCAAAATCCAGCTTTCCTTGCTGTGGGGGAATCAGGGAATCCCAGGAGGAGCTGGAAAGGACCCACCAGGATCACCCAAATCCTGCCCTGGGGTTTCCACCCGTGTCTGTGACCCTTTGGTGGCTCTGCCGTGGCACCTGCTGGGCTTGGGAGGTCCCTGCCATGGACAGGATGAGCATCAGGAAGGAAAATCCTGGGATTTATACCTGGGAAAGAGGCTGTTTCTTTAGGAATTCTATCACTGGAGAGGAAAGGACATTCTCCTCTGTGCCAGGACTGCCTGCTCTTCTCCTCGTGGGGGAATCATTCAGCCCAGCACTCCCAGAGATGTTCACAACCCAAAATTCCTGCCAGGGTTTGCCCCATGGAGAAAGCCACCCCAGGCAGGCAGGGAACGGGGAAAAGGGACAGGGACTCCAGGGCTTTGCAGTGAAAACAAGAAATGAAATGATGGCACCACGATGTGAGTGTGGGGGAGATGCCTTTGTGTCCCTGCAAGGGGAGGAATAATGGTTTATAAAAATAAATCTCTCTTCAAAGTGAAGTGAGTCATTCACAGCAGCCTCTTGAACATGACAAACAGCTCGTGGAGCAAAACAAAGAGGAGATCTTTCAGTCTCATTACCAAGACTGAATGTACTCCCCGAGCTCTGAGAGCCACTTATGATTTATGCTGGTAAAAATCAATCATACTTCATTGATTTCCAACATTAAGGAACAACAACAACAACAACAAAAAAGTTTGGTCAAACCTGGGGAGTGGTTTTGTCTTCAGGCCTGGAGCTAAACCTGTCTGGGATCCTGGCAGCTCCCAGGGCTGCCAGGCAAATGGATCAGGAGCAGGGTGGGCACGTGTTTTACATGCAGAGCAGAGTATTTCACATGGAGCTATCCAAGGTTATCAAACTTCGGGTTTGTGCCACGAAATTCCTGTCAGGTGAATCCCAAAGTCAAACCCAAACTCATTTCTGATGACAAGATGGCAGAATTTCACCCAGCTGCAGAGAGAGGGGGGAAAACCAGATTTTTTTGGCTGTTTTGGTTTGCACTGATAGTATTTAAGCACTTCGAAGCCTGTCTCATAATTGGTGCCAGATGCTCTCAATACACATCGGAAAAGCCAGCCTTTGTTCCATAAATTAATATTCCATAAAAAGCCAAAGGCTGCGGGAGGGAGCAGGGAGGGCTCCCAGGGTGACAGAGGTGACACCAGCAGATCAGGGGACTTTGGGAATCACCCGCTCATGGAAGAGGCTCCCGAGGCCCTGGGGACATGGGACTGTGCTTGGGGACATGGGACTGTGCTTGGGGACACAGGGACC
>JAHLSL010000050.1:765738-781680 GCA_025920805.1 Petroica traversi
CCCATCCCTGCAGGGATTAAACCCCTCTGAGAACCCCATTTCCCATCTCTACAGGGATTAAACCCCCCTGAGAACCCAATTTCCCATCCCTGCAGGGATTAAACCCAACTGAAAACCCCATTTCCCATCTCTACAAGGATTAAACCCCCCTGAAACCTCATTTTCCATCCCTGCAGGGATTAAACCCCTCTGAGAACCCCATTTCCCATCCCTGCCATGGGCACAGCCCAGCTCCCTCCTCCCCTCACTCCATGAAGGTGTGAAGGCTCCTCCTTGGATGATTCCCTGCATTGCAGGTGATCCATGGCACAAACTGGGGGCAAGGCTGCACTTCTGGAAGTTTGGAAGCCCAGCGTTCCACGGGTTTGTGACAGAAAGAAGCAAAGGAACCCCAGTAAATAACCCTGGGTGGCACAAGGCTGCCTTTCCCCAGGGCTGCAATCACCAGCACAGGCTCTGGGGATCAGGGACACACAAACACAGGGATTAGAGCATTTCCCATATCATGGTATTTGCAATATTCCATATATTCAGAACGAGATGGAGCCTAAGTGCTAAACCCAGGATTAGCTCCCCAGCACTGGGGCTGTGTTTACTCAAAGCCCTCTCAGGACCTCAGGATTCGTGCCCTGCTCAGCTGAGCAGAATTAACCCCAGTGGTCCCTCACAGCCTCCAGCAGATCTGAGAGCTCAGGAGTCCTGGCTTTTGAAGTTTGTGCACCCAGCCATGGAGAGGAACAGGCGATTGCATCTGGCATGAAAGGGAGATTTTCTCAGGAAGGCTTCAACCTGAAGCACCAGATACGAGAGATGGATAAAAGCGAGGCACTTTCATGTTGTTTCATCTGTCCCTGTCCCCTCTGCAGTTTGATGGAGCACACCCAGGACAGAGATGTGAGGTGCTTGAGATCTCCCTGCCGCACGCTGGAGGTGTCACTTTGCTGTGCCCACAGCCCCTGCACCCTTCCTGTTATCCTCAGGAACAGCATTTCCAGCAGGACTCTGGAAACCCCAGCCACAGAGACAGCGAATATTTCAAACTTGTCATGTTCAAAACCTTTATTTATGTCAAAAAAAGAAGAAATCCAATTTAGTGCAGGGTTTGGTGACAAGCTCTGGTGACAAGGCCGAGTCTTTGCCAGGAGAGCACTGATGAGGAAAAGCCTCTCCCAACTTCCCGGGAGCTCTTCCTCAAGGGAATGTCAGTGCCAGGTGAGAGCAGAGCTGTTACTGTGACAGGATTTGATCTCCACAGAAACCTCTGAGCCTGCCTTGAACACAAGCGAGGATAAAACAAAACTTAACCTTTCCCACAGCAAAAGCCAAGTGGGTGCTTCTCAGAGCCTGAGCTGCTCCTGGCAGCTCTTGGCTCTACCTTCCTTTTTTTTTATTTTTAATTTAATTAAGTGAAGCTGGGACAATGGGGACCCAATCCTTAACTCTTTCACTTCCCTTGGGGACTCAAATCTGAGTTTTGATGAGGCAGCACTAGAAAAGGCCACCAGCACCTCAAAATCCCCATTTTACCCCAGTGCCAGCCCCATCCCAGCTCCTCCTGCCCTCCAAAGCTGCACCCCCAGGGCCAGCCCCAATTTCTGCACCCCCAGGGCCAGCCCCAATTCCGCACCCTCTGCCCTCCCTTTGTGCTCCTGTCAGGACGGTGACACTAAGGAGCACACGCAGAGGGGGGGCTGCGTGCCAATTACCAATTCCTCATTAGGTTAATTAGGGGACACATGTTCTTAATCACAGCTAAGAATGGGGAGTGATTGAGGAATTGATTGGGAGCCGTGCAAAGCGTCGGTGTCAGTGCAGGGAGTTGAATTTGGCGCTGTGGTTGGAGGGAGAGCAAAGGTCTGCACTGGCTGTGGCTCCTGGGCTCAGGAAAGGGCTGGAGGAAACGTCCACATGGCCAACATTTCACATCAGCTGCAGGGACAGCCTGCCCTGGGTTTGAAAAGCACTGGGAAATACCAAACCAGCACCACTGGTTCCATTCCTGGACTGGCATCAGTCCGAGCACAAACCTGCTAAAAGTCTCCCTCAGCAGACACCAGAGCGGGGTCAGAGGATCAAAGCAGTGGCACCAGGACCAGAGTTCTGGAAAAGGAACTCTTGGTTTTTCATCAGGGCATGTCCTGAGTCACAGCAGGAGATGGAGGAACACAGCCCCTCCAAAAGGGGGGCTTTTCATCACAGAAACTGGAGATGGGAAATTTCTGCCTCAAACCCCTGGCAATCCTGGCAGCTCTGTGCCTCTCCACCCCCTGGACCAGCAGCTCTCCTTGCCCCGTTCACTGGCGCCCCAGCTTTCATTCAGTGCTGTGACTGAACACATTCCCTTTATCATCCCACCCCGACCTTGCCTTGGAGACAGGAACACCACGTTCTGCAGCATTTGCACAATGCAAGAAATGATGACATTTAGCAGCAATCACAGCTCCGGGAATGAAAGCCCCGAGGTCTCTGCAGCAGGAACAGTATTTATGCAAGTGCTGAAATGAGTGGTTTCAGTCAACAAAAACAACCAAACTGAACAATCGGCAGCGGGGGCGCGACAAAGGGAGGTCACCTGTGATGGAGCTGGGTCAGCAGCTCTGAGCCTGCCCCTCGCTCCTCCATAACCAAACACCGGCTGATTTCAGCAGCTCACAGAGCCCTCACTGCCTCTCTGCAGAGGGGATTAAACCCTTCTCACGTTTAAATCCACCTGGAAACCCATCCCACCCAGACCTCCATGGCCTGGCCTGGGTGGGGCATTTCCACCCACACCAGAACCTGGAAATGACCGGGCAGATTTTGGGCAGGAGAGGTTTAAGGACCAACCCTGCCCCAGAGCTGCAGTTTTAACCCTCCCTCAAGCCCATTCCCACTCCAGACACCGAGCTGACCAGTTCAGCTCTAGAAAATCCCCCTTTTCATCCATCCACACAGGAGAATCACGAGTTTGGATCTGTCTCATGGCAGCCCCTCCGAGGCAGGTCCTGCCAGGCTGCAGGAACAGCGTGGGCACCGCAGCAGCAAAACCCTGGTGGGCTCCAAATCATCTCAGAGCTGCTGCTGACCCTGTTAAAGCCTTGCTGTCCTAACAAATTTGGAACGTGTCATCCACAAGGAGAGCGAGCTCCCTGCTCACCCAACGTGTGAGGACAGATCCCGTTCCTCCCCTGGATTTCTGTTTAACGTGTTCTCCTTTCCCACTCCCCGAACACAACAAACACCGTGGGGAGGTCAGGGTCAGGAGCAGATGGATTCTCTAAGCTGGGAAAGTGGAAATATTCAAGGAACAACAGCAGCAGAAGCCAAGCCAGCTCTAATGGCTTTCATCTGTTACGTTTGCCTGCTCTCACTGATCTAATGCCCGTGTTTTTGTAAGAGAGGAGTTCGACATAACTTTTTTTCCTCTCCAGATTTATGAGTAATACGCAGCAAATTGGGCAGATCACTCATGCAAACAGTAGCTCTCCAATTCTCAGCACCATCCATCTCCAATAAAAATGGCACGTGGGATTTTTTAGAAATGTCTCAGCCCTTGTGCGAGCCCAGCTATTGATTTCACCTTTTGAGGAGCAATTAGAAGATGTATTTGTGATGTCAGTGCTGGTGTTAATGAAACGTCTCTTTCCCTACTCAGTATTCTGCTTATTTTCTTGCATGCACAAGCTGAAGGAAGTTAAAAATCGTGCTGCAGGACGAGCTGGGGAGGGACTACAAAACACAAAAAAAAAAAAAAGTGTTCAATTCAGACCATGAGGCCAGGAAGGCAAGGGCCAAACGAGTCCATAAAAGCACAGACAATGCACTGGGGGAAGCCAGAGAAAATGATTCCTAATTTTGGGGCTTGAATGGCAGCTGAGTCCTCTGGACTGATCAGGAGGGTACCAGGCTGAGGGGCTGGGAAAGGAGCAGAAGCTCACTGGGAAAAGGACAAAGTGAAATAGAATAATTCTGGTGAAGAATTAAAATAGTTTGAATATTTATAGGATACAAAATAATTATTGAAAAGATTAAGAAAAAGAGGGAAATTGCTAAACAAATAAAATGTCTACAAACAAATGCATTTCTCAATGAAATAAAAGGATTATGGCAGAGCTTGCCTGTGGAAATTGATAAAAAGCCTTATTCCCAATTTTCCCTCGATCCGTTAAGAGCCAGCCATGTGGAGAAATCATTAGCAGCTGTAATATCTCAACCTGTATTTTTAATCAGTCATTCAAATTAATGCAAAGCAGATGGAATGGACCATGTTTTCCTAAATCACACATATTAAAACATGTAACTGAAGTCTTTGGGCTCAGATCCCAAAATGTGCTGCCCCAAGTCCCACACTCACCACCCAAATGTCCCAAATCAGGGGCAGGTGCAGCGGGGGCAGAGAAACACAAAATCCTAGAATGGTTTGGGCAGGCTTTGGAGCAGAGTGTCCTTGGCAGTGGTGGAGTCACCACCCCTGGCAGTGCCCAGGAGATGGGAGCAGGTGGCACTTTGGGGGCAGGTGGCACTTTGGCCATGGTGGCATCGGCCAGAGGTTGGACTTGGAGGTTTTTCCCAAGCCTAACAAAGCTGGGATTCTGTGAAATACCAGCTCAGGGCTGCTGGGGGGGGACGTTTGCTGAGGGTTTGGAGCCATCGTGGTGGAGCTGATCCCACCCCAGCACGGCCCCGTGAACCACCCACAGCTCCCCGTGGGTGCTGCCCAGCCCTGCAGGTGCTGGGGACAAACTGGGGTCCCTGTGCTGGGGACAAACTGGGGTCCCTGTGCTGGGAACAAACTGGGGGTCCCTGCACAGTACTGGGTACAAAGTGGGGTCCCTCTGCTTTGAACAAATTGGGGGTTCCTGTGCTGGGTCCAAATTGGGGGTCCCTGTGCTTGGTAAAATTTGGGGGTCTTTGCACAGTGCTGGGTACAAAATGAGGTCCCTGAGCTGGGTACAAACCAGAGGTCCCTGCACCCACAGGGTCCCTGCAGCCCCAGCAGCAGCAGCAGCCCCGGGATGGCAGCAGAGCAGATGGAGCTCCAGGACAAACAGAGCTCCTCACACGGAGTCTGGCAGTGCCTGGGGAAGGCGCGAAGGCAGCGCTGAGAGGGGGAGCAGAGCTGGGCCCAGCACTGAGCTCCATCTCCCACCCAGCCAGGCCAGCACAGCCCAGCCTGCCCCTCCTGCTCCCTGCCCAGCCCCGCTCAGCAGCCCCGATGCCTTTTCCTGGGGTTATGAAAATGGAGCCAGACACGGTGAGAGGGTTTGGGGGCTTTCCCTCAGGATTTGAATCAGGATCTCGTTTGGTGCATCCACTTCCCCCAGGTGCCAGCGTGGCAAATGCACCCCCGTCAGTCACACACACCAGTTCTAGACTTTGCACAGCCCAGATCCAACAAGGGAGCCCAATGCTGGGGCTGGGCTGGGCTCAGCTCGACTTTCCAGAATCTGTCCTGCCAGGGGCCCTTGGCTTCCTGAGCCAGCAGAATGTTTGGTGTCCCTGGCTCTGCAGCTCTGGGCTCTTCAGCCTCAGGGCCTGCAGGACACTCCCAGAGCACTGAGTGAAGGGTTCCAAGTGTGCTGCTGATACTTGTGGATACACAGAACTGTGTAAACGGGATATAAAGAAAAGACAAAAATCATTCCAGCATCATCCCAAACACTAACGAGGGGTTCTGCAAACATTTGGGGAGCAGGAGAGCACCCAGCCCTGCAGGGCAGCAGCTCTGGCACCCAGGGAAGGGGCAGCTCGGGGACATCCCCAGGGATGGGCTCAGGGCTGGCCCTGCAGAAAGCCCCAGTCACCAAACACCAGCGACTCACGGGGAGCTGGGAGCCCTTTCAGAGGATCCTGCAATGTCCTGAGTGGGGAAGGACACAAAAGGATCACAAATCCCACTCCTGGCCCTGCACAGACACCCCAAAACCCCACCCTGTGCATCCCTGGGAGTGTTCTCCAATCAGCCTTGGGTCCATGCCCATTATTGGGGAGCCTCTCAGAGCCCCTCACCCTTTTCCCGACACAAAGGGTCAGACAGAGCTGTTGCAGCTTCCCCAGGTTCATGGGGTCGATGTGGGAAGTGAAAACTGAGCGATGGTCACTGTCATCCCATGTGGGAGCAGCACTCAAACTCATCCACACCCCTTCGTCTGAGGGATTTATTTGGGAGCTTTGGACCGAAGGAGAGGGAGGTTGTTTTTTCCTACATTTCCAAGCTATTTAATGATCAGAAACTCAAAATTTCCACTTCAAATGTTAATGGCTTTGCTTTCTGATTTGCAGAAATTGCCATGTTGATACGCTAAATGGCGAGTGCTGAGTGATGAGAGATGAAGATGTGCACTGTGAAAAAATGAACTGAGATGGGGAGGCTGTGCTAAAAAAAATGAGTTTGAAGGAAAAAAATTAAGTCCCCAGTGAAAAACAGAATTAGGCATGCCACAATATTTCCTGCTGCTTCTATCAGGGAAGCCAGAGAGACTCAAAAATGGTTCAAAATTCACCGGAGATCTCTTTGCAAGGAAAGCCTTCTCAGTGAAGACCAGTGTGTTTTCAGCACAATGTTGCTCTTTAAATTAAAACTTCATAGTTTAAATGTAATCTAATTCAATGTGTGTTATAATCTAAAGTATCCCTGGTACTTATTTCAGTATCCTTTCCAGAGTCACTGCTCTTCTGCTTCACACCAAACACAGATTTTTCCTCCCTGTCGGAGCAGGTTTGGGTTTGTTGCTTCTGTTTGCATTAACTCCTGCAAACAAACCCAAAGCTTTTTCCCCTTTCCAGTTCATTTTGCTCCTTTTCACAGCGACAAACCCCACAGAGCAGCAGCGCTGCTGCCCCGGGTCAGGCCCCTCCAGAGCTGCCGTCCCTCCTTGTGCAAACCTCCAGCCTTGTGCTTCATTTCCAAACATTTTCCTCCTGGCCAAACCACGGATTTTTTTCCAGGTGAGCCCCGGGGGGATGCAGGCCCTGCCAGGCGTGCAGGGTGTGAGGAGAGGGGTCTGCTCAGGGTGGGAACAGAGCTGGGATAAAGCCCCCGGTTAATCCTGCAGCCGCAGATCGCAGCCAGCAGCGAGCACGGCCCCTCTGCTGGGATAAATCCACGGGCAGGCAGCCAGAGGAGCTGTGATAGCGAACACTGACTGAGAATCTGCTCTGCTGTTTCCAAATAAATAAAAAAAACCCCACCGACAGAAGGTTGGCTCCGTGCGTGCGGGGAGGGAGCTCGGAGCAGATAAATCGGGAGGGAAGCGCGAGGTCTGCAGGGGTTTGTGATGGATTACGTTGCATGTTTGAACATAATACACATTAAGGCTGGAGACACTGATGCTTTGAATGGTGTGAAATTCCATCTAATGTGGGTTGTTTGCCTGACACAAACATGTTTAACACGAGATGGAACAAAGGCGAGAAAATCACAGCACAGTTTCTGAGTGATGCGCGGGAAATTGTTTGCTCTTCCTCCCAAACTGGAAACGCCGCCTCTCCCCTCCAGCCCGCGCCTCTCCCGCTCTGGAGTGGGTCAGTAAATAATTCACAGCAAAAAACAAGCACCAGAACCCGGCACAGTAAAAATGATGTCTCAATCCAGCGCCTCGGCGCCTCCCGCCACTTAAGGAAGACAGATGGGAAAATGCTCCGTGCTCTGCTCAGCAAGCGGCAGGGACAGGGACAGGGACAGGGACAGGGACAGGGACAGGGACAGGGACAGGGACAGGGACAGGGACGGGGACAAGACAGGGACAGGGACGGGGACAGGAACAGGGACAGGGACAGGGACAGGGACAGGGACAGGGACAGGGACAGGAACAGGGACAGGGACAGGAACAGGGACAGGGACAGGGACAGGGACAGGGACAGGGACAGGGATAGGGACAGGGACAGGGACGGGCACAGGGACAGAGACAGGGACGGGGATGGGGACAGGGACACGGACAGGAATACGGACAGGATAGGGTCAGGGACAGGGACAGGGACAGGACAGGAACAGGGATGGGGACAGGGACAGGACAGGGACAGGGGCAGGACTGGGGTGAGCAGTGGGGCAGGCAGGAATGGGCAGGGATGGGGCAGCAGGAATGGGGTGAGGGGTGGGTTCTCCACAGCCAGGGAGGGGCCAGGATCTCAGCAGGACAGCAGAGACGTCCATGGTGCCATCCTGCACCTCTTTCTTTGACTGCTGCCCAGTTCTGCAGTGCTGAGGAGATTCTCTGTGTGGTTCAGTTGTGGAAGGAGCTGCAGGCTCCAGCAGAGATCACCCAGAACTAAAAGCTCTTTTGCAGTTAAGCCTCAGACCCAACGTGCTGCCACCCTGACAATGCAAACTCTCATTTCAGTGCCAAAATGGAAACTGAGCCTTTTAGGAGAGCTTGTCTTTGGATTTTGAGTGTCAAAAGTTTGGTTGCCAACATCCCTCAGACTCTGGCCTTTGCTATTTTGCTTTTGGAAACCAAACAAAGCCCAGCACCCCCAGAATGTCCCAGGCTGCCTTAAGGTTTGGAGCATAATTTATAAATATTGATTGTGTGCTGGAGGCTCAATCTTGAGAGGTGCTGAGTACACACACAGCTCTCTCTGGCCTTTGGACAGCCTCGGAGAAAGCCTCTTGATAAATGCACAATTCAGTTATTCCAGCAGGAGCAAGTGCCAAGTGCTGTTATTGTTCTGTCCCTTCAAACACGAGAGCAGATTTATTTGGAAAGCTCACACACACTGGAAGTTGCAAGGTGGAGGTAAGACATTAATTATGCCTCAGCATGACAGCTCTGACAGATTATGGGCAGACTAATTAAAGTCTTTAATTAAAATACATGGTCTTTGCAGAGCTCGGACTAGATATGGAGGAGCTGGCTCTGGGAAGGTTGGAAATCACCTCAGTGGAGGTGCCCAGGACCAAACAAAGCTCAGGGACATCAGGAGAGGATCAAGATCTTGGGTTCTGGTGGGGTGGGGCTGGCTGATCCCAGAGCCTGCAGGAAATCCCAGAGTCTGAAAGGAACCCAGAGCCTGAAGGGAACCCCAGAGCCTGAAGAAAATCCCAGAGCCTGAAGGGGCCACAAGAAATCTGCAGAGGAACTTCCCACAAGGGCATGGACTGATAGGAAAAGGGGAATGGCTTAAACTCAAGGAGAGAAGGTGTACAGGACATCAAGAAGGAATTGTTCCCTGGGAGGGTGGGCAAACCCTGGCACTGCCCCTGGATCCCTGGAATGCCCAAGGCCAGGCTGGAGCAGCCTGGCACAGCGGGAGGTGTCCCTGTGTCACCCGGAAGGTGTCCCCGTGTCCCCAGTAAGGTGTCCCTGCCCAGGATGCTGCAATGTTTTTTCTACAGAGATGCCGTTTGAAAGGCTCCGTTCACAAGCCTGAAAAAGTGCCCCACTGCAGATCCTAAACTCCAAACTGGGAAATGTTTCACTTTTTAATTAAAGAGAAGCTTCTGGTTTTCCCTTCTTTGTTCTGTACCAGAAAGCACAACATTTGGGTTGTAAAGACTAAGTCTCAATTTATGTTTTATCATGAGAACCTTGGCTTTCAGACTCCTTCTATAGATTCAACTGAGTCTTTTCAGCAGAGTTATGGTTTCAATTTACATAAATTACCATATGAAACTTGTTAATATCTCCTGAATATCCTTTTTCATAGCACTATTAGACAAGGTTCTGTGCTTTTGTTTGGGACTCGGTGTCAGCAAATCAGGATTCATGGCTGTGATCAGTTAGGAGCAGAACAAAATAATTTATTCCCTAACACACAGTCTGGGTGTCAAATAACCCGTCCCGAGAAACGCTCCCTGGGATCAGCAGAATTTCCTCATGCAGGTGACAGGGATTGTCAGGGCTGGGAGCAGCGGGGAGTTCCTGATCCTCTGAATGAGCTCAGCCTTCCCTGCAGGAAGTTCAGGCCTGAACTTGGGCTCGGGGCTGATTATGGACCCACCAGGAAAGGGCAAGGGGAATTTCAGCTGTTGGGGGAGTTTTTGGGGGATTTCAGCTCAGTGTCCCTGAGGGAGGCAGCAGGAGCTGCAGCTTTCCCTGGGTGGGTGGAAAGGGGCTTGGCTGAGTTACTGAGTGACTCTGAGTGGGTTATCCTGGAGCTTGGGAATGATCCCAAACATCCCCTTGCTTCCAGGGGAGGGTCCCTCAGCCTCACACAGGTCCAGCCATCATTTGGGGGCACCAGGTCCCTGCTGTGTCACCTGTGACCCTGAGCCCTCTCCAGGTGACAAAATGCTGCTCCACGTTTTGAACTTCCTGGAGCTCACCCTCTCATTCCAGCAGTAAGGACTCCTCTCCTTCCAGGCCTTGTTTATGAGAAATCAGCTTTTCAAGCATTTTGTGTGGGGGTTGATTTTTTTTTTTTAGGGTTTTTTTTCACTCAATAAAAGCACCCTTTCCCAATCTGGGCCCTTTGGGAGAGCTGAGAGCCTGTTCCCATTTCTGCTGCTAGACGTTTTTCACTCCCTGTTAATCCCTTCCTCGTGATTTCTGTTTCACCCTGCTTGCATTGGAACAGGGGGAGCTGAAGAGAAGGAAAACGGGCCAAAGTGCCTAAAACGGTGAGGGGATGAGCTCACCTGCCATCTGGAGCCTGTGGTCTTCCAAAGAGGAAGCTCAAAAACTAATTAAAAATACTCTGCCATAAAGGCTGGGCTGCCAGTGGGACCGGGAATAAACTGGAGATCATCAGAGCTTCCTTTCTCTGCAGCACCTTCAGCAATTCCCGTTTGCTGCCCAGGAAAGGGAGCCAATCTCAGAGGGGGAGGCTGAGCAGCTCAGGGAGCCCTCTCCTCTCAGGATGGCCTCTCTGAGCCCCATCTGCCACCCCTGACACTGCTGGGAAGGAGAATTCCAGATCCCACCAGAAATCCCTGCAGGGCTCCTGTCCCTGCTCACACTCCCCAAAATCCCTTCTCCAGATTCCGATCTTGGACTCCAAGTGCCCCCCATCTCCAGCTGGGCGATCCCAAGAGCAAACCCCACCCCTGCCGGGCTCATTCCTCTCCCAGAGACAGCAGAACCACTTTAAAGTTTCTTTTCAGTGACAAAATCCAAGATATTGCCCACCGACAGCAGAACCTGGTGACCTTCAAGGCTGCTAAATGGGGTCATTTTTTTATTCCGCTCCCCCAAAGGTATCCCAGCAATAATCACTCCGTGCTGGAGGGTGCAGGGAGCTGCCCCAGAGCCTGCTGAGGTCACCAGGTCATTGTCACCATGAGCTGATGGCAGTCCCAGCAAAGGCAATTCCTCTGCCAGGGCCCATCACTCCCTAATGAGCTGCAGGACAGCAGTTCCCGGGATTTACAGACATTTCTGTGCTGCTCTGGGGGCTCTCAGCTCCAGGGAATAATTTCCTTTTGCCAGACTGAGGGGATCCAGGTGCACATCCACCCTGCAGGAGGGGTTCCTCTCCCTAAAGGGACTTCCCGTGGGATCGCAATAAAAAATCCCTCTTGATCCTGAGCAGCTCGTGGCAGATGAGACCCTGATTTTCCTGGGGTTTCTCTCCCTTTCCCTTTCCTTGAGCAGCAATTCCTGCTGCTCTGTGTGAGGAGGAATCAGTTTGTGGGAGGGAGAAGCTCTGAATCATCACGTGCGCCACAAACTCCTGGTGCCAACAGCCACAACCTCATCAAAGCTCTTTGGAGAAGTGCTAATAGGAATTGGGGGTTTAAATTGATGACTCAGTGAGGATTATTCAAAGTGATGCACTGAAATTTGTTTTCCTCAGATGTTGAAGCCTCTCTGAGGGCTGTGCAGGCCCAGAACAAACACTGCAGATGAGAGGAGTGGAAATTCTGCGTGGCTTTGCTCCTTCACCTCTGGAGAGATTGTTTTTATCTACACACGGATGAGCAGGACTTTCATTCCCGGGACCTTGCTACGCTTTCGGAGCCCCTCTTGCTTTGTTTGTGATGCCATTCAAAGCTGGATCCGTGCAGTTTTATTTTCTCTGCTCCCATTAGTGCTGCCCTTGGCTCTGAGAGCAGCTCCTGTCCCTGGAGCAGGGGTGAGCCGAGGACTGGGATCCGGATCACTCCAATGACGGGGAATCCTTCTAAGTGCAAATCCCCTTTCTTTATGAATCCCTGCATTTGGGGAGGGCATTAATGCAGCCACCATCCCTCTGTAATTTATGTTCAGGCACAATCTCAAGCATCGAAAAGGAGAAGTGTTTTATTTTCAAAGGAAAGCGAACGATTCATAAAACATTATATTTTGACATTTTCTGGAGAATATAAAGGGGCTCATTGCTCTGATTCAGGCCCTATTTGCATAATTTTCCCTTCACTCACCACGGGTAAATCGTGGTTAAATATTGAAGCATTTATCACCTGTGTGTTTTCATGCCAAACTTTGGATGAGCACAGGAGAGAGGCTGAGACTTTCAAAATGCAGAAACATTTTGGATCTCCAGTTGAGCACCCATGAAATGAATCCCGGCCAGCTCTGGGCACAAACCCCTCTCCTGGAAGGAAACCCCCCCTGGGACTGCTTTCCCCAGAAAACTCCCAAAGCAGAGCTCACAGGGCTGGAATTCTGCATGGATTCCATCTGCACCGGGCTGGACGTTCCCCCAGGACACTCAGGGAAATAAATACAATAAAAAAGAGTATTTGGATGCTCAGTGACCCCCACACAGCCCTGGCCTGGCTGCTGACCTGTTGTTACCCAGTTTTATTGCTCTGTGAGGCCGAGGTGTTTAATTTGGCTGGGAATTCTGGGCTGCAGCCCCAGCAGTGGGAAGCGAGGTGACTCCGCAGCAGATGCTGACACGGGATCACATCTTGTTCTGCAAGTTCCTGTTCAGCAGCTCCACACTATGCAAATGGTGGTTAATTAAAAATACATATTTCACACGATAGAAGCTCTCAGCCTCTCACGAGTGAAAAACATGACAGAATAAAAAGTGCCTGCTCCTCTGTCCACTTCCATCCCCACCCCAAACCGTGGCTGGGGGCCAAATAAATAAGTGAAAAGGAGCAGCGCTGCCGTTTGTCACAAAACATCAAACACTTCCTTTTGTCTCATCCTCCCTTTTCCCTTCTGTTGTCCTAATAAATAAAATAACACTGTGGGGATTTGGATTTGCAAACAAACCATGGCTGCAGTTGGCTCTGTCTCCTCGAGCAGCGAGGGAGGAAGGTTCTGCTCCTCCACAACCACGAGCACACAGAAAATGCATACAAATGATTGCAGCTGTCGCTAGCACGACTTAGGAATAAATGCAGATGGCATGAAATAATATTCACCAACAGCTAATAGAATTTTAATGGCTGTGCAAAGAAAATAAAATGAAAGACGCCGTGTTTACTTGGGGTGTGAAGGGAGTTTGGAGTGTGCCAGCACAAGGAACGAGTCACTCTTGGACCTTGCATTTCCCCACATTCACAAGTGGGCAAGGCCCCGTGGGATTTATTTATGGGGAGTTTAAATAGCAATCAGAATGTGTGAAATGTTCAAGGGTGCATCTGCATAAAGTATGATGCTGGCATTATGCAAATGCCACCTATGATGAATGAAATGCATGGAATGTCTTGAGGACACCCAGATGTTAAAGCTGCCAGGATGCCAGGGAACATGGAAGGAGGTGAAGAACATGATTTCTTCTCGAGTTAATTGATTCTCATGTTCCAGCATCACCTTCTAAACACTTCCAATCGAGAAGCAAGCTCCAGTCACAGCTCACTTGTTGTGGTTGCCTTTTTCAATCATCACTCTCAGCCTCCTTTTCCCAGCCCAGTCCAAGAACCAGCCCGGCCTTCACTGGCTGAACGAGATCCTCTCCCCAGCGCATTCCAGTGAGTGCTCGCTGCTCCACAGCCACACTTGGAGCTCTGCTTTCTTCACGTTTTTGTTCTGTGGCCAACGAGATGGGCAGGGGGCCCTGCTCCAGCTCCCTGCGAGGGCAGAGGGAGCTCTGTGGATGGAGGAATTCCAGCCCTGGCACACACAACGGCCCCAGAAGCTCCGGGCAGATGGGGCCTTGCAGGGTGGCTCCTCCTTGTGGGTTTAGAAGTAGAGATCATAAAGATCCATATGTGCTGAGCAGGGAAATTTATGGCAGAGTAAAAGCCTGTCCTATTAAGAGGATCAGAAGCTGTGCCTTTGACTTAATTTGGATGTTATTTCACGCCCTGCGCTGAGCACATCCAGCCCCCTCACCTTGAACCCTGTTCAATTTTGTTTTATTTTCACCGTGCGGAAAAAAATTAAAAAGCCCTCAGCTTTTCTCTCATGGAGCTGAGGGCCCCACAGTGATGTCCCAGAGCTGGAGGGAATCTTCTCCTGGTCAGCTCCCAATTCTGCAGCTTGGGGTGCAAACGAACCCCCAGATAAAAAAGGTTAATCTCTGATAGCCCACACGAGGCTGGAGAGAATTTCTGCTGCTCTTGTCTTTGGGGCAAAGGCACAACAGCCACATCCCATCCCCTCACTGCTGAGGAAAAAAAGATTTATGGACATGAACAGAGCTGTCAGTGCAGTTCCACACGGCCGAGGAGGAGGAGGCTGCAGCAGGTGGGTCCCAGGGCAGATGTTGAGGGGTCACACCCAGCCAGGACCTGGCTCTGCTGAAAACTGAGCGTGCCAGCAGTGGGAGCAATCCCTCTTTGACCCAGAGGGGAAAAGTTTGGGGTGAAATGCTCGAAAGCCTTTCAGGAACTGACAAAGCCAGTCTGATTTTGTCCTTTCGTGGGCCCAGCAGCAGCTGCTCCTTGGAGGGGCTGAATTACACCTGGCCAGGTGGGATCCACCTGCAGAGCATCCCAGCCAGGCTGGGCTGGAAAGGAGCTCCAGGATCACCCAGCCCCTGTGGATTCAGACAGGGCTGCAGCTGCAGCACTCGGGGTGTGCTCCCCAAAGTTATTGACTTGTTACCTGGGGCCTCGGGTAAAACTGAGCGAGCTCTTCACGAAGGTGGGAATGTAAATCCCACTTAACTTCACTGGTGCTGATCTCATTGATATGGCAGATCAGCAACTGCCTGGCAGTGACAGATTAAAACTGATCAAAATAATTTTACTGTTGAGCACATCATTTGATGCTGTAAAAATGGGATTGTGAGAGCCAGCTCCAGTGATGACTATTGAATCTGCTCTGGGTGATGGATCGCTTCTAAATGCACCAAACCTGCCCACCAGCTGAAATTCATAATAATTCTTGGAAATGTCCCCATTAAGGGAGCACTCACACATAAATACATATTTTTGTCCAGCAGGAGACAAAATTCTGCTTTAAACATCAACGTCCCTCCCCATCCCTGCTCCTTGGGGTGGCTCTGGAGGGCTGGGGGTGTCCCTGTCCCTCAGAGCTCACACCCAGCTGGGTCCCTCTCAGCACTGGGGCAGCCTGGGACCCCTGGGAAGCCTCTCAGGCCCTGCAATGCATTTGGAAGAGAAAAGGCAGCAATATCATTTTTCTTGCTCCAGACACTCTCAGACAAAGAGATTAAAACTCCATCAGTCTTTTGCTGCAACAGGGACGCTGCCTGTGGAGGGGATCAATAGCTGCTGCTCTACAGCAAACCCCAAATTCCCGGGCTCTGCTGGCAGGGTTTTGGCAGTGAGGGGCTGGGATCCAATGGCAGCACTCAATTCCATTGACAGCTGCTCTTAAACGTTATGGATTCCCGAAGAGTTCGTGGAAATCCAGGTCGTGGCTGCCACTGGAGCTCCCCGGGAGCGCTGGTGGCTGCGGGTGAGGTGGGGATGGAGCTGCACAGCCGAGTTTCCTCTGCAGAAACTCCAGCCCAGGCTGCGGGACTGGAGCCTGCACGGGTGATCCAGGTGGGGCTGGGTGCTCCCACCCCAGCCTGCCCCAGTTTCCCCACGGTGTTTGGGGTGAATGGCACTCCCACGGTGTTTGGGGACAATGGCACTCCCATGGTCTTTGTGGTGAATGGCACTGCCCATGGCATTTGGGGACAATGGCACTCCCACAGTGTTTGGGGACAATGGCA
>JAHLSL010000050.1:832716-842812 GCA_025920805.1 Petroica traversi
AACCAGCCAGGATTCCCAAATAAACTGCCAGGATTCCCAAATAACCACTCTCAGGCTGATCCAGGCCCTGTGCCCTCTGCCAGGAGCACGAGAGGCTGGGGCAGGGCCAGCCCCTGGCTCAGAGATGTCACCTTGGAGTGACCAAAGCCCTGTCCCAACCTCAGGAATGTCCATCTCAGCCTGCATTTCATCCCAAAATTGCTTTTATCCCATAAAATTCCATGTTATTCCCTTCCACCCCATACCCAGGGATGTAGGAGGACTCGCAGTTGCGTCACCTTCCAGTCCCTGCCAATAAAGCCCTGATTTGACGTGGAAACTGTGCATACCATTATATTCTAATTTGATATTTAAAACAAGCTTTGGCAGACAGCTGACTCCTTTTGATGCATTTATCTGATTCCTCTCAGCCTCTTCATTCCCTGAGATATTCCCAGGGAATGTGTGGAGCCACGTTTTTGTTACGCACACGGAATCCACAGAACTTCCAGGTCCTGTTTTTTTTTTCCTTTCTAGAATTTGGTAAATATATGAGCATAAATTAAAATAAAATTAGAAAGGCAAATGCCAGTACTGCAAACTGGGTGAAATTCCACCACATGCTGCAGAGAGAGAACTCCTAGAGTTTTAATCTTGGATATTTGATCTTCATCTTCTTCAGCCCTGGATGTTCCTGCTGCTCTTCCTGTTCCAACCTTTCCTCTCCAATTCCCTCTCCTTTCCTCCCTGGTCTCCTCTTCCTGGGTTCCAGATTCCTGCTGATGGGGATTCCTGCCCTGATGGGGATTTTGCAGGAATTTTGGAGCGTTTTCAAAGGAAATGAAAAGAGAATTTCAAGTGCCCTCAGTGAAGAGGCTCCTCACGACTCGGGGCGTTCCTGCCTCCCACACTCCCTGTGATGGAAACTGCAGGGGTTCACTGAGAGCAAAAATCCCAAACACTGAGGATTTCCAGGGAATTTGGTCATTTTGGGTCAACATTCCTGAAGAGGAGATGGGAAGGCCTAAGGGGAGTCCATCCCCAGGTGGTGACACCAAGGGACAGCCCAGGGACAGCCCAGGGACAGCCAGGCCGGGCAGGAGGGAAAGCAGGGCCAGCTCAGCTACTGCTGCTCAGTGACTGCAGGGACAGAAAAAATCCAGCTCAGAAAGAGGAGGGCGACAGAAAGCAAAGAGAGAATCGACAGAAAAATGGGAGCAACCAAGAGTGGGGAGCGGCCCTGGAGAGGAACTGGGCAGGGGAGGTTCCTCCAGCCCGAGAAAAGCTCAAGTGTCCCCTCAAAAGGAACATTTCTGCCTCTCCTGATTGCTCCCCCAAGGGAAAGGGACCTAATTCAATTAAGTTTTCATTTCTAATGAACTCTGGTTCTGAAAGCAGCAGCACCAAGGGATAATTGTGAGCAAACACTCGCAGGGAATGCTCTGAGCGAGCCAGAAACTTTGTCCTCTGTGAATCAATAAAAAAAGTTACTCAGAAAGAAGGAAACCTTTCACTGGGTTCTGGAGGATTTGTTTTCATGCAAAATGGAGATGAGCTGGTGGTGGCCACAGAGCTCTGCAGAGCTTTAGCATTCTGAAGAATGGGTTCATTTTTACATCACTCAGAGTTATTATTTGAATTGCCATCCCCGTCCCATCACTCAAAATGAATTTTCTCCAAAGAACACTGAATTTTTGTATATTTTATGAACTCAGTGCGCAGCAGAACCCACCGTGAGATCCCAGGGAAGATAAAAAGTGTCATTTAAGAAAAGGAAGATTACAAACGGTTTCAATTAAAGCCACACAAACCCCTGGATCCCGTTTTGCACATTTCAATATTTGCACAAACTGCCCTCCAAAGAGCCCTGCCCTCAGTCATTTCCCCTTCCCTCAATCCTGCTGCACCAGCCCAGCTCTCCTGGGATATTAAGAGGATCTCACAAGGACAATCCAGCTTCCCATCGATCCCATTTCCCAGATATAGAAAATTGGTTGCCTCAGGAAAGGCGGCAGCGCAGGGAAGGAGCACAAGGCGAGGTTTAATTTAAATACCACTCCCAGCAAGGGGGAAAAGCACAAACAGGAACAGGCAGAGGCTGCTGCTCTTTGCTGGGGCTCCGAGAGGGAGATGGGAAGCGACAGAGCAAGGACAGATCATTGTTTGGATGCTTCAATATCAGCACAGGCTGGACAGGGGGATCCAAACCCCAAATCCCTCTGAGGTGATGCCTTTTCCTGGTGTTATAAAATGAAACCAGACACAGTTAAGAGGGTTTTGGGCTCTTTGCCTCAGTATCTGAATCAGGATCCCGTTTGATGCATCCACTTCACCCAGGTGACAGATTGGGATGGGACAAACGGCCTTGAACTGAAAGAAGGGAAATTTGGGTGGGATTTGGGGAGGAATTGTTCCCTGGGAGGGCTGAAGGTGCCCAGAGCAGCTCTGGCTGCCCCTGGATCCCTGGAATGTCCCAGGCCAGGCTGGAGCAGCCTGGGGCAGTGGGAGGTGTCCCTGCCCAGGGCAAGGGAGGGATGAGATGATTTTTAAGATCCCTCCAACCCAAACCACCCTGGGATTTCTATGATTTCAAAAGAAGGATATTTGATGTTAAACTGTTCAGACCTTGTCCTGCCTTTTTCCTTGTTTTTGTGCCTTTCCAGCCCAGTTTGTCCCCATTTCCCAGCACTAAACCTGGGCCCCCAGGACCCCCAAACCCCGGGCAGGAGCTGCCTGGGGTGCCCAGCCCAGCCCAGGAACCCTCAGCAGCAAAGCCCAGCCCAGCCCAAGGTGTGGCCACAACTTTTAATTCCGGATGCTCCAGGTTGACATTTCGAGAGGTGACACGACAATTGCTCGTGCTAAATCAATTACTGATTATCAATCCAGCACTTAGTGATGTATAATTAGTATGTAAGAGAAATATTTAGCTGTAGATTATACCAATAATAAGGGCTACACGAGCAATGGTTGTATAATTACATTTTATGAATACAGGAAACCTGTGAGAAATGCTCCCAGATTTAATTGACATTTAACAAGATAACTACAGCAAGTTAATTAGAAATTATATGCTAAAAATATGAATTAACTTTTAAATAATATTTGAGCTTGCTGCACTCTAACTGTAGCAGCTGGGTTTGTGCCACCAAAACACCTAAATGAAATAGTCCTTTCAAATTCCATCTCTAATTCATTTCCCACAAACCAAAGCCTGTATTATCAGCTACTCATTCTGAATCCTTTTTGCTATACAGAGCCTGGGTTGATCAGCTTAGTGAAAGGCTTATTTTTACGGTCCTTTCATACTTTTTAAAAATGAGATTTCTCTTACATTCCTTTCAGCAACCCAGAGAAAAGATTCCAGTTCAGCTGTGCCTTCAGCTTTGAACCCAGAACAAAAATGCAAAGTAAGGCACTGACAAGCTTTTAGACTCCCTGCAAGGTGATACATCAGGGATTCTGACAGCGCTAATACAGCCAGAAATTTGGAGAATAAAACAGCCCTGAGCAGGTTCTGCTGTGGCTGGGTGCAATCACAAAGGGAAGGTAATGGCAGCTCCTTGGCACAGCTCTGCTATTTTTAGATCCAGGTAGGGCAGAGGGAAGAGATGGAAACGCAGCCCCAAAATCCACTTTGCTGGGGGTTCAGGGGGCAGAGAGGGCCCAAAGCCCAGGCAGGTCCCTCCTGTGAGCACTGGCAGCTCCCCAGCCCCGCTCCAGCTGATCCCAGCTCATCTCAGGGCTCTGCAGCTCAGCCTTGGATGGTTTCATCCCTGAGCATCAGATCCTCCCTCCTCTCATCCTCCCAAGCTCCTGCCCTGCCAAACTTTGCCTCTCAGCCCCCTGAGCGGAGCCCCTGTCCCAGAGAGCTCCCCTGAGCAGGGCTCTGCTCCTGCCTGTCCCCTCTGCCCCTCCATGGAGCCAAAAGGGGCAAACGGTGCCAATTCTGCTGTCCCAGAGAACCCCGAGGTGTCCCCTGGCACTCCTGATTTCCTGCTCTTGGGAACGTCCCCCTCCCACAGATCAGGGTGGGAAATGGGGAAAAGGAGATGCCGAAGTCTGAGGGGTGGGTGAGGTGACTGAGGTGACCTGGGCTGCTCCTGGCACTGCTGCCCTGAGCTGTCATGGAAAGGGAGGGCTTGGCTTTGATCCAGGCACATGCAGAATGTTCTGGACAAGAGGTGCAGCAGCTCCAAACCTGGCCCAAGGCCTGACCTCCATCTGAGCAGAACTTTGGGAAACTTTTGAAAATAAAAGCTAAAGCCTTTTCTTGTCCCCTCTCCACCCAGGGAGAGCAGAGTGCCCAGAGCTCCCCTGGCTGAGTTTGCCCTGGTCACAAACCCTGCCCAAAGCAAAGCAAAGAGGAGAGAAACAGGAGAAACAACTGAGGGCAAGAGGGGATTTCTGAGGGACAGGAGCTGGGCAGAGCTTCCTCTGCTGCCCAATCCCAGGGGATTGGGGGGATTCTGCTGAGGGAGATTTTCCTGCCACGAGTGCCATTTCAAACAGATAAATGACAAAGTGATGGGAAGAGCTTTTCCTGCAGCTGATTCCAAACCCCAGCAGTTCCCGGGTCCCCGGCTCCCACTGACCCCCCCTTTGCCCATTCCTGCAGTTGTGGCTCCAGCAAAACTTTGGGATTCAGCTGCCAGGGAGGAGTAGGGAAGGTGGAATTCCCTGAAATCCCTGCCAGCTGCAGGATCTGCTCACTGCTCCTCCCTCAGCAGTGGTGATGGATTCCTTCAGGACAATGGGGCTTTCTCCTAAGAGCCACGAGGAAGCTTTGGATGTTTTGCTGAGCTTCTCTGTAAAACACGTTTTAAAGAAGATAAAGTAGGTGTTTATATGAGTTCCCCTTCTGTAAAAAAAAATATTTAAAGAAGATAAAGTACATGATTATATGGGTTCCCCTTTTCACTTTTACTTGGTCAGTAGATTAGTCAAGATTGATTTTTCTGCATGAGAGGGAGAGGCCTAAGGTTAAAAGATAAAAGGGTAGATTCCCTTCAAAATGTAATTTAGATTTTCCTGGTATTAGCTCCAGTATCATCACAAAATCACTTCAATTTTCCAGGAGCACCTGAGCCCCACTGTGCAGCTGCAGGGAAGCAGCAAAGGTCTCCCCTGGCAAATGGAACAGCTGAGGAGCTGCAGGACCTGCCCTGTGTGGGGTCCCTGCCCGGGGCCCCGAGCCTGAGCCCTCCGACGCTGCCACACGAGGGACAGCAGTGACAGGGGTTCTGCTGGGTTTATTTCCTTCTGCTGCCGTCAGTGCAGGTTTAGAATTGAGGTTTGTGCCTAAAAAATCACCCTGGGGGTGAAGCCTGGGCTTTTAGGGTGGATATTGGGGCACTGCCCAGGCTCCCCAGTGAATGGGCACAGCCCCGAGGCTGCCAGGGATGCCCAGGGTGGGATTTTGGGGTGCCTGGGCAGGGCCTCCAACATTTCCACACGAGGGACAGCAGTGACAGGGGCTCTGCTGGGTTTATTTCCTTCTGCTGCCATCGGTGCAGGTGTAGAATTGAGGTTTGAATCACCTGGGGGTGAAACCTGGGCTTTTAGGGTGGATACTGGGGAAAGGTTCTTCTCCCAGGGGGTGCAGGGCACTGCCCAGGGTGGGATTTTGGGGTGTCTGGGCAGGGCCAGGGCTGGGATTGATCCTCGTGGTTCTCTCCCAGCTCAGACCATTCCATGATCAGGACTCTCTCCCCAGTCCCTGCCTTTATAAACCCTGCCAAGCTCAGAGTTCCACAGAGGTTCCAGGTTTGAGCTGCTGTTATCAACAGCAATAAATTGGGGTTGGGAGAGGCCAAACTCCCATCAGGAGCAGAGCCAGGGCCCAGCTTTTGGTCTGAGCTCAACTGAGGAGTTTCTCTCCAGCCTCCTCCTGGTGGCTGCTCTTGCTGGAGAGCAGGAGATCAAACACGGGCTGGGTACCTGGAGCTCTCCTGTTGTTGGCAAAGGTGTCTCTGTACAACATGTCACAGTGGGCTGGCTGAGGGGCTGGATTATTCACCAAGAATAATTGAGCTGATACGTTTCAGCGTTTTTCTTTGAATAAATTATTTGCAAATAAACATTTTCATTATTCGACCATCTCTGATGTTCCATTAGCATTCAGTGAATTATTTATTCAGCAGCTTTTCCCATCAATCACTGAATAAATTATTCGCAAATAAATTATTCCACCAGCTTTTGCTTTAAAGATGTCCCTTTGAGAACAATAGCTTCCCGGAATAGCAAACAGGCAAAGGGAGCAATTTGAAAGGCCTGATCCTCATCTCAGTTGTCTTGGAGCAAATCTGGAGGATTATCATGGAAATTCCTGGCCTCTCTCCACGTTTCCATGTCTGTGAGTCAGATTGTGGTGCCACAGAGCTCCTCTCTGCCAAAGGAGAAGCTCAGAGCTCTCAGAACCAATCCTTACCCTGTCCTTGGAGGCAGCTTCATTCCCAGCTCAGAATCTCCAGTCTGAGTGATCTCCAGTCAAACCAAGGGCTCGGGTCCCATGGATATCCCAGGACAGGGGGAGGTGTCTCTGTCCCACCCCTGCTCCTGCACCTCAGTAATAAATTCCAATCTCCCCTGCACCGAGCCCGGCCCAGGGACTGTTTGTGCCAGGGCCAAGCAGGACCAAAGGCTGGTAGGACTCAATGAAGGCTCTGTTTATGCCGATTTGAAGGCACAACTGAGGTGCAGAGCGGGGGAATTCACTGAACTCCTCCATCCTCCTGACCAGAAGGAGCCGCGTTGGTTGGGAGGCACAGAAAGTGCCCCTCAATAAAGTGGGCACCTTCTCAGAGCCCAAGCAGGGTTTGTCACCTCCCTGGACAGTGGGACCTTCCCGGAGGGGCAGAGAGGGGCAGGGGGTGCAGGGGGTGCAGGGACGGGGTCTCGTTGCAGAGGGCTCGGAGTTGGAGCTCCCACACACAGGTGGGATCAGCCCCAGGGCTGCACCCGAGCTCCCCTGGCACCAGCCCCACCTGCTGCTATCACTGCAATAAATAATTGTTAATTTGCACAAAACGAGCGAGTGAGACACCAGGTAATTGTATGAGGGGGGACAACCCAACAATAACATTAAGATCTGTAATTGACTTAATACCAGACGCTCTTCCCCCGGTGAAGCTCTCCTCATCCTCGCAGTAATTGTGTAATGACATTTATGGGGAATAGACTTGTGACATTATAAATGACACTTATGTCAGGATTGTCAGGCTGTGACAGGCTCAGAGACAGCTCCAGTGAGAAATTAATCACTTCGGAGGCTCGAAAGTTGCTCATTTATCGCTGCCAAATAACATCTTGCAAAAACAAGCTCCAGCGAGGAAATGCAAGTCCCAGCCACCTCATCTCCAGGATGGGTTTTGTCCCTATGGAAATCCCTCCCGGAGAGCCTCACTCTGCATGGTCAGCACAGATATTGTCACCTCATCCATTCCTCCTCCTCTCAACATCCCAGCAGCTTTAGCAGCTCTTTCTGGAGCACACACCTCTGGGAATCTGCACACATCTCCACCTCTGTGTTCCACATTTCCAGGGCTGCAGGTCCAGAAAGGGTTAAGTTATTTACTGGGGGGAAAAAAGGACGTTTTGAAATGCACTGTACATAATGAATATCACAAAAAACAGAACAGAGAACCTTCTCCAGATCAGTGTAGGGGCTATTATTAGACTATCAAACTGTCATTTTTCAAAGCATTTCAATTGTCACCAGTTTTTCTAATGGCTTCTAAAGCATTATCTAATGCCTGGGCCAAAAAAACTGCACAGGATCAAAGCACGTTGAAAAGCAGCAGTCAGGCTGCATGACAAATAAGTATTTGCAGGCTAAATTCTTCCCATCCATTTGCCTTCCAAAATATTTGTGAACTTCAAACCAAGATGACTTTATTTGTCTTCTGGATTGGTTTTTTGGGTTTTTTTTTCAAAAGATTCAGGTGTCCTTAGGATTTGGCTTTCTCTTTTTTCATGGTATGGGAACATTTTAGGGAAAGGATGGCCCAGCTGTGGTCATGCTGCAGTTTTGGTGGAGCTGGATGCCCCTGCAGGGCCCCAAAAGAAAAGCTGGAAGTGCTGGGTGAGGATGGGAGCAGCTGGAGGGCAGAGGAGCAGAGAGCAGAATATCTGGGGGCTGCAGGAGAGTCCTGCAGGGCTCTGCACACTCAGAATTTCTGTGTTCTGAGTCTCAGAAGTGTCTGGGAGTGTCTGGAACTCCCGGAATCCCTGAGCTGGTGGTGGCTGTCCCCTGCTCTGCCCTCAGGTCACCTCCCCGGGACAGTGAGGGGCACAGGAGGGACATTCCAGGCCTGCTGGGATCTCCCTCCTCCTGTGCCTTCCCCAGACCTCGCTGCTGTCTCCTTGTTCTGGATTTCCACAGGAGCTCCAGCAGGAATTCCTGCCATGGCTCTGGGGCCGTGTCCCCTCCTGTCCCCGATGTCCCACCCCAGCAGGGCCCTGCAGTCCCTCTCCCAGCGCCCAGGATGAGGCTGGTGGTGGAACATTTGTTATTTCCAGCCCCAGTGCCAGTGGAGTTTTCCAACTGCTTCAGCCTAATTGAATTTCTGTTTCCCAGGTGGAGGTTTCTGAGCAGAGGTGAGGGCACCGAGTCACACGGCCTTGTTAAACCCAGGACTTCTGTCCACATGGCCAAAGGAGTTATTCTGTTTCCATCTTTCTAAATGTCACAGTGTTTGCTTGTGTTTAATCTGGGGCTCGTTTTGTACAGAGAAGAGCAAACGGGAGCTGCTCAAAGGGAAAACAACAGCCCTGCTGCAGAAAGGAGGGAAAATCGGGATTTTCTCAAAGCCACCACTTGCCATGGACAAAAGCACTGCTTTGAACCCAACATTATTGCTGCTGGATGGCCCAGGGAGTTACTGAGCAGTGATGAAGAATCGATGGGATGAGGATTCCCAAGGCTGCTCCCTCTGCCTGTACCCACAGGCTGCCTGTGATGGGAACAGAGCCCAAATTCCCTGCCTGCCACCCACCTCCAGAGAGCCACTCTGCAAACTCAGCCAGCCCTTGCTGGAGTTTTCCTTGGACAAGTGGTTGGAGCTCAGCTTTGCATTGGGGGTGTTCAGAGGCAAAAGAAAAAAACAAGATAAAGATTGCAGGCTTGGAGATTTTTCTGAAATCGTAAACAAAAAGGGGAGAAATGCAAGAAGTGGATGTACAAGTTTATGGGCTGTGAAATTGAATTGCCTTTCACAGGGATGGGCAGGGAGAGGGTTTGGCATCCTGAGGGAGATGGGGATAGAAGCTCCCAGCACCAGGGGCAGGGCTGGGCTGACCAGGGGTGCAAATTCCCAGGAGCTCAGGGAGCCAGGATTCCAGACCAGCCCTCGTTTATTTGGTCCCCACTGAAGGGAATCCCAGACTGGTTTGGGTTGGAAGGGACCCCAAAGCTCATCCCATCCCGCCCCTGCCAAGGGCAGGGAACCCTCCCCACCCCAGGTCCCTGGGAAGTTTCAGGAATTGTCATTCCAGCAGGAACGTGCCTTGCTTTGTAGATCAGCAACACAGAGACACAAACACAGGGTGGCAAGGAGCAAAAATCCATGTCCTGGATCACCAGAGAGGCAGGGAAAACAGAGCAGGGAAGGAAAAACCTTGGAGTGATTGGAAAGTGCTGCTTTACCCTCCAGCACGGCTCAGTCCCAGCTCTCCTTCCTTGATGTAAATTGTCCTGCGCCTTGGCCTGACAGGCATTGACAGGGAATCTGTCTGACCACAGGTATCTGGATTTTGCAGGAGAAAACCAATGTAATTTGATAGACCTGGGCTTAGGGATAAAGCAGGAGAGACAGCAGCCAGGCTTTATCACCTAATGGGTTTTTCAAAAGTTGCAGCGACTCCCGAAGCCAAACCCTGCCCTGTTCCAGTCAGGGCTGAGGTCCCGGTTCCTCAGCCCAGCCCAGCCCAGCCCCACCCAGCCCATCTCAGCCCAGCTCAGCCCAGCCCAGCCCCACCCAGCCCATCTCAGCCCAGCTCAGCCCAGCCCAGCCCCACCCAGCCCATCTCAGCCCAGCTCAGCCCAGCCCAGCCCCACCCAGCCCATCTCAGCCCAGCTCAGCCCAGCCCAGCCCCACCCAGCCCATCTCAGCCCAGC
>JAHLSL010000050.1:851990-866971 GCA_025920805.1 Petroica traversi
GTGAAGGTGAGAGGTGCAGGTGAGAGGGGAGAGGTGAAGGTGAGAGGGGCAGGTGAGAGGGGAGAGGGGAGAGGGGAGAGGGGAGAGGTGACAGGTGAAGGTGAGAGGGGAAGGTGAGAGGTGAAGGTGAGAGCTGAGAGGTGAGAGGTGAAGGTGAGAGGGGCAGGTGAGAGGTGAGAGGTGGCAGTGAGGGTGTCACCAGGGCACTCCTGAGGAGGCTGCACAGGAGCAGGAGTGGGAGGGGAGCCTGGAGGCCGCAGGATGCCGAGGTGGGAAGGAGATGCTCTCCTCTCTGGGAAGGGTTTCTGGCAGTTGCCCACCCCAAATCGAGCTCCCACTGGCTCAGCCGAGCTGGGGAAAGTTGACTCTGTGCCAGGAGCCTCTGACAAGCTGCATCTTGAAGGCTCAGAAAACAACGCCCTGACAACTTTTGTATTTGCATAAACATTATTTAATCAGCTCCGTGCCATCTCATTTGTACGGGAGGCTGTGCCCAGGCAATTTCCAAAAATGAGTTTAAATGCCGGTAATTCTGGTGGGAATGGCTTTCCTTGTGACACTTCCTGGAGGCGAAGTGTGCAGGAGGAGAGGCCGGGCAGGGACAGGAGCACAAATGTCCCTGTGCTGGCTCAGCCTGTCCCTGCTCAGCTCAGCCCACACAGCCCGGGGAGTTTAGCAGAGACTCTGGTGCTGGGGGCTCTTCCAGCAACCTCCACTGCAGCATTTGGAGGCCAATAACTCCTTTCTAAGACATTAAAATGATGTGAGTTGTACTGATCACAGTCCTGAGCAAGCAAGTCACCCCTGTGCTTTCTCCAGGGCTCCTGCTGAATGCGTTTCCAGAACATTCCTGTGCCACGTCTTTCCTTGAAAGAACAGACCTTCCTGGATTCCTCTGCCTTGGTCTCTGGAATGGGAAAGCTTGCTCAGAGGAGCTCCAAGCCTTTGAAGATAATTCATACATTGGTCAACAACCGTAATAACGCAGCTAAAATTACAGTGTGCTCCGAGCACTGCACATTAAAGACTCTGCATTTTATAAAACTAATAAATCAAACGCGGTAAGTGCCCTGCTCCTGGCTGGATGCAGATTCTGGGAGCAGCTCCCCTTCCCCGAGTGGAGCGGGGTTGTGCCCTCTGAGTCCCTCTGCCTCCCAAAGGCACAGCACCAGCAGCGATTTTGCAATGCCTGCCCGGGCAGTTCAGTGCTCAAACACTGACACTGAGCTGTTCATCACAGCCTCTTCTCCCTTTCCATCTCTCTGTCCCTCTTGTTTCTGTCTCTGCTCTGTTTTGTTGCTCCCGACAGGAGCAATTCCTTCTCAAGCCGTGCATTGCTGGTGATCTGCTCTGAAAAAAAACCCTGTCTTGGAAAACAAACCCTGTTCTCAAACCCAGAATCCGAGGGGTTTCTCTGGCTTCAACAGATCTGCAAAGGCTCTCCCCAGCTGCAGGGTCCCAGCCAGGCTTTCAGGGCAGGAGGTCGCTGCCCTCATTTTCGTGCTGTGTCTGCTCCGTTCTCATGAGAACCCAGGAGCTGCCTCCTCCCACCAGCCTGAGAAGCCCTGGAAAAGCAGTACAAGCAAGGGCCAGCCTTCAGCTTTTCCCTTTGAAACAGTCATAATATCGTCCCTATAAAATTTAGGGAGATGTGGGGTTTTTCCTTGAAAAGAGGACGAGCCCTTTCATCCAGTTCGGTGCAGCTGCTGATTGAGGTCCAGCAGAACCTGAGAGCTGCCCTGGTTTGTGTTTCTGCAGGACTCAGTAGCACATTTGTGACCTCCCCACACTTCTAACACGGAGAAGCGAGTAAAAAAGAAGATTATACAACTTCTTAGGTTGTTCTCTTGGACTTTTTTTCCCACTTTCTTGACGCGGAATCGCTCTCAGATTCCATTCGGGCATCAAAAGTAATGGCTGCTCTGTTCAGCTGTTGGAAGTAGCCGAGTTCCTCAGCTCAACATCCCAGCAAAATGCGTGGGAAGGTGACAAACAGCACCAGGAGTGTCCCTGCAGCTGTGACCCGGCTGCATCCCCCATCCCGCGCATCCTCCCGGGGCTGTGGATCCGCTCAGCTGACAGCCCGAGCTGGAAACAAAGGGAATGGGGAATGGAAATTTACTTCCATTTAGCTGCGACGGGGTTTTATGTGGAAAGCGCACCCCACCCTCCCTATCTGAGGATCAGCAGCACAAACTCCCAGCGCTGTTGCTCAAGGGGAGATCTCCACTGTCAGGTTGATTTGCGATGCGTTTGAGCTGACAGAGCGCCCGGGGCAGGGGAGGAGGTGGGTTTGCAAAAGGAAGGAAGGAAGGAGATTAAACCTCCGTCAAAATGTGTGGTTACCTGCGCTAGGGAAGGGGGGAGGCGGTGGGGGAGGGCGGAAAGGAGAAAACCTGGGAAAACTGCATTGCCAAATAGGGAATGGGGAAAAGACCGAGATTTTGCACGAGATCCCGGCCTTTCCATGCGCTCCTCCAACAAAGGACTTTCCTCCAGATCATCAAGCACCTTAAGGGAAGCGTTCCCAAGAGCAGAATCGGGAGGCACCGAAAATCCCGATTTTACCCAGCAGCGAGCCCGGCAGGAACAGGAGCGTGGCCCAAAGCTCAGGTGCTCTGAGGATGGGCAGCTCCGTTGGAAGCTCTGGGAACCTGGATTGTCCCGTGCCCCTGACAAGATTCCAGGTGATTCCAGTGCTGTCCTCGCACAGGGAATAGGTAACACTCTGTGCATGCCCGAGACACACAGATTTCCCCTGCTCCGGGGAAAACAGGCAGTTTCCACTGAGGGAACTCTGTGTGGCTCTTTCTGGTTGAAGGAGTATCTAAAAATAAAACCTCGAATGACACTGAAATGGTAAATAAAATAAAATTAAAAAAAAACCCCAGTATTTTTTTTTTGCGCTGTGCCTGCAGAAAAGTGCAGGAGATGATCTCAGAGCAGAAAAATTCCAGCTCCTCCTTCATGGCCACACACCTGAGTATCCCCAAATTTGGCTTATCAGACTGGATCTGTGACTGAACCAAACCAAAAGCGTTAAGTGTTTCCATCAGGTGGTTGAATTGCAATCTCCACAGAGCTCTGTGTCCCCTCTTTTCATTCAAGCATTTCAGACCTGGCACCCGTCACCCCCTTGGACAGTGACACAGGACTCAAAAAGGATTGTGAAGCTGCTGCCTCCTTTTTCTCCTGGTGCAATTCCCTCCCTCTCCGTGGGCACTGGATGTTCAGTGGGATTTGATTTTCCATCTTTTCAGCCGGAACCCTCACTCTGAGCACATTTCTGCCCCCACAAGGTTGAAACGCAGCTCTCTGGTTCGCCCCTCGCGAGTGGCACCTCCCCACAGCACCGGGAACATATGCAGGGCACAGATTGCCAGGAAAACGGGCTGCAGGATCCCCAGCCACGCAGCCAAACAACAAATACCTATCACATGGGCGGGAAAAATCTGTGAACCTTCTGGATCCGCCTCACACCTCCTCCCAAAGCAGCTGCCAGGGAGCTCACACGGAAGGCAGCACCAAGGACAATAAATTTCTAGAAAGGAGCAGGCCTCCCTTAAGCAAAGAAAGCAATAAATTTGAGCCCCAATTTCGAAATACGAGCGCTCCAAAAACTCCCTTCCTCCTCCCAACTTCACCGACTGGGAGAGAGGATTAAGATCCAGGGTTTCCATTCTGGCTCCATCCTGAGGATGTGCCCAAATGTGAAAATGATTCCTCCCAGGAGCCGGGATTGCAGGATTTTGTTATGAACTTGCTGGGAAAAGTGCAAGGACTGACATTGATGGGAACACGGGGATGCTGAGCCTGGAATGTCCCACTTCAGGAACTCAGGACGTGTTTGCTAAACCTTCCAGCTGGGGAAGCTCTGGCACAGCCTCCCCTCAGCCCCATCCTGCGGGAGGACAGGATTTCCCTGCCCTGTGCCCAGGAGCTGCAGACAGCGGCTCCTCGGGAGGAGATGTTGGGGCTCCAGGCCAAGGCTGACCCTGGGTTTGCTCCCATCACTCAGCAGAAAGGTCCTTCAGGGCTGGTAACGATCCCACGCTGAGGAATTGCCTCCTAAAACCACCGGGATCAATAGCAAAATCTTTCTGCTAAAAGTCCCATTGATAGCTCAGGACCCTCAGCTCACCACGGCATTGTTCTGTGTCTCAACACCCGACATCCTTCTTTTTAATTGCCCACTGAATTAAAACTTTTGAAACTCCTTAATGATTGGATTTATACTTCATGAAAGGATCGTTTGTAATTACAGGCGGTTTGGGGAAGGGGGTTTCTCTTTTCATTCTAATTGCAAATAATTGACTGCAGAACATTTCTGAGCATTACATTCTGAACAAAGATGCCTCCTTTGAAGTCAAAATTCGGTTTATGCCTTTCTGCAAAGGGGATGCAGAAGAAAATACATCTTGCTTCTGGTAATGGGAATTTATTGCAATGGCAGCCAGCGCAGCACTCGATCTGAGCTGGACTCTCTGTGCAAAACACTCCACTAAAAAGAACGGATGTCTCTGCTTGGAGAGATCAGGAGGCATTGCCAGGGTGATTCAGTTACAGGGAGCAAGAAAAGAAATAACCAAGGAGGAAATGGGAAGGGCTGCATCAATCCTGACCTGTTCCCGCACTCACATTTTCCATGCTCCCTTTTTCTACCCACCTTCCCCCTTTTTCCAATGACTCCACCATGAATTGCTTTAAAGAAGGGATGTGGAGGAGACATCCAGCACTGCAGATTTTAATTCCCAGGGGATAACACACCCAGGCTGACCTGAGGGAATAGTGAGGCTTTCCCTGCCATGGTGTTGTCTCCACCATTAAATCGCATGGGGGGAATTCTCTGGGTGAGAATTTCCCTCTTGAGCACGAGCATTTCAAAGGAGAGAAGAATCTGAAGAAGCCATTGAGGGCTTGGGAAACATCAACACCCTTGGAAACACTGAATGAAGCACAGATGGTTTAAAAGTGCCTCTGATCTGGGAATCTCTGGGATTCCTGCTCAGAGGAGGGCAGGAGCAGCTCTGAGGCTGCACACAGAGATGAATTCTGTTTATTTAGGAAAGAGAGGACATCTAACTGAAAGGACCACCACTGCCTGTGCTGTCTCAGGAAAAAATAAAGTGAGGGGTTTGTTCTGGGAGAGAATTTATTTGTCTTCATTTTCTACCATTAAAGCATGAAGCAATTTAAAGACTTGGATCATTCTATTCAGTAAAAGAATAGAATTATTCAAGATGACTCGAGAGATTTGGGCCCAGGCTTGCAGGTTTTCATTATTTTCTCCATGGCCTTGAGGGTGTGATTCATCTGTGTAAACGTCTGGATCTGAACTAGGCACCTTGGGCTGCTCTGGGAGATAAGAGAGAGGAATCAGCACTTGTAAGGTGTGATTCACCTCCTGCTGGGGCAGACACCCAGGCTGGTCCTGCACAGCCCTTTGGAGCAGCCCTGTCTCGGTGAGGAGGAGCAGAGCCCTGCCTGGGGAAGGGTTGTAACCCCAGCTGTTGGAGGAGTCACATTCCTGTCTGGCTTTAGGAGAGGAAATGTGTTTGTGCCTCTGGTGAGCACAGAGACAACCTAAAATCCAGCCCCAGACCTGTCCATTTACTTAGGGAAAAGAAAATCAGTCTTCCTTCATCTCCCCTGTTTGTGCTCCATGAAACGTCTGGAACATGAAGTTTTATCCCAGCTATTGAATAAAATATCGTTCCTGTTCTTGGCTGCTTAAATTTCAGTAGCCTGCCATCAACCTTCTGCTTTATTAGCTCCCCGATAAAAAAGGAAGCTCAGGTTTTCTGGACCTGCTTCCCTGCTATATTCCAGATGAATGTATCCTAGATTAAGTTTGACAGAAGCAGTATGAGTTCGATTGTTCCTGGAATATCTCATCTGTAAAAGAAGAGGAGAAATCAATTCCACAGAATACCTGGGGGAAGAGAACAGGAGGAAACAACTCCCTTGGAAAAAGAGGTTTTGCCACGATGAGGGAGTGAGGGAAAACACAACTCCAGGGTTGTTTTGACAGTGTGCCTGTCCCAGGAAGCCTGGCAGAGACCGTGACTGTACGAAAGCAGCAGAGAAAAAAAAAATTAAAAAAAACCACACAGCAGGGAGAAAAGAAGGCCAGCAAGAAATAATAATAATGAGGGAAATGTCACAGTAAATTGTGAGTGCAGCAGCAGCAGCTGCCTGTGCCTGGAGGGGCTGAGCACAGGACGTGCCTTGGCCTGCGCGGATTCCTGCGGCCTCGCGGGCTCCTGCAGGCCCCGGCAGCCCGGAACATTCCAGGGCACCGGCCCTGCCAGCCCCGCTCCTCATGGAGGGGAAACACTCAGAGATACCTGCCATGGCCCAGCCTCTTCTTCTCATGGAGGGGAATCACTCACAGATATCTGCCATGGCTGCTTCTCATGGAGGGGAAACACTCAGAGATACCTGCCATGGCCCAGCCTCTTCTTCTCATGGAGGGGAAACACTCACAGGGATCAGCCACAGCTGCTCCTCATGGAGGGGAAACAGCCACAGATACCTGCTATGGCTGCTTCTCATGGAGGGGAAACACTCACAGATATCTGCCATGGCTCCTTCTCATGGAGGGGAAACACTCACAGGGATCAGCCATGGCTGCTCCTCATGGAGGGGAAACACTCACAGGGATCAGCTATGGCCCAGCCTCTTCTTCTCATGGTGGGGAAACACTCACAGATATCTGCCATGGCTGCTTCTCATGGAGGGGAAACACTCACAGGGATCAGCCATGGCCCTGTCAGCCCCGCTCCTCATGGAGGGGAAACAGTCATGGATCAGCCACAGCTGCTCCTCATGGAGGGGAAACACTCACAGGGGGCTGCCATGGCTGCTCCTCATGGAGCAGGAACACTCACAGATCTGCCACAGCCCCAGCCCCACACGGCACAGGGAGATGGGGCTGCTCAGACACCTCAGAGCTCCTCAACAACCTCAGAGCTCCTCGGACACCCTGGGGATCCTTGGGGCTGCCATGGCCCCAGTGTCACACAATGCAGGGAGATGGGGCTGCTGAGGCACCCTGGAGCTCCTTGGACACCCTGGGGTTCCTTGGACACCCCACGGTTCCTCAGACACCCCAGAGATCCTCAGAGACTCCAGGGCTCCTTGGACACCCTGGGGTTCCTCAGCCACCCCTCAGCCACCCCAGAGCAGCTCCACAGCAGCTGTGGATGCCCAGGCCAGGTCAGCAGGGCAGGTTGTGGCAGGACAAACAGGGACAATGCCCGGGCTCCTCCAGGGACCTCGGCTCTGTCCCTGCTCACATGGATTTGGGATATTCGTGGCCATGGTTTGCTCAGTCCCAGTCCCAGCTCTGCACATGCTGAGGAAGCAGGGACAAGGCAGCTGGGAAGGATCAGGGAGCACAACCCCCAAAAGATGAAATGAGCCTTTATCTCCCCGTGGTCTCACAGCCCCTCTTCTGTGAGGAACTCCCTTTGTGATCAACTCCTGACTCAGCTTTGGGTTTTCCCTCCAAAAAAAATGCTTGTAAGCATTTCCTTCCCTGCTGTGTGCTGAGTGCCATTCCTGGAACACGGGGCACTCCCTCCCCAGGACTCTCCATTGACACCAAAGGGGTTTAATCTGAATAAACCTCAGGCTTCCCCAGCTCCGTGTGCCTGGGCCCAGAGCACTGAGCAGGAGCGCTGCCTCCTCGGGCTGCTGCAGCCTGGAAACCTCTGGAACACCCCATCCCAGTGACCTGGAGCAGAGGGAACTGGGTGAATTTGTCTCCATGCATTCAGCAGGGTGCCCAGCCTGCTCTGAAAAAGAGCTGGATGGAAAGAGAAAGCACATAAAGGCTCAGTTCAGCAGATCTGTCTTTGTGCTGCCTCCTTCCAGTTCTCATCTGCTGCCTGCTGAGCTGACAAGAGGTGCACTCCAGCTCGATTTTTTTTCCCTTTTGCCTCCTGTTGTCTTCACAGAATTTTAGAATATGCTGCCAGATGCTCATTCATGCCAGAGCAGGATGAGTAATAGTTTCTACATTCCGAAATGAGCCCCTCTGATTCATGGTATGTGCAAGTCATTTTCTGCAAACACCGAGGGAATCAAAGTTCCTCCTGGGCCCCCTGTAGAAAGATGAACATGCCAGCAAAACCCTGATTGGGAGTGTGGGCAAATAATGCTGGTTTGTGTGTTTGTTCTTTGCCTGCAGTTCTTCCTCTCTGAGCAAAGCCCATCAGCATTTCCATGGATATTACATCCATTATCATAATGAGGATGAGGTAAATCTTGCTCACCATCTCCTTGCTAATTCTGCCCTGGCTGTGCTGCTGTGATCTCCTCCAGATTGCATCTTCTGCAGAGCTGCAAGAGCTGGAGCTATGAGATCATGGCCAGAGAAGCCCCACGTTTGTATCCATGGCTTTATACGTTTTTTTCTGAGGAAAACACACAGAGGAAACTCATAAAATGTCTGCTCTTTCTTGTGTTGCTTCAGAACTAAGAGACTTGTAAATCACTGCTGAATGGGATGCTATATGCTTTTCTGCCTCTATTATGTATTATGGGGAAATTAATAAGTAATGGGATTTGCAAGATGAAAAGCAAGGAAACCCACAGGGTAGGTGATGGAGAGGCATAATTTAAAAAGTCAATGAAAGGTTCCGTTAAATCACGGCTAAATTATGCTGATATTCACCAAAGTCCTGTGGTAAAATGCTTTTTTCATAAAATATTGAGCCTCCTTTCTGCAGTGACGAATGAAGGTTCCTACAGTCCTGGAGGACAGCAGGAGCTGGAGATGAGTCCTGTTTCCCAAGGAGTGAGGTGCTGCACCCTCAGAGCTCTGGCTCCCCTTCCCCAGAGCTCTTTTGGGATCTCTGTCCCTCAGGACGGGCTCGGGGAACGTGCAGCCCTGCAGGGCTCAAACTTTCTGGGAAACATCCTCCCTTCCAGCTCCTCCTGCTCTGGGAGCTCTGCTCACTCATTAATTCAGATATCCACACACCTTCCCTCGGGCTCTCCTAAAGTCAGGCCTGCTCCGTTCCCTCCATCCATTTCCAGGGAGGAGGAAGCTCTTGTTGGGGAGAAGGAGCTCAGGAAGCTCAGCCTTGCAGGGGTCTGGGGTCTGGCCAGACCTGCACCTCCTTTTCTCTGCCCTTTACTCCCAGCAGAGCTCCCCAGTGCCCGCTCAGCCCTGGGCTGCAGGAGCTTCTCAGCACAGGGAAAATGTGAATAACCCAAATAACCCTCAGGTAAATGCCCCGCAGCCCTGGCTCAGCTCTGGCAGCTTTTCCGTGTGAACCCAGAGCTGTGGGGAATGGGGACCCTGGGGTTTGACCTTCCCCCTTCCTGCTGCTCCTCAGGGTGTGAGAGGAGCCCCTGGAGGCCTGAGCTGAGCCACGAAATCAGCACAGGCTGGGACAGCAGCTCTCCCTCCGTCCCCTGGCAGTTCCCTGGGAAAATGCCCTTTTATCCTGGTGGATAAAGCAGTGGGAACGAGGGGAATTGCAGAGCTGAACTGGGTGGGAGAAGATGGCTGCAATTCCTGGCCCTGGAGACAAACATTTGGGGGGAAAAGGATGCCTGGGGAGCACCTGGATAAAACACCAGTGCCTCTTCTGGCACCCACGGATCCAGAACCCCTTGAGCTGCTTCCCATCTACAGCAGGAAATGGCTCTTTAGAACAATCAGTTTGCCTGGGTTATGTTGAATTCAGGGGAAAAAATGTTGATTTTCATCCTCCACGGATGCCCTGTCGATGCCAAAGGTGGTTCGGCTTTGGCAGGAGCAAGGACAGGCTCCAAGCCTCTCCCAAGGCAATCCTGCGATACCTGAATATTCTCTGCTAAATGGATTCTTGTAGGAAATGGTTCAGCACTGAAGCTCTACCTCAGATCACATAGTTTTAATGCCTTTTTCTTCCCCCTCTCCTGTTAAAGCTTGTAAGAAGCAATCTCTGTCTTGAGAAGAATTGTTTTGCATTTTGGGACCTTGGGGAATTGGATGGGGCTGAGTAATTACCAGGAAACTTCCCCAAGTTGAATACAAATGGACTGAAATGGCAGAAAGCTCTGCAGTGCATTAAGATAAGGAAAGTAAAATTTGGAAAGTCACTATAAAAGATACTTTAACCTTTCTGTTTGCTTTAGCCCACTCAGAATTTATTTGAATATGTATTTTAAAGGCTGTTTAAAACTCCCTGCTCCAAAGTGCCAAAATATCTTTGTACACCAACACTGCCTTTGACCCAAAGGGGAAGGAATTGCCTCAGCTCAGGTCTCTTCAAATGTTTATAGACGTGTTTTCCATTTGGGCATTAATTTAAAATTCACATTCATTTCTAATAAAATTCCAACATCTACTTTGTTGGCCAAATCTGCTGAAACATGGGATGGGAGAGAGGGAATGAGAGACAAAAGACAATTTGGGAGGGAATTTTGGCTTCGTGTGGAGGGATGAGCAGAGGCAAAGCACTTCTGGAGTAAGTGCTACCTGCCTGTCTTTATTAATGGAAAAAGAAAGGAGTTTTTCTCCTCATTTGAAGACAAACATGAGCTGGGCCCTCCAGACAGGGCATCCATCTCCTACTTTCTAAAAATAGCTGCCTTTCCAAGAGAAACCACTCCCCATCTTGCAGAGTTATGTTCCCATTTGCATCCAAACCCAGTGTCTGACACTTTATTTTTACAGTGCAATGGAGAGAAAATTTGCTTAGAAATAGCCTGACAAGAGAGGCTGGGATTGAGGAGCTTTACAGCCTGTTTTTAGTGGGTGATTCCACTTTTACCACTCTGGCATTTTCCTGAGATGCCGTTACAATCCCATTGTTCTCCCTTCGGTTTCACTGGGGCAAATCCCAGTGACTCCACAACTTTCCATCCCCACTCTGCACAGCCCAGAAGGACATTTCCAGTACCAAAAAACCTCGAAAAATCATACAAAGTCCTCATTCTTGGGGCTCAGAACCCTTGAGCATAAAGGCAATGGTGAAGGAAGAACAATCCCAGTGAGGTGAGCACATGGAGACCTGTCCTGCTGCTCTCCAAACCCCACAGTCCCAGCTGAGCACTGGGGCTCTCCCAGCACGGAGCAGCCCTGAGTGTGATCAGCATTTCCAGGACTAAACCTGGAAACTAAAACTCGGTTTAGCATTAAACCTAACCCTGCCCCGATTCCCCCTGCAGGGAACTCTCCTTTCCCAGCAGAGATGTGCGATTGTCTGCAATTTCCCTTTCCAAGGAAGACAAAGATCACCGAAGGGGATGGGGCATTTTCCAGCAGCTTCTCCGGGTGCTGCTGTGTTTGGCTTGGCGCTGGATTTAACCCCAGCACAGGCATCAACTTGATCCTTGTGGCTGGAGGTGCCTGTGTGCTCAGAGGGGCTTTGGATGGGGACTGTAAGAAAACATCAGCAGGGAGAGAGCTCTCCTGGGGCCGCCGTTCCTCTGGCTCTGTGCACACCTGACAGGGGGGAGGAGGAGCTGCCTCTTGTTTTAAGTCTCCTTTTTCTTCTGCGCCGTGTCTGGGCAGGACCCACACGTCTGGAATGCACCTTAAAACAGCCTTATCTGCAGAACCCATCATTACATGGCAGGTGCTGGAGCCTGCTTGGTTTTCTCATTTCTCTTCTGTTTCTTCTCCTCCTCCTTCCCTCCCCCTCCACCGCAGGGTAGGAATTTCTGAACCCCAACCAGGGAAGCTCACACACCTGGGCTGCACTCACGGCTCCAGCGCAGGAAAGCAGTGGGAGGAAGAGCATGAAAAGCCACAACAGAGAGACCATGGGCTAACCCAGGAGACAAACGCCCATAATATCTGAAACTTGCACAGAAATGTAACGTTAACTTCTCTTCCCATTTCCTTGCCCTGGTCTGTGGTAAAGACAAATGGTTTCCCCAGCAGGGACTCTCCAGAGGTGGTGGCACTCGGCTGGAGGGACAATCTGGCAAAGTTCTGTGTCCAAAAGAGCAAAAATGAGCATTCAGTGCCCAGCTCAGCCACCAGCGCAGCAGGAGAGAGCTGCTGGATTTGGCTGCTGGATTTGGCAGCACTTCAGCCCAGTCCATGAGGCTCTAACAGGACAAAAGAGCTTTTACCTGAACAAGAGGACACGTGGAACGGCCCTGCCCCTGCTCACAGTGCCCTGCAAATCCAACACTCTCATCCTTTGAAAATAACAACGTGTTTTAGTCCAGAGCTTTGTACCTGCCAGGGCTGGTTTACAGTCATTTCCACACCCTGTAAATGGTGAGTTTAAGCCTTGCAGGAGCCTTTCCCATCTTTCTGTTGCCTTTTTGTCCCATCAGAGCCTGGTGCTCAGTTCTGCATTTCTTAACGCATGAATTTGTGTGCCTGCAGCAAAGGGGGAGTGAGTGCTGCAAAGCCTGGGCTGCTCTGACTGGGAAGAACTTCTCAGATCCAAGATTTGGGTGCAGGACGGGCACTTAGAGGCAAAATCCCCCCTTTGTACAATCGGTCAGCACTGACTGCACCAGATCCTTTTTGATTAACTGCAAAAATTGCTGCCAGGACCAGTTTCTGTGTGAAACTCGCTGTAGGAGGCTGATCAGCAAAAAACAAAACCCTGTTGAAGTCACTGCCGGTTATTTTTGGTTATTTTCTTTTTTGAACTCGCCTTGCTGCACCCCTGGAGGGGGAGAGCTCTGTGAGGACATCCCACAGCAGTGGGGAGCAGGGGCTGCAGAGCCCCAGAGCCCCCAGAGCCCCCAGAGCCCCCAGAACCCCCAAAGCCCCCAGAGCCCCCAGAGCCCAGAGCCCCAGAGCCCCCAGAGCCCCCACAGCCCCAGAGCCCCCAGAGCCCCCAGAGCCCCCACTGCCCCAGAGCCCCCAGAACTCCCAGAGCCCCCAGAACCCCAGAACCCCCAGAGCCCCCACAGCCCCAGAGCCCCAGAACCCCCAGAGCCCCCAGAGCTCCCACAGCCCCAGAGCCCCTAGAGCCCCAGACCCCCAGAACCCCCAGAACTCCCAGAGCCCCAGAGCCCCCAGAGCCCCCAGAGCCCCCAGAGCCCCCAGAACCCCCAGAGCTCCCAGAGCCCCCAGAGCCCCCAGACCCCCAGAGCCCAGAGCCCCCAGAGCCCCCAGAACCCCCAGAGCCCCCAGAACCCCCAGAACCCCCAGAGCCCCCTCAGCCCCAGAGCCCCCAGAACCCCAGAACCCCCAGAGCCCCCAGAGCCCCAGCCCAGCCTGGCAGCTCCAGGGTGGATTTGGGAGAGCAGAGCCCGGTGCTGTCCTGACTTGTGCAGCAACCACGGGGCCCAGGAAAGCCTCAGGATCAGAACTATGCAAAAATCCTGCAACTGTCTTGCCTTTGCTGTGCCAGCCCTGAAAACACAGCCCCCAGTTATGCTTTCCGTGCTGGAAAACCCCAAAACCGCAGCGCACGAGGAGCTGCTGGAATGAAAGAGGTTTCATCCCTCACTTCTTGGGGCTGGGGGAGCAGGGGGGGCTCATTTTGGGGAGGGTTCAAGAACCTCACAACGTTTGCTGAGCACCCCAATCCAGCCCAGACCACGGGGCTCTGGGAATGTCCCCTCCAGGAGGGGGATGCTGACCACCTGGAAGTGCCATCCCCCGGAAATCCAAATTACACACTCTGTGGGGCAGGACAGAAACCTGCTGTTTCCAAAGCCACCTGAATTCCTCAGGTTTAATTATCTCGCTTGTTCACTTCTGGAAAAAAAAAAAAAATCTGGCTCATAAAGTTACTTCAGGTCTGTGTTTGAAACAATCCCAGGAATAAATGAATCAATATGAGAAACTAAACATAGAGAGGCATTTTGGGTTTGTTTGATTCTTCAAGCTTGGAACAATTCAGGAAATCTGCATAAATTATTTAAATAAAATAACCACTCAGCAAATTCCTAGAGTTTCACCTTTGTCTTTTTTACTCTGCCTCTCTTCTTTCCTTTATTGGGCATTGAGGAATAAAATCTGTTCTTACACCAGAGTGTGCAAAGGCCTCACACCACGGACACTGGGCATCCATCTCACCCCAGAGCTGGGAGGCACTGAAACTCTGCTTGTGCTGCATGTGCAGAGGCTTTGGGGAGCTGGATTGAGCTTTATTTTTGCAGCTGAAATGCAGAAAGAGAAATTCAAAGCAGGGAAATGCAATAACCTCGGAGCCTGCTGCTCATCAGCGCATCACCCCTTAAACAGCACAGCCTTTATTAAAAAGGACACGTCTGATTAAAAAGATATGAAACAAAAGTGATTTTTAATTTTATTGGGGAGACAGAGTCATTGCCAGAGACAGCCCATGGCTACGAGTGAGGACTGAGACGAGGGAGGGCAGCGAAGCACTAACACAAATATGGAGTTAATAACTTTTTCACTCTTAGGGAAAGTGCTGTTCAATTCCTGCTGCTCCAGGCGGGTGCAGCTTGAGTGGAAATTTAGAGAAATTACATCCACCTGCTTCCATCTCTTCCATCCAGGGCCACATCTTCAGCCAGCATAAATCAGTTTATCTGCATGCAGCCAGGCAGATTTATGGCAGCTGAAGACGTAGCCCCTGGTCTTGCACTTCACAGTGAGAAGCTTTAAAATACAAATGAGCGAGAACCCCTTAAAATATTCCCCGCTCCTGGAAGTCAGGAGGAAAACCAGGCTTCCCAGGCTGCCTCCAACCATCCCCAGCTGGTGCTGCCTGTGGGGTCAGCGATGGCAGCATCCAAAGCTTCAGCCATGAGAAACCCCAGGAAAAGCCAGGAATGAAATTCCTTGCAGAGTTCCAGGCTGATTTTCCACCTCCTTGTTCTGGAAGAGATCTGGGATAACTCCCTCAGAATGGACTCAGTAAATGAGCTCAGACAGGGCAGGGAGGTGTCAGTGGAGCTCTGGCACAGCCAGGCCGGGAGGGACCTGTGCCCATCCTGTCACAGGAGCCTCTCCCGGCCACAGAGAATGGAAACACAGAGTGGTTTGGGCTGGAAGGAGCCCAAAACATCCCCAAAGCATCCCCTGGTCCCAGCCA
>JAHLSL010000050.1:993231-1005876 GCA_025920805.1 Petroica traversi
CAGCCCCCGCTGAGCGCCCCCAAATCCCGCACAGCCTCCGCGGAGCCCCTGCACATCCCCCAAACCCGCACAGCCCCCGCTGAGCCCCCCAAATCCCGCATGGGGACCCGGGCGAGCGGAGCCCCCAAAACCCCGTCCTTGAGCCGTGGCTCTTTTCCTGTCTAATGGAATATTTAGGGAGCTTCCAAATGGAATATTTCTCCCCCCCACACACACCTTGTAAATGGAGTATTTAAGAAAGGAAGTTTGCTTTTAAGCGGGATATCTTTGCCTTTTAAACGCAATATTTTGGGAAGAAAACATAAAGTTCTTGGGTTTTTTCGCCGTTCAAAGCGTATTCAGCTGAGTCATAGAATCTCAGCATAATTAAGGCTGGGAAAGACCTCTAAGTCAACGAGTCCAAACATTAACCCAGCCCTGCCGGGTCCATCACTAATCTGTGTCCCTTGGCACCACATCCACAGGGTTCTGGACACTTCCAGGGACCGTGGCTCCACCACTTCCCCGGGCAGTCAATTCCAATGCTTGTCCATCCTTCCAGTGAAGAAATTCTGCCAAATATCCAATCCAAACCTCCCCTAGCACAACCCAAGTACATTTCCTCTTGTCCTACATCCATCCATACAGATCCATCTCCAGTCAATGACAGCACAGGATGAAGCCAAACCCCAAAGTTATCTCTGATTAAAGCCACAAGCACAGTTTTTTCTCTGAAAAGCATAAAAATGCCCCTCTTCCCTGCCTCCATCCCCGCTCTGGGGTCACACCTACCCCTGGGAAGGGGCTCAGCAGCTTCTCCCTGGTCCCTCCACAGCCTCTGCCCTCCAGCCTCGCGTCTTATTTCTTTTCCTCGTAGGTGGAGAGCCGTGACTCAGTGGTGAATCTTGGTTTCAAGGATCATACAGTACTTCACCATTCAGTTTCAATGAAGCAGAAAAGAAATGGGAATTTCCCTTCTCCTTCTCCCCATGAACACTATGGAAAATGCTGAGCCCTGGCTTTGGCAAGGCTGACTTACACAGACAGCTCAGTCCCGAGCCAAGAGTTTGGAGCTAGACGAGATCTTGGGAGATGTTCACAGACAAAACAATGCAACGTTTTTCTGGGTAAGTTTGCCTTGCTGGATGCCAAGTGCAAGGTGAATATTTCAGGCTTCATTCAGCGTGGAATTCCACACAGAGGAAACATTTAGCAGGAGTTTGTCAGCACACAAGAAAACCTTTCTGGCAATAAGCAGAACACAAGATGTGACACTCCGAGGTCAGTGCTCTCTGTGTTTGGTTTTGTTAGTGGTACCTGACCATTCCTGATGTGCAAATCAAGGGACAGCTGCTCCTGGAATAAAACACCCCTGTTGTCATTCCTGCTTTATAAAAACATGCAGCGGCAGGACAATTTGGGGAGCAACTGGGAAGAGACGCAGGGAGATGTTGGGCTGAAGTCCAGGCCAAGCTCTGAAGGATCTTTGATCTCTCCTCACACGGGTCAGCACAAACGCTGCCGTTCATCCTCCCTGCATTCCTGCTGTCCGCGCCTCCTCCCGCCCGGCGGCGACGGGGAAGTCCGGGGATGCTTTGGGCTGGCTTTGGTTGTGGGATGCTGGGGAAGGAGCACCAGCGCTGCTGCTGCTCAGCTCCGGCTGCCTGGGCTGGCACTGCCCCCACCCTGGGCACGGCTTTGCCCTTCCCGGGCCCGCTGGAAGGACACTCGAGATGCCCAACCCGCAGGGGGGGGTCCTGGGGATTTCAAAAATGGAGCAATGTGGAGAAACAGCCATGTGAGGACTGCTCCAGCCTGGAGCTCTGGCGTGGAGAAGGGAGCAGCGGTGTCCCTGCAGCTGGTCCCCTCTGCAGGCTGCTGTGCCTGCCAGGACCTTGCTGTCCCTCTGTCCCTGCTGTCCCTCTGTCCCTCTGTCCCTGCTGTCCCTGCTGTCTCTGCTGTCCCTGCTGTCCCTCTGTCCCTGCTGTCTCTGCTGCCCCTCTGTCCCTGCACAGCCCCTGCTGTCCCTCTGTCACTGCTGTCCCTGCTGTCCTGCTGTCCCTCTGTCCCTCTGTCCCTGCACAGCCCCTGCTGTCCCTCTGTCCCTACTGTCCCTGCTGTCCTGCTGTCCCTCTGTCCCTCTGTCCCTGCTGTCCCTGCTGTCCCTGCACAGCCCCTGCTGTCCCTCTGTCCCTCTGTCCCTCTGTCCCTGCACAGCCCCTGCTGTTCCTGCACAGCCCCTGCTGTCCCTCTGTCCCTGCTGTCCCTCTCTCCCTCTGTCCCTGCTGTCCCTCTGTCCCTGCACAGCCCCTGCTGCCTTCTCAGCACCGACACAAATGCCAAACAAATGAGTCTTCCCAGCCCTCTGCAGGGTTCGGTGGTTTCCTTTTTTCTCCCTCCCGAGTTTCTACCAGCCCGTGCTGGAGCGTGTGGCAGCACGTTGGGGTAGGCAGCTGATGGGAAATAAGCTGTCTTTTTCCATGCTGCTGGCTGGGAAACTCCACAGCTCTGGCACTGCAGAGTGATGATCCAGGATAACTCATTAGGCAGGACGTGCAATCAGACGTTGCCTGTTTGTAACTGATCATCCAAAGCTTTCCCACTGACACAACTCCCAGGGCATTGATCCTGCTCCTTCAGGAGCACCAACCTCCTCAAAAAGAAACTGTGCTGGTTTCTAGAAATCATTCTTTTTATTTTTACTCCTCTCTGCTTATATTTACCTCTATCGGCATGTTTTTTTAAATCAAATGAAGAAATCTTTTGGCTGATAAACTCTGCCTTATGAAGTGACATCCTGCTGGCTCTTTCAGTGCACGCAGAGGATGTGCAGAGGAATTTTCATACCAGGAGCTATGGGATTCACTTTATTTCAGTGCCAAATTAATATCACTATTTTATCAACACGATTTTATGGCATGATACCTGCAAGAGCAGCAGCTGGGCTTTGTACTCCGGGTCTCTCGCAGCCCTTTGTTCCCAGCTGGAGAAAATTGCACTCATCAAAACAAAGAGGAACCATTTTCTTTCCTGGGAACAGATCACCAAGTTCCCATAAGGCAAAACAAAATTATGCAATGAGTCAAGACAATGTCCTGGGCATGTGGAGTCTTGCTGTGTGCTCAGCACTCACATTCCAGCAGCAGCTCCGTGCAGGAGAGCAGCACGAAATGGTGGAGAGGCTTCACCCCAGCACATCCCAGAGTCCCAGCCGAGCTGCAGGAAAAGGGAACAAGGGAACGGATCCTCCTGGCCTGACCTGGCAGCTCCTCTGTGCCCTGGGCTGTTTGTGACCCAGGGAGAACTCCTGGCCTCACCAACCAAGATCATCCCAAAAATTATATCAAATAATTGATGAACACAGCTGTGGCCACCAGTAACTCCTTTCCAGTGGCTCTAGTGAAGAGGAAAACAAGGGAGGTGGATTTACAGTTATTTTTCTGCTGGGCAGCCCTGGAATGCTCTGCTGTGGACGAGGCATCTCCAATTCAGGGGCTGAAGCTCAGCTGAAGCATTTCCAAAAGGAAGGGTTGGGTTCATTAATGGTGTTGCATTTTTCTAGGGACAAGGAGAGACAACAATATTGTTAGATAAAAAGGCTTTAACTGAAATTAAACAGTCTTGAATTTTCAGACAACTTCTCTGGCCCTTCCCATCCATCTCCAGGCTTCTGCTGTGTCATCTTTATCTCTCTTTGCTCTTTTTTAAAGTGAAACCAAACCTGGCCTGGGTATCCTTACATGTGAAAGTGTAAGGTTGTATTGTACTCCTGTACTCTGTATTGTACTCTGTGTATATATTTATATATATATATTTATATGTAGATATTCACACACAGGACCACTGCTGGGTAATTGCAGGTGTGAGTGGATTCAGGGCAAACCCCACTCTTCCAGTGCAGCAGGAATTGCTCTGCTGTTCTGCAAAACCAAAGTCAAATTTCTTCCGTGCGAGAGGCTCTTCTTACCCAACCAACCCCCAAAAAAGTTCCAAAAAAGTGAGCAGCTTAAACCCATCTGGGCCGTGGCATTAGGATAAGAGAATCTATTGTTTCCTATTAATGCTGCTCCAATCCTCTTAACGAAGATATTGGGCTGGCTTGGGCACATTTGAGCTCAGGTCATCCTTTGGGGCTGGCACAGATAATGGTTGGGTTCAGAAGAGCTGCCTTGGTGTGGAGAGAAGCTGGAAAAGGAAAGGGCTCTGTGTGTGCTCAGAGGGGCTGAGCCAGGGCTGAGCGGTGCTGGACAGAAAGGGAGAGCCAGGGAAGGGCTGCACTCTGTCTGTGATCAGAGCAGTACATGGGGCTCAGGGAAAGCAGGAGAATTTCCATGGACACCAAGAGGGGAAGGGAATAAGGGGAATGTGCTCTAAAAAATATGGAAATAAACAGTTCCTGTTCTTTTTGGCTTAAAGCTTTAAGATGGAGTGTGACAACAAGATGAAGGTGTGTTTGTAGCCAGGTGCCTTTCCTGGTTCCCTTTGTCGAGCACAGCCCGCAGCAGGCATTCAATTATTTAGTCCATTAGCAGGTTTTTTTATGGAAGTGTTTGTTTTCTCAGGATTTCTCTGGAAATTGTTGTTTTTCCTATGCCCCATCTCACTGCAGCACCGAGCAACCTGTACAGGCAGGTAATACAGGCCAGCATTGAAAATATTAAAATTCCTTCCCCTATAATCCCTTTTTTCCCCTAGAAAACTCCCCAGCACAGCAGTGGGGCTGAGTGTTGCGTGTGAAGGGAATTCTGCTCCCAGATTCCTTGACAGGGAGGAGGAGTTCATGTGTAGAAAGACCCTGAGCCCCTGGAAAATAGGGCAGAGCTCAGAATAACTGAAGGTGTCTGGGGCTCATGGGTGGGAATCTCCTAATGATCTTTAGTTATTTTTATCCGTGCCCTGTGCTCAGAGTTCTGGGGCAGAGGAGCCACTCTGAGATCTCCTGGGGGAGCTGCAGCACCGGGAGCTGGGCAGGGAGGAGGAACAGGAAAATAAAACACAAAAAAGAGAAGGTGGCAGAGCAGGACACAGCATCAACAGGAGAGGAAGGCACGAGGCAGCGAGAAGAAACAGCAAAGGACTTGGACAGGGATTTTCTTCTTCTCCTTCGGCTTTTAATCCTCCTTTCCAGAGGAAAATGGGACAGCAGTTCACCAATGCTGAAGGGGAGCAAGGGGAGATTGATGTCGCGGAGCTGCAGGAGTGGTACAAGAAGTTTGTGGTGGAATGTCCCAGTGGGACCCTCTTCATGCACGAGTTCAAGAGGTTCTTCGGGGTCCAGGACAACCGGGAGGCAGCAGAGTACGTGGAGAACATGTTCAGGGCTTTCGACAAGAACGGGGTAAGTGCTGAGAGGGTTCTACAGCCGTTTGTGCAATAATTTCTGCATCTGTCTTCTGCAATGGGGACGTGTTTGGGTTGTGCCCACCCAGCACAGGCAGGCCTGGATTTATCTCCTCAAATCTCTGCCTAAATTAAGGTCAGAATGTCCCCTGAAGGGACTAAGGGTGGATTAAAAAGTTGAAATTTAGGCAGTCCCACTTTGAGGCACTACTGTTGTAAGACCCTCAAACAGCCAAGGCTCCCACATGGCAAAAATATTTCTCTCTTGAGGAAGAGGGGAAATTACAGGGCAGGGAAATCCTCCTCAGGCTTGTTCTGTGGTGGAGGAAGTGTCTGTATCAAATACGAGCAGGTGGTTTGTCATAAAATACAGATTTTAGCTTTGCTTTCCAAAAGCAAAGGAATGCTGAACAATTCAGACCTTCTGGTTTTGATTCCCTTTGCCGTGTTTGTCACGAGACACCTGGGAAAAGTGGGTTTTCTGGTTTAGTGACAGCTCCTGCATAGCCTGCACTGCTGCCACGCCAGCCTGGGATGCTTTGGGTCCTCACAAAAATGGAACTCAGCAGCACTTGCCAAATGGTTCAATTCTTCTTTTTCCTGAAGCTCTTGCTCATATTCCAGGTGTGGGGATGTTTGTTCAGGAAAAGGGGGCTCAGGTCGTTCATCTCTGATCAACTCATCCCCCTTAAGCTCCCTTTGAAAACAGGGTCAAAACCACATTGAAGTGGCAGCAAAAGTCACTTTGTGGGAAAGGATTAAAAAAGGCCGTGGAAGATGGGGGCAGGTCGGGCTCCTCTCACAATTCCAAGCTGTAAACACCCAAATTCCTGCCAAAAATGAAAGGCTGAGGTCCCACATTTCATTATGAAAGCTGTGCAGAAAAGGCAGCAGAGCAAACTGAGCATAAAAGATGAAGTCCCACTCCTGATGTAGAGGAGTTTTCCCAGCAGGCCAGAGCATCTGTTTTTGAGGGATGCTGCTGCAGGATGGGGAGGAGGAGCTCAGCCTGGGTGTGGCTGTGCCTGCTGCTGCTCCTCAACTCTAAACCTTCCTTAAAATGCCAAACAAATCCTGGCAGCTCGAGCCCAGCCTGCCTGGAAGTTGTAAAGCACTTTTTTCTCAGCTTTCCACCCAGCTGAGAGACATCCAGCTGCTGCTTTTGTGTTGCCACAGGACAACACCATTGATTTTCTGGAGTACGTCGCTGCCTTGAACCTTGTTTTACGAGGAAAACTGGAACACAAGCTGAGGTGGACGTTCAAAGTGTATGACAAGGATGGGAATGGCTGCATAGATAAACCTGAGCTGCTGGAAATTGTTGAGGTAAGTGGGCATTGCCCAATCCCTTTTTTTGAGCAATCCCTGCTCTTTGGCAATGTGATGATGTGCAGGGGTTTGTGATTATCAGCTCTCCAGGCTGCCGGGGTTGGTGATGAGGTGAAAATGCCCTTGGTGGAAGGGCTGGGAGGCTGCTGGGTGTCCAGGGCTCTGCTGTGCCCTCAGAAATGCAGCCTCTGGAGCTCTGCCTTTCCTTTAACCCCTCATCACCGAGGCTCCTGTGCTGCCTGGGGAGGGCTTTGACCCCGTGCCCTCACTGGGGCTGTGTCCTGTGGGAGGTTGGTGAGAATTCCCTGAGAGGAACCAATCAGTCCTGAAATTCCATTGCTCTGGTGCCTGCCTGGGTGTCTGCAGGGTCCTGCACTTGGGTTTCTCCATGGCTGAGAGGAGGAGGAGAAGAGGCCTCTCAGAGATCCCAGGGTGGATTGGCAAGGTGGGAGCTGCTCTTTTCCCCCAAGAACAGGGGGAAATCACCTTGAGCTGCACCAGGGGAGGTTCAGATGATTATTAGAAAAAATATCTTCACTGAAAGCGTTGTCCAGCCCAGGAACCACCATCCCTGCAGGGGTATAAAAGCTGTGTGGATGTGACACTTGGGGACAGGGTTTAGGGGTGGCCTTAGTGCTGGGGAACAGCTGGGCTGGTGATCCTGAAGGGCTTTTCCAAGCTGCAGATGCTGTGGGGCTGAGCACAGCCGGGCACTTACCTGTGCTCTTACCTGAGCTGAAACACCTCAGTGCTGAGCTGCAGCACCTCAGGGCTGTTCCCCTGCCCGGCAGTGCTTGGCTGAGCTCTGATCACCCACCTGAGCATCTCAGGAGGTTCCTGCAGGGCCCCGTGGGCAGCAGGGCCCCGTGGCAGGGCAGGTGAGCAGCTGGTGACCTGCAGCAGCAGCAGAGTGGCACAGGACAGCCTGTCTGGGCCACGCTCTGGTGGAGTTTTCAGGTCAAGCAAGAATTGCCCAGGACTGTGAGGCCACTGCTAATCCTCTCTCTGGGAAGACTTTAGACAAAACCCTTCAGCCTAAGCAGCAAAGGTAACAATGGCCAGGTGGTGCCACGGGAGGAGTAGGTAAAGTCTGAGCCTTTCACTTGGCAAAGGGGAGCAGAAATTGGGGGTCAGAAAATGTGCTGAGGGAGGTCTGGTCTGCAGCCTGGGCCTGGCTTCCCCAGACAGGGCTGGGTTAGCCCAGATGGGATGAGAGCAAAAATCACACTCGGGGCTCATGAACTTTGCCATGTGTGAAACTCCTGCTTTGCTCTTTGCCAGGAGCCCTGAGCTCTGACCAGCCTGTGCAAGGAGCAGGAGGGCAGCACTTGACAGAGATGAGGTAATGAATGTGTGCAGGCCTAAGGTCAGAGCTTCCATCCAGATCTGAGGCTGCTGAGGGGCAGAGCTTTCCAGAAAGGTCAAACAGCCTTTGAACGAGCCCTTCCCAGGGATGGGATGGTGATGGAGTTCACTGCTTTTCGTTTCCCAGTCCTGTTGCTCACCTGTGAACTCCTCTCAGTCCATCTACAGGCTGAAGAAGGTGTGCTGGGCAGACGTGGAGGACAGGACCCCGCTGCTGACCCCAGAGGAGGTGGTGGACAGGATATTCCAGCTAGTGGATGAGAACGGGGACGGTGAGTGATGGATGGCTCAGGGTGCATCCTGCCTGCTGAGAGCTCACCTGGCTGGGCTGCCTGCCCTTGGTGCTGGCTGTCACCTGTGGATCACCCAGCTCTGCTGTGTCACTCACAGTGGACACGCTGGGTTGGGTTCTGCTCTGTTCCACAGTCAAAAGTGACTTGGTGGAGCGGGGTGAAATCGTTTTCACTGTGATTTTAATGTCAAACAGCGAGGAGTCGCTGCTCGGGCTGGATTTTGGTGTCTGAGATGCTCTGAGAGCCCCCAGCAGCCAGAGAGCAGAGCTGGGTGCAGACACTGGTTCCAGTCAGCCCAGGCCTGGCAGCTCCTGGAGGAGGTGGGAGAGCCCTGGAGTGTCCCCTGGGATGGGACAGAGGGGTCACAGCCCTGGCCTGGCAGAGGGGGGAGGTTCAGCGAGATGGTGTCTGATTAGCGTTTTATCTGACTTGGAATTGCTTCTGCCTCCTGCTCCTCCCTTATCTCCGGTGTCCCTGCTCTCCCCACAGGGCAGCTGTCCCTTGACGAGTTCATTGATGGAGCCAGGAAGGACAAGTGGGTGATGAAGATGTTGCAAATGGATGTGAACCCCGGGGGATGGATCACTGAGCAGAGGAGGAAAAGTGCTTTGTTCTGACACAACTCGGGTGGGACCCAGCTGAAGACGATGCTGACTCCCAAGGGTGACCCTCCCTCTAGCCTGGTAGTGACTTTCCTTTTTAATTCAATCTCAGCATCCAGATGAGAACCTGAGTGGTGTAAGGAGCCGAATCTCGGTGTAAGCCCCACGTGCTGAGCACTGCTGGTACCCAGGGACTATTTCTGGCCCATGAATAAGTCTTGCTGTGTACACAATTCCGTGTTTGCCAGCTCTGCTTTTTGGTTACACCCCGAGGAACAAACTTTTCATGGCTTCCTGCAGCAGATCCTGAGCAGGGTTTGGGGCAGGGAGGGGAGGGGGCTCAGTGGTGCTGTCCCCAGGGCAGGCTGGTGCTGCCATCCCTCATCCCTCATCCCTCATCCCTCATCCCTCATCCCTCATCCCTCATCCCTCATCCCTCATCCCTCATCCCTCATCCCTCATCCCTCATCCCTCATCCCTCAGAGCAGCTCAGGTGCTCTGGCAGGAGTGGGACCCTCAGGGGGTCTCTGTGTGAATTTTGGAGCTTTCCTGCTGCTCGTGTCAGATCCCCGAGGAACATTCAGCTCCAGAAATGAAAGTGGATCAGAGCAGTGGCCAGGACAGCTCAGAGCTGGGGGACACCCTGAGGGCTGGGCAGGAGGAACAGGGACCCGTCCTGGGAGCAGGGTCAGCTCCTCCTGCCCGCTCAGAGGCCCGAGGGGCTGAGAGATCTGGCTCCAAACGCTGACATTTCCAGCCCCACTCAGGACAGAACGGCCCAGGTGTGATTTGGCTCCCTTTGAGCCCCTGGTTCTTATGGAATCACCAGCCTGGAACAGCTTTTGCTGCTCTGGGAAGAGTGGATGAGCTCAGGGAGCTCTGGGATTTTCACTGCTCTGGGCAAAGTTCAGCGATGAGGGGAGAGCAGAGTTTTGCTTGGCAGGGTCTCTGCAATGAAAGGATTTGTGCTGCTCCATTGGCAGGACCAGGAGTCAGAAATCGTGGATGGTTTGGGTTGGAAGGAGCCTTAAAACTCCTCCAGTTCCAGCCCCCTGCCCTGGGCAGGGATGCCACATCAGGCTGCTCCAAGCCCTGTCCAAACTGGCCTTGAAAATAATGGAAAAAATGACAAAAATTCCAGTACAGTGGTTTTACACTGGACTTAATTCAGCCCCAGACTACAGATATAAAATTTACACAGGCTGCAGGCTGAGCTCTGCTGTTCTAACCCATGTTTCTACATAGATGTATGTGGGAAAAGAATTTGGGTTGAATCAATATTTTGGTTCACCTTTATTGGATTTACTGGTTCATTTACAGGGGAAAAAACTCCCCAGGAAAATAACATGAGTTTGTGTGCTCCATTTTAATTTTCCCATGGGATCAGTGGGCCAGGTCATACCAATGAAAAGATTTACAACTCCTTTTTTGTGGCCTTTAATTAGCACTGTAGGAACTGTCATTAGCTGATTAGTTTGCTGTTTGTGGTCTTGTCAGTTTAGGCAACGTTTGAATTCCATGAGGAAGTGCCCAGGATTAGACACAATCAGTGCTAGAGTTCAGATCATGCACATTCCCACTCTGAAATAGCCTTTCTATGAGTTCTCTGTAAACACAGAGCAGTTTGTGACTTATCAGAGCTGATTAGACTTGTGCTTTGTGCTGCTCTGGGGCAGCTGCTCAAAGCTCTCTCCAGTCAATAATTTATCAGCTCAAGATCTGAAAGAAGGATCTGGCTTCTGACTTGACAGCCTGGATGAAAACATTTACTTTTATTGATTTTCCAGCTTGTGAAAGAATGTTTTCATTGAAGGGTATGGATCTCTAAGAATTCCTTCCCTTTCAGCATCTCCCCCAAGGTAACAGGCTCTGCTTCCTGCACGGCTTTAGAGGCTGCTTAGTTCCTAGAGCTGCGTTTTGCTGTTCCCTGAAATGCTTCAGATTCTCCAGCTCTGCTCCCCTGGGCAGCCCAGGCTCTGCAGGGGCTGTGGGACCCCCAGCCCTCCCCTGGTGAGCACTTGTACAGATGTAGGAATTTTGTAAAACACGAATTGAATAAAGAAATATTTATTAAAACCCTTTGTTTTGTAGTGTTCATTTGTTAATTAGGTGAAGAGCTGGGTAAGCGCCTGAGTACCTGGCTGAAACTGCAGCCTGTGAGTCGGATATATTGAATTTAGGGGAGGAGCTGGTGGAACAGCTGGGTAGGACAGAGATAAGGCCGACGTGATGATGCTGCTGCAGAGGCAGAGCAGGGAAGGAGCCTCTTCTGTTTAACTTCCGTGTGATGACAGCAAAAAGCATCATTAAAGAGCGTAATTAAAAAATTTTAAAAATAATGCTTCTCAATGGAACTTGAAATAGGTGTTTAAAATAAAGTGAGCTGCGTGCTGCCATCAGCTGCCCCCACTGTAACCTGCCAGGACCGAGCAGGACCCTGGAGCTGCGTGTTCCCCGTGCTGTGGGGGGCAGAGCTGGGATGGAGGTGCAGGGGATGTGCTGGACTCAGAGCTGGCAGAGCTGAATGGAAAATTTCTCCTCTTATCAATTGTGTAATCTTTGGTCAAGGAATCGCCAGGTGCTTTGGCCTCAGTGCTATTTTTAAAGCCCTCGGCATAAACACTCTGATCTCCTCCCAAACTCCATTCACGCTCGCTCGGGCTGTTGATGGCAGGCGTTTTGCATAATCCGTTTTCCAGACTTGCGGCCCAGCTCGAATTGGATTTGACTGAGCGGATTTCTTTCTGCTCTAAACTGGGAAACAGGGTGGCTTGGAAAAGGCAAAAGCCACTGGCTTTTCTGGGCTGCCATCTGCTCCGTGCTGGATGCCCCGGAGCTGGGCAGGGCCGAAGGTGGGGTAACCGGGCTGGAGAGCTGGAGCTGAGGTCCAAGAACAGGAGCCAAGGAGGCTCCACATCCCAAAACCTGCGGGAGATGCGTCCCTGGGGAAGGGCTGAGCAGCAGGAACGGGAGGCTGAGGAGGAGAGAGGGTCCCTGTACCCAGCTCCGAGCTCAGCCCCGTGTGCAGCTGAATTTGGGCACGGGCGGCTCCAAGGGGAGGGTTTGTGCCCAGGTCACTCCCGAAGCACCTGAGGGCAGGTTCCCTCTGGAAATGTCCCGTGGGAAGGCAGAGTGACCTCCCCGGCCCTGGGCACTGCAGGGACTGCCCGGCTCTCGGTGTTCTCACAGAGCCTGTGCTTGGCTGTGCCATGGCAGCACCGACCCTTCCGACCCTTCCTCCCTTTCCTGCCTTTCCTCCTTTTCCTCCTTTTCCTCCTTTTCCTCCTTTTCCTCCTTTCCCTCCCTTTCCTCCCTTTCCTCCCTTTCCTCCCTTTCCTCCTTTTCCTCCTTTCCCTCCCTTTCCTCCCTTTCCTCCCTTTCCTCCTTTTCCTCCTTTCCCTCCCTTTCCTCCCTTTCCTCCCTTTCCTCCCTTTCCTCCTTTTCTTCCTTTTCCTCCCTTTCCTCTCTTTCCTTATTTTCCTTCTTTCCCTCCCTTTCCTCCTTTTCCTCCCTTTCCTCCCTTTCCTCTTTTTCCTCCTTTTCCTCCCTTTCCTCCCTTTCCTTCTTTTCCTTATTTTCCTTCTTTCCCTCCCTTTCCTTCTCTTCCTCTCTTCCGTTCTTCCTTTCTGTCTTCCTTTCTTCTTTCTTTTCATTCCTTTCTTTCCTCCCTGCCTTCGTGCCTGCCGTTCCTTCTTTTCTTTTCTTTTCTTTTCTTTTCTTTTCTTTTCTTTTCTTTT